>JASSKH010000021.1:2902308-3054635 GCA_031763025.1 Macrocystis pyrifera | reverse complement strand
GTCATGCCACAGTTTACGTTATATGCAGGAATACGGTTCTATTGTTATTTCGGGGGTCCATAGTTAACAGGACCTATGGTGTACATAAAAACCTATATATATTACGTATTTTTATTAACAACATTTGGTCCTATTTACTATGGTTCCCCGTAACAGGACTCTGAACGATAACTGGTTGACAGCACACAGGGTCACGCCGACTTTCGGGCAGCCACACAGGAAACATCGCAGTGCACATTTGCCACCCAGTGTATCCCTTTATGAAACGATTATTACAATAGTTCATAAATTAATTACCCGTCCCTTCACCGATGCACTTCAGCTATCCACTCAGTATTTCCTTCAGCCAAGAATTCGTCAACGCTGTAAAGTATCTACTTTTCATTGATTCATTCCACCGTTTTAGCAGTCAAGTATTTACCATATACTGAATAAATCATGCGTTTATTTCAAACACTGAATTTGCATATTCATTCACTCATTCATTCAACCCTTCATGCCTTCGTTTATGAATGCATGTAAACATTAAATCATTCTTTCACTCGGTCATTAATCCATTCAATGATTTGTTCACCTATTTGTTGATTTTGACTTGTTTATCATTATTGCCATGTGCACGAATTAACTCGATACTGTCTTATTCATACGTTCATCCATTCTCAAAACAAGAACATTTATTTGGTATTCCAAATCAGTCGCCTATGACTATTACGGGGGTCCATAGTTAACAGGACCTATGGTGTGCATAAAAACCTATATATTGGCGTATTTTTACTAACATAATTTGGTCCCGTTAACTATGGACCCCCGTAATAGGATGTTCGTGTATTGCACATTGCGCACGGAAAAAGTAGCAGTTACAACTGTCAAAGGCAAGAATCCGCTGATTCTGTAGCGACAATTACGCTCAAAAGCTCACCAGTGCCTAACAAAATAGCAGGAGACATTTCAAGTAAAGCAAAACGTGCGCGGTCAAGGGTGTAGAGCCGAGCGTTTTACAATGAAACCTAGTGGTTTGGTGCCAGTCAGGGCATGTCAAGGGAAAGTTTCTGTCTACCAAGGCGTGAAAAATCTGTCCCTTGACATCTATAATGATGGTGCCTACTAACTAGTGCCTACCAACCGCAACGCTAGCAAATGAATAGAGGGACTCTTTTGTCAAGAGCTTGACACGAGTATTGACTACTAGTATTCGGGTTTGCAAACGCCTTCACTTCAGTTTATGACTAACTCCGTTTTCATTTGCTCGCGTTAAAATTCCTCCTCCTGTCATATTGAACGAGTACTAAGAAAAAAAAAAGAGATTACTACTGTACCTCTCTTGGAAATAAGTGAAATATTGGGGCAACACACAGTAGGTTTCGACTCGATGTTAACTCTCCGAAGATCCTTCTTTACGTTTCCATTCAAAGTGGTGGTGTATAGTGTGACTTTGATGGACCCTATCGAAGGACCCATTCCGGTGTATTATCGAATACGATGACTTGGTATTTACCTCTGATAAACTGTGCCCATATAGCTACTATCTGCCACCCGTAATGTTACCAATCATGCGAACAACAACGAGCGGCCACTGCAGCGAGGAGTTGAACAGCATGCATACAAGTACCATTTTGAAATAAACCAGAACAATACTTGTGTGCCCATTATTTAGTTGTCAAAGGGAGGTACAGCAGCAATAGTGAATATATGCCCACCCACTCACAAAGACAACAGCCGGGACTCTCTACGGTACATCTTCAGCAAAGGGTAAAGAAACCCATACCTTAATTCCGGTGGGTCAACCTTGTTGATGCAAATACCTCTTGACTTGTGGTCGTCAGATGGGCTTGGTCCGTTTTCCCTAACCTAAGACTAGAGCCTCAACTGCACCATGAGGTTGGAGAGGTACCGCAGTAAGTAGACAGAGGTATGCTCCCACCTCAAATTCAATTTGAATAGCAGTAGACAGCGTCTGGTTCTTGGTCACTACTTCGAGGAGCCTTCTGTTCTGGAAGAAGAGGTGGAAGCCTGGGTTAACGCGCAGGTGTGTACCTAAGGTCGTGGGTGTCGCAGGTGCCTTTCTTGTATCACTGGTTACCGTATAACGTCAGGGCGATGCCACGGTACCAATGGTTCCACAATTTCCCAGCTCCTACCAGGGAGAGCTACATACATGTGCCACCCGACACCTGACGTTGAAGAAGATGCTTCGCGCAACTCAACATTAGTTGCATGCGATACTCCTGAACATATTATACTCCAATAATAGCTAAATGTAGCAAACTAACCGGTAGCTTGCTCACTTGAGCTTAATTAACTTGGTAAAATTGTATGGAGACAGAACGTGCAACCCTACCCTGGGCTGGACCCTCAAAAATATCTACTGCGAGCTTGTTCCCAGCGTGGTCCTTCCGCCAGGGTGGGCGTGCGAACAACTGTAACACGTCCAGCGGAACCAGTTCCTCAACAAATGATGACTCCTATATGATGGACGGCTCCTTCGGGTCGATGCATGGTCTGAGTAGTCGTGGCTGGCATTCTGGGTCACCCTGGTGTTGACCCGCCCCTGACGCACACTCTGTAGACGACCGCGAACACCCCAAACGGGTTGGGGGCAGAGACTAGGTTAGACGTAGGTCTGGAATATGGCCTCTCTGCGTCGACCTGCAACGTTAACGTGAAGGGCGTTGAGGTCGCACAGGGGTGCGATCATTTTTCCGCCTTCCAGAACGGAAAGGTTGCCTATACCGACCAAGGTGGTTTCGCTTGTATCTGGTCGAACGCCTTTCGTGAGTGTAAAGTTCGACTCCGGCACCCTCGCCGTTGTCGAGCAAGCGAGTGATGGAAAACTATTGCACCCCCCCCCCGTCGACCCAAAGCTCCCTAAAGTGGATTGTAGTTACCTTCCAACCCACAATGACCTGTGGGGTGATGTCTCTCAGTCCCGCCCTGCACGTTGGACGAGGCTTGAGTTGACGGCCGGTCTCTACGTTGGTCTCATCTCGTGTAGATAGAGGTGCGAGTCCGGCTCAGTCCATTGGGTTTGTTTAGTGTGCATTTCCATTCTATAAATTTACTTTGTCTTTCTACTCCAGCTCCGACCACACTCGTAAATCAGCTCGGTCCCAAACCAAGATATTCGCCCTTCTACCCTTCACCGTGCGTGACCTCCATGTTTGTCGCGAGACGAGTTCAGCATTTGCTTCCAGCGTCGACCCGCGTCGCCCTGAAGCGTAGCCGATGTATTTCTGGTCTCTCATACGGCTGGCCTGGAGTGAAACAACCCGTCGTTGTAATCTTCGTTTGTCTGCACTGTCTGTTGAAATTTATTTACTCTGACCCTCCCGGGTTAAAGCCTCTGGTACGATTGCCTCCCCCCCCCCCCCCTTGTACTTGCGACTTGTCTTCCTCTTGTTCACGCAAAGAGTTAAACAATGTCGCTGTCAGTTCACCTTTGCTCGAGTGTGCAACCTCACGCCCTCGTGCTTTCCGCGGTCGGAAACGGACACACAAGGCATTTTGTTCTGTTTTGTTATCCCGCGGGATTTTGCACTCTAGACCCCATACGCCCGTTGCATTCGAGTTCGACCATTAAACTGCAAAGACCGGCGCTAACGCAAGTAGGCACCACTTGATCCCACCCCGGTTTTTTGAGTGCATCGTCTCCTCTCCCAAACATGCATAAAACGCTGTCAACGTTTCTAGAACAGCCGGATTATCCCCTTAAGGCCGTAACTGCGTATTTGCCAATAGTCCTCAATATCTCTATTATTGTGAATTGTCTAAACATTCCGTTCATTTCGAAAGCATGTCGTGTTCGCCAAAATCCCTTAGCACTGTCCCCTTCCCTGAGATGTACCAGACGCAATATCCTAATATAGCGGTACCGTCGACGTATTAGACCATGGGCGGCTCGTATCCCGGTATGTCCTGCTGCATCACGTATCAATACCACGACACAGCAGACTCCGCGAACAGTGCGCACTGATACCGTTTTTCACAATGTCTCACATTAGAAGCTTGCAATCGATCATACATCGGGCTAAAGCTCTTTCGATTAACTACCTGGCAACACTACACGTGCGATACTTATACCTTCAAATCGAACAGGTGTAACATACAGAAGAGGATTCGACACCGGTCTCACGAGGTCATTCAAAACGCCTCCCATGTTGTCCCAACGTCCCGGCTCCGTTGGGCTTGCGGTGTTGAGCTTCGCACTGATACTGGTGGCGGGCACTGGCCACGATGTTCGTCGTGTTGTTGGTGCGACGATTACCGACGATGGCTCGTCGATGGGTTGCAATCCTCGCTTGTTCGGGGACGGGGACTGCGACCTCGGAAATGACACCGATGAGTGCGGTAAGTCCCGCGCCCTCGAACGAAGCTTCCTCGTTATATTACTCACCATCCGACGAGGAGGTGTTGCCATAGGTCAATTAGGTCCTGCCCATCAGGCCGTCGAACTCCAAAGGCGCACATTGTACGAGACAAGAGGACCAGAGCAATTGGCCTTGGTTAGAAGGACTGTCTTTTGAGTAGAGCTATTTCTAGAATTGGGGTTTGATTTGCGATCGTGTCGTCTACAGGATGTGATCACCATATTTAACGAAACGTGGTACGCTGACCCTGGGATACACCATACTCATGCCACTGAAAGGTTTGCATTTTTCAACTCACTATTTGCTAATCGGTTGCGCTCGTCCTGTGAGAAACTGCCGACTATTACCATCATAGTGTAGTATGTTGATTGTAGTAGTAGCACATCGAATAATCTTGGTGGGGTTGATTGAAAACTTTGTTCAAAGTCGTGTTTGGGGTGACATATCGTGATCGTCATGTGAAGAGCTCAGGACGTGAGGCGCCAGGCCTTGAAGGCATTGTTCGGGCTACCGGTCTCAGGAAATGCCGCCGTTCGGTTTCTGCACCGTCACAACTACGCGCGACCGCGCCATTTCCTCGTTATCCTGAGCGGTCGGGCATGCATTGCTGACCCGTGTTTGGGCGATTCTGACACCACACACCTTCGCCGCGGCCCAGCACTCTCCGCATCTCTGCTCACCCATCAGCGCTACGAAAACCCTGTTGGGGCTCTTGTATGCCACGCATCACCAACGACTGCTGTTGTGCGATCCAAGCAAGCATTCACAGCAGTACAAAGAAAGGATGGACAGCAACAGGAGACTATCACCAATCTATAAGTGTGTGAACTTTGTAACTCCTTACAGTGCAGGTCGGACACACCCCCATGCCCGTTCAGCTCGGGCTTCATGGCCCGACCAAAGGCTGATGCTATGCTGACATGCGGTTCTCCAGGGACATGACGCACGATATAGCCCGACGTCTTGTGTATCTGGTAACAAAGGAACGGTCGTCTTTCAACAAAGCGTCATTGCAGAACGCCTTCCACACGTACGCACATGCTCCCTCGCATACGTACAAACAATCGATAACAAAGGTCCACTTCGGACAGGTACTGAAAAACGGCTCGGGCTTTATGGCCCGACCAAAGGCTGATGCTATGCTGACATGCGGTTCTCCAGGGACATGACGCACGATATAGCCCGACGTCTTGTGTATCTGGCAACAAAGGAACCGGTCGTCTTTCAACAAAGCGTCATTGCAGAACCGCCATCCACGCGTACGCACACGCTCCCTCGCATACGTACAAACAATCGATAACAAAGGTCCACTTCGGACAGGTACTGAAAAAAACGACTACCTTGTTGGGTCCCCTAACCGTCCACAACATTTGATTTTGATCTGGTTGGTGTCAACAGGGTACGATGGCGGCGATTGCTGCGAGTGCACCTGCGTCAGCACCTCTCACTACACTTGTGGGGAAAACGGGGGCTACTTTTGCCTCGACCCCGCTGCTGCGTGCGTCGACGACGACGATGCCACCACCCTGTCGATCCCCGCAACGTACTGTATAGGGGAATTTTGGGCGGACGGCGATTGCGACGGCGTCAACAATAACGAAGGATGCGGTGCGTTGTATTCCGTTATCCGCCAAAAATAACGCGTTCCTATGATAGGGAATGCAGTCTTTAGGCGATTTTTAGTTTATCCGTCTAATGGGGCTCTTCGAGGGCACTGAGGAACTCCAGGTGTTTGGCGTCGATTCGGCAACAAAGCCTACGGTAGACCGTGGGATCGATGCGACGGCTCGTCAGGCGTTTTGGGTTAGGTGCTCCTCAGGCAGGAGCCCCAAGACATTGCACGCGTCGCTCTACCCACCGCCGTAGCATGGGCGAGCACTCTAATCTTTGCGGCTCGGACGCCCTTCCGGCCGTTTCGTGCCTCGTGGGTAACACTTGGGGGATTTTGTTTGAGTTTCGCTGCGATGGTAGGGTATACTTACCGGGGCAATGTCTGCAACCTTGCCCCACCGGAAGCCCGCTGAGTGCCGTTTCGTAGGAATGTGCGTGCGACCTCTAGATCCAATATACTATGTCGTTTGTCAAACTCGATGTCGTTCGGTTATGATGTCCAAGCCTATAACAATAGCGGCTTACGGCGATGTACGCCTGCACTGAATGACCTCCATCTTTCCACAATTGGCGACCAATCGCTAGGTTACGACGGCGGAGATTGCTGCGAATGCACCTGTGTCAGTACCGCGGGCTACATCTGCGGCGAAACTAACGGCTTCGACTGCGTCGACCCGGCATCACCGTGCGTCAACGGCTTTGTCGAGGCTGGTACCAAGACTACCGTGCGCGTGTCCGCCAATGCCTACGACGCGCGACCTGGAAAACAGAGCGGTCAGCACGGTTGCAAGGAACACGGGTGTGTGCCGGAGCTTACCCGTGACGGCATCACGGCTGTCGCGGCAGAGTCGAGGTGGTCCTGCAAGTCAAAGCTTGTCCCCCACGGAAGGCCGTGCGCGATAGAATTCACGTTTGAAGATCCGCAGGACCTTAAACGAGTAGAGGTGGCGTTCTACAAGGGAGACCAACGCTCGCGCACGGTTAAGGTAAGGCATATGCTAAGAGACGGGCGTCGTCAAAACACCTCACACATATCGGGCAGGTCGTCGATCTCTGCTCCGTTATCTACGGCGGTCTCTGTTTCAAAACTATCATCTTCTTTTGTCGCCATTGGAAAAAATATTTGTAAACTAAGGTTACTAAAAAAACAGGTAGTTCTGAAACAGAGACCCTTGAGGTCTTTCAGGGAATATGTACTCTTGATATGGATGATGTAGTTGGTGTTGACGGTTTGGAGCAGCAGTGCCGCCTGCATGATCTACCGTAGCACGGACGTCCCGAGTTGGATTCGCGCCGCAGGATAGTTTCTGGACGGTTTAGATCGCGATGTGTAGGACGTGTAAAACGTTCTGAGACTCCCTATTTACATCAGCCCTGTACCTTATCAAATAATCACATTTTGACGACATGTTAGCTTACCGTCAGCCAGATATACCCAACTCCGTAGGCTGCGGGGGGCGCGGGCTGGGACAGAGGTATATTGTTTTAACGATTTGTTTTTCTGGCTGACACGGGGCTCCCCATGTGATGACCCCCCCAATATCGTTAATTTCACATTTTGATTAACAATACCTGCGACAGGCTGAGGTTGAGAGTCCGTTTTTTTCTCTCGAACTTTTATTGTTTTGGGGGAAATATCGAGTTCGTCAAGTTTGGAGTCTAAGCAAAAGCGGGTACCGCAGCACGCCACCAGTAGTAAGTGCATCTAACGAAAGACATTGGCGAACACATAGAATCCCCTGAGATAGGAGTAGCCTTCTTGTTCAGCCCATTTCACCCCGTCCATGAGAAACATTTGGGTCAAAAACCCGCAGATCTTCCCGAGCCGATTGATTCACTCTGCCACGTCTGTACCCCACAGTTTTCCTCCAGCTTCGTGCACACCCCATGAGCTCTGCGTAGAAGCGAGTTTGTTCTCAAGACCATAATAAGCACCCGGGACTAAAGGCATGCTACGGCAGGTGTGCACCTGTTTTTTCATGCGGTTCCTCACGTGGAGAGCTCTAGACCATTTCGCCCAAACGCTTGCCGTAGGAGACCTTGTAGGCCTAACCCTGTCAGGAATACATACGGAAACGCAATGTCGACACCAAATGACGACCACAGGCACGGCCCCTTCATCATTGGTTGTTTTGGGGATGACACAAGTTGTTGTCGAAGATAAGGGATAGCACTTCCTGGCAGCCATCCTGCTCGTAGCCAGCTGAACATACAACATATGTCGCTGGTTTGGTTGCTGTCTAGCGATTCGAAAGGGGTGAACTCGGTGGGAAATCCCTGGACCTGCAAGTCGGTAGCGATGTGTCGCGTGGACAAATACGTCGTTGGGTGGTTTTGAGTCGAGAAAATGGCCCGTCAGAGAAGCAACGTTTGGCTAAAAATGTGCCAACCTTAATGTAGGTCGAGTCGAACGTAGAATGTGCGTTCCATCATTCCCGGTGGAACCGACGCAAGACATGCCCCCATGAATATCGTAGCTGTCGGTTTCGTATCTTGCACATAGCTTTGTTTACGTCGTACCTCCCGTTTCCTGTAGAATTTTGCATAATGACATACGGCGAAACAATCGCTACTACTAGAATAGCACCGTCGTTGAAGATGGTTCTGCCGTATAGCTTGTGTTATGTAGAAGGTGCGCGCAAAGCCCCCAGCATCGCGCAACGACGGTCGCCCTTGATATAAACGAGATCATGGTCTTATCGTGAATGCATCTATTTCCACCTTTTGTGGATCAGACGACAGCCACCGGAAACGACTTACGAGTGCAATATTTCCGAAGAAGAGCGTGCAACAGTACAAGCACCACCAGCCTGCGCGGGTATCAAGCAGCGTCAGTTATCGTCCGATATTCGCAACAAGTTACATGCGTATACATAATTTTGTCAACTCAAGCCAATGTTTCATAAATGTAACCCATCTTTACCGATACTATGTACTGGATGTATACATTGCGATCCCCTGTCTGGATCTTATGCAATTTTGTTTGAGGCGATTATATGACTGGTTACGGGGGCTTCCGGGTATCGGGTCCCGTTTCTGATCAGATTGTTTCAAAATCACGTCTTAGGAGGCCTGTTTGGTCGAAAAAATGTTCCTCCGAGATTTTATCACCCACGAAATTCGATGAAATGATGTTTTTTTTTACAGCCTTTTCTGATCAACTCTGAAAGTGATTAAATTTGCTTTTGCAAAAGACCTCGAAGGCAAT
This sequence comes from Macrocystis pyrifera, assembly GCA_031763025.1. Lineage (NCBI taxonomy): Eukaryota > Phaeophyceae > Laminariales > Laminariaceae > Macrocystis > Macrocystis pyrifera. The sequence continues at coordinate 3,045,452 of JASSKH010000021.1, read as the reverse complement.
ATACAATCTTGTATAGGTTATAGACTGCGGTCACGACGCCACATGCTTAATCGCGCTTGTACACAGCTGGGCTCTAACACTTGTGCATCGACCACCACGGAGAGAGAGGGCATGAATACCTTGGCCACCATCGCGTCCTTTGCGGCCGCCCAACTGCAGCTGCTCTAGGCAAAACAACTTTGGAGACGAATAGCACGAGACTACAGCAGTATCAAAACAATCTAATGTTTTTCTTTTTTACTACGGCGGCCGTAAGCAGCTCATGCTCCGCGAGAGCGAGAGATCCTTGCTGGTCCAGCGACTATCAAACCCCTTCCGCAGCTAGACCAGCAAGGAGCCGGTGGTGAAGGTTGATCGCCCAACCCGGCGTGAATGGCTCGTTCGTGTCGTGGTCCACGTGGAGTTCAAAAGCTCGGTTCTGTTCTGTTTTTTTTAATTCCGTGGTGGAATAAAACCAAAAACACGGTGAGACGGCACATGGCGCACCGATCTGGTGTGGCTGCTTGACGGTGGAAAATCCGATTCCGTGCTTTTTTCAATCACTCAAAAAAATTGCACAAGATTCGGCCTCATCGTAGTCCGGACACATCACTCTTACCCCAGCAGTCGGGACGGCCTCTTTGGTTGTCGATGCCGTGACAGTCACATTGTTTCAGGACTAGGCCTTTTTCTGTCTGTTGTCCCAAACGCGTCAACCCTTTGGATGTTGACGGTTCTGGGACCCAAAGATATCTACCAAACGAAACTGGTAAGTTTTGTGGTGTCGACCACCAGCATTGAACGGCCGGTGTGCGCGCGCAGCTGTATGCTTGACAAGCCGAATCGTCGGGCGACCCGTGGCGTGCACCTCTTTCTGACATGTTATTTCCCACAACCTGGTCCTTCCTCCCCTATCCCAAGCCTAACCGTTCAGCGGATGTTATAGTCGTCACCCTTTTTTGCCTCCAATGACAAAGGGATCAACGCTAACGTAACACTCTTGGGCTCAGAGGTAGTGGTCATAACAAGTTTAGCTCTGGCGTTATCAATCGTCTTCCAGCAGGGCGAGTGCCCAGCAGCGCCGCTAAGATCACGATGCACCTGTGCCGGATGATTCCTTGCATTCTCACGCGGAACCCGTTTGAAACCGTCCCCCAATCACGTTTACGGTCGCTGTTGCTGCAACTTGTCGAATTGTATTATCTATTTTCGCGTCTGAAGTCCAAGATGGTTCATATCTTTCCCTTTAACTGTGGTTGTTTCAGGTCACGATCAACGACGAGGAGGGTGTCGATTGCGACTCATACCCGGGGCCAACCTTCAACTCATTCCGCATCGAGGCGGAGAAGGCCCACACCCTGAGAATCGAGTCGGTTGGGCTCGAAGCAGGCGAATGGCTGAGTTTTCTTGAGGTATGCGGCGAGCCGTGGCACGGCAACCGGTGTCACGTTTAAGCCCAAACTTTTCATACCTACCGTAGGATATACGTTTACGGGGGACGATAGTAAATAGCACCAAATACTGTTAGTAAAAAAGAGCGAAATATATTCGGTTTCGTGTGTACCATAGGTCCTACTTAATATGGTGCTCCGTAATATATCTACGGCAAATAGTCCTGTTCCTCACCTGCCGCTGTGAGAGGGTTCGCGCAGCTTCTGCGTAGTACAGATCCCTCCCAGGCAACGTGTTATAGATGCTGTAGAATTCACCGCCTTTTTCCCGCCAAGGTGAGCTACCGTAGATCACCAGCCTGGTCATCTAGATCTTTAACTTTTGGTATCCTTCCTCCCGGTGTTGCGAATATCAGCGTGGATACTGGTCCCCGAGGGGTGTGGTATCATGCGTGACACACGGTGAACAACTCATCACCACGCATTGTTTCCGCGTTCGATGCGGACAGGCAAACACGCTTTCCCTCTGCATTGTGTTTAGTTGATCCTGCAGAGAGAATCATAGGTCAGTTGAGACACGGATATGCAACAGATGCTTTATGCATGCCCGGGGTTAATTGATGCTGGCGAGGCCCCGACTAAAGCAAACCTCTTATCTCTTCTAGGGCTATTGCTTGCATCAATGGATCGATCATTTGCTGGGATGTGTAGTAAGCGGTGCCTTTCAGTGCACGAATGCAGTGGTATGCATGCGCAAACATCATTCCTATGCTAATTCGCCCTGCAGGTGCGCTTCCTGGTCAAGCTCTGAGGAACCGTCGTCGGCAACACACCATGCAAGCTCCATCGCCACAGCATGGCTGGTTAATGGCGTGTTTGGGGGGTCAACGCTGAGGCTGGATGGATGCATTACATCGCAGCTTGGTTCTGGTTGAGAGATCGGCAGAGCTTTCCAGTATATTCGCGTAGCCAGTTATCATACACCTTTGCACGAGACAAAGATTTTAACCCTAAGCATTGGCTCGATGTAGTCTGATTTCCTTAGGCTTGGGCTTAGCAAGATTCATCTTGTACACAGGGTGTGCTGACCATTTTCTCGGAAGTAGAAGCTACCATCCCAGAGGTTATGAAGGATGTGTTGCCGTGACGGAGTTAGAGGAGTCCCGACCCTCAAAGAAGAAAACGCGATACCGGCCCAGCCCTGGCGAAGTAGAGTTCGTGTTTGAGGACGAGTGTGCTCAACTCTACTTTCCGTTAAGCCGCCCTCGAACTTTGTATTCTCTGTAACCTCTCAGTCTTCTTTGCTTGCGAGACTGATTCGTACGCCGGAGGGGCGGTAATGTTTGAGGCGGGGGTGTATTCGGCGAAATATAGTGTAGAGCAGCGGCGCCATTCTGGGGGCATGACGAAATCGTTAGAGGAACCCCCCGCTTGCTTTGTTTGAGTGCTGGACACTTGCGTATTTGTGTGCACGTATTTGTAATAGCCGTGGAAAGCCTGTTGTCGACTAGTGGTACGTATTTCAAGCAAACCCATGGCTCATCAACAGAGACGTGCCCCTACGAAGCTTCGTGTGCTGCCGACATGCTGCGCGACTGTCTCGACCCGGGAGCACGTTTGCACGGAGTTGTACGCATAGGATATACCTGGACACATGCACTAACGAGAGGTTTGGAAAGCTGTGAGCATTGCGACAGTTTTATACCATTCATAGACGAAGTATTTGAGTTGGAGTGCGTCATGTTTGCGTAGCTGTAGAAAACATGTTGGGGCGAGACCGTCGACCCAGCGACATGGTCTTGTACCAGAGAGGAGAGCGTGAGAAGTTCGTACGAGTATGGCATACCTAGTATAAAAAATGTGGTGGCGGCATGTACAATGCATGCTTTACCGGTGGCTTACTGGGTGCCGGTTGGACAAGTGCACACTGCTATCTAAGATGTGAGCAACAAGGCGGTAGTGGATTGAGCTCTTCAATGAGAAACCGCCGGTTGGTAATATACATGGATTACTTACAGCGATATATGTCTCTTAGGGCTGGTGCATAGAAACTTCGTCAGAGTTCCGCGTACATTTTTCTCCCATGTCCCGTTTCGGGTGAGATAGCGAGCTACGGTAGCCCCTCATGCCAGGAGCTCAGAAACTACCTTGGCATTGTGCGTTGCGTATTTATACTTGGACTTAAGGCGCCACGGAAAACGATCGTAGAGCGGGTAGATCTTTCATGACGAAATTGTGGAGCTCAACAACGGCTGTTGGGATGGATTCGCCGCAGACCAGGGGCGTTATTGTCGCCGTTTGTTTTTGCTCCTACGGTACATCTCCTGACTTACATGTTTTTTCTTGCTTCAGGTATTTTTGTTTGCTGATTTCCTTTACCTTTTTTTTCCTGAAGAAGGAATGCTATTATTAATTGTAGCTGTTCCTGCTTTTGTCTTTTTTGGTAAATATCTTGATTTCGGAAATAAAGTTATTTCATGGCGAAATTGCTGAGCTGAACAACAGGCTGTTGGGATGAGTTCGCCACAGACGAGGCTATTGTTGCGGTTTGTTTTGACTCCCACCGTACGTCTCCTGACTTACCTACTATTTCCTGCTTTTAGCATTATTGTTTGCTGGTTTCCTTTACCTTTTTTCTGAAAAAGGAATGCTTTTAATAGCCGTTCCTGCTTGGTATCTTTTTGATAATTGTCCTTATTCAGGAAATAAAAATGACGTTGTTCGTCTTTTTCGCTGATTTGTTTTGAAGATAAGAAAGACAGGACAAAACACATTTGGTCCCTAACTGCCGACTTTCCGATAAAACTATAACAGGTCGAACGTATACTATTCTGGATGATGAAGTGTGGGACTATTGAACTCGTAGTCTCGCCGCGAAATATGGCTTGACTGAATGTTCAACCTCAGATTCTCACCTTTATGTGTGGTGACTATCTATCAACTCCGTACCGGGTGAATGTATACACGTATGGGATTCAGACTATATTAGTCAAACACGCCTCCTCGATGAAAATCAGTCGATGCAACCATCAAGGTGTTGGAATTTGCTGAATGATGGTGACGAAAACGCTACTCTAACTACATTTATTTTCAGAAACGCCAACAAATGAGGGTAATATGCCATGTAGTCGTGCCCCGGTTCATCCGCGAGATACCTGTTTTCGGCAGGAGCTAGGGTATTCCAATCTTGAACGAAGGAGAAGGACGGGCACCAGTCACATCCTCGCAACTCAGTAGTGGGCGAGGAAAGGAGAATGTTAATATTCTTGAGTTTTAGTTTGGCAGTGTACGTTGTAAGAGAGCGTGGAATCGCACACTGCCCAGGAGTGACTGAGGTGACCACTCGAGAAAAGCGTTTGGCATGAAGCGAACCGCTCAGGTGTCTGGCTGTATACAACAGAAACAATCGTCGAGCTCCGCTTTAAGTGAACAACGCGTTTTTTTTGTCGTGTAGAACTCAGGCTCGCCACCAGGGTACACCAATCATATACACGTGGTCTGGTCGTTCACGACTTGAGCTGCACTGGTACCCAAAGTACCAGGACCGCGCTACAGTAGCATTCTGCTGTATACGGTGCGCAACTTTCAGAGGGGGGGCACTGACACTCGGCATATTACTGTACAAGTTAAAACATATATCCAAAGAATAAAAACAGTCTAACCTCAGTCTTGTATACGTATCACATCCATGAGAATGTTGGTATGCCGCGGACGTTAGTAAGACCGTCCATACATTCAACATCCGGGCCACGCACAATGAGATTGGACCGAAACCACTCCTACGAAACAGCTACGTGCGTGAGGGGAGCGAGGGTTCCTCCGTACTGAACGCGTTCTGTGATACGGGGGGAGTGGCACGGTTTAACGAAACCCCTCCGTACTGACAGGCTCCTCAGCTGAGGACCTACCCGACCCTGTATACTAAACCGGCAGTCCCTGGTTAAATTCCTCAGAATACACCCTCCGTTTTCCCTCGAAGTCAGGTTCGGATGAGGTATAGATTTCCTCAAGTAAGTAGTACTTCGAAAACTGAGAGGTGCACTCTCTACCGCTCCTCGTTTGTCGTTGCGCGGGGGGGCGGGAGGTGCACTGTCGCTTCCAGTTACTACATAGTGCAGGAGGATGTAAACAGAGGTTTCAAAGCCTTGTGCGAATCTATTTGGGGACGCTTCTCCTCTTGAACGATGGTTTCCCTGTTGTACCAACGTTGAATAATTCACTTCGGATAGATCATCGATTTGGTCGATGATCTAGATCTCACAGGTAAAATACGATCTTGATCTGTAGAATCTAACTCATGCCGCCGGGTGGGAGCCGTTTCATGCGAATGGTCCAAAATATGCTCTCTGGGTTTGGTTTATACGCTGCAAATCCTCCACGACCTGTCCCAGCCGAAAGTCCGGAAATGTTGTCTAAACCATGACGTAAACGAGGCACGAAACCATAAGCCCGATAATATTGTAACCCTACCTCGAAATTGGTAGTCTGAGCGAACATTCGCATGCCGTGCACACCAGCATCGAACATCTCCTCTACTCTCCTACTTGTCGGAGTGTGGAAACATGCCTCGCCCAAGCGCGTCCGAGTACCATACATGTACATATCTGGCACATTGTTGACCGTACAGGTTCCTCGACTCTTCAATGCGAAACGCCCACGTAAAACGAATTCGTGGCTCGCTTTTGCTCCGCCTTAGATACCGAACATGAACTCACGATAAACCCCACCCAGTCTTGACGATCTTCGTCCGAGTTTGTCCAAGTCAATGCAAACCACGTTGCCCTGTCCAGCAGTATCGTTATGTGCAGAACGATGAACATGGTTTCGCTGAAAAGACACGTGCTGCGGTTGGGGTAGAACCGAGTGCTTACGGGACCTCTCGCCTGGTCCGCGGCTGTATGTTGTATACGTCGCCCAGTGACCGACATTAAGCACAATGAACAAAGCTAACATCGGCAAACAGCAGTCCCACCGGCTGGGTATTTACCAAAGAAAGAATGCACGCCAAATAACACCCGGTTCCACGGCATGTTGGGTAGTTTGTTTTGTTGACGAGATCCCTCGGCGAGAAATGCTTTCGTTCAAAAGCGCAGCCCGTACCTTGGCACGTTCAGAAGTCCAACGTTTTGGTGCCCTGGCCTCCCGACGACCAGGTGATATATTACACATTGGCTGTATATAATAAAAGAGAGAGCAACGGAGAGTGGAGTCTGATTGCTACAAATCTCCAGAGCCAAATATTCTTCAGGACGCCTGTGATTTGGAGGTGTATATAATCCTCCAACTCAACCTTTTTTTATTCTGATACTGCTTAGACCCGACCAACAATAGAATGGCTGCAGAAGCAATTTAGATTTCCTTCATCATTACCCAGGGGTGTCAGCGATATATGTCCCATGATCAAGGAACCAGCGTAGAGAACACGCGACGGGTGCATGACGCACCTTGATGAGGTAAATATCAACAAGTTCGGTCTGAACGGTTTGTTCCGAAATATGTCCTGTTGAACATGAGCGACACATTCGAGTCCGACGTTGAAAGCGTCACCCCTTCTCTTGGAGTCCAGCGCTGCTTCGTGTAGCTGTTTATACTATAATCACCCCAGTCGTCGCTGAAATGATAGTTTGTTGTAGATCCACGGGGATCGTGAAGGGGATAATTTATGAGTGCCTTTTGGACCGCGAGAAGGCGATCAAAACATTGCTCATGAATGGTGTTATACTACACCGTTTATGGGCGGCGAGGCGAGCGCCTAGCAGTACGGGTATCGTGTCATGCCCGCGCCGTGCGGCTCCTGCAACTGTTCAACTCGAACATAAGTTGGCGCCATGCCCCAATCGGGCAGCACGTGATCGTTGCCGTAATCGTCACATGCTTCATCGTTAGGGTTTCCCTCCGAGTGTCACAAGAAGGCAAATACGAGAGTGAGTGTATGACATTATATATTGATAGTACTTCTGATCGTATACGTCGTATGTGTGTGCTTTTCATGGATATGTATACACAAGTGTTTACTTACGTCCACCTCTAGCACGATGAGAGCCTGCGATGACCACAAGTTCAGTCGCTGAGAAGTAAGTACGTCGCCAGTCGCCCGCACCGCTTTGTTTCCAATCCGTCGGGGTTATCGTTTGTCTTCATGATTGGCATGAAGGGGGGGGGTTGATTCTAGAAGCGTGGCACCAGTAAAAAAGTGTGATCTATATACGACACGACGCAGAGAGTATATACTCCAAATGCCCAACAGGCCGCACAAGCTTCGTGTCCCACCTGTCATCAGAACTATCGAGGTGACATCGTACTTGTAGATGCAGCACCTACAACTAAAGCCGTACGACGAGAAAAACACAGCATGTTGGAAAGTGGGCGACACTGATTGCAATCCAATATAATGATGCTACTGCTGAACAGCAGGACAACAATTGGGCAGTTTTAGACTGCAATGCACGTATGGATGAAACATAGGGACAACGAATATACAAAGTGCGGAGTACCGTTATTGGTGCCTATATAAGGCGGTACAGTGCGAAGAAATGTTGACCGCCCTAGACCGAGGGGCAGCCTTGTTAGTGTGGGCAGTTGACTTGAGATTCACTGTCGTGCGAACCGATTTCAACAACCCTGTATCGAGTATTCGACGTATTACAACCGCCGCATATAGGCCACACTCCTACACACGTCTACCGCAGTAGGTGTGCATGTACGACATACTGACACCTTTTACTAGAAGCATCTGTTTCGCGAGTGGGGGGTCTACCAGCATTTCTTGATACCTTGGGCATATTCGTTCCCCCTCCACTTCTGCGCTGAAAGGTATTTGGCGTACCTTACATAAGTTTTTCCGTTGTCGCTTCGCTCTGTTTGTGCCAACGTTAGCGATATCGCGATCTACGCTAACGTTTCGAGTACAGGGAGACCTAAAGTACAAGAACTTTTCCACTGACAAGAACAAAAAACAGTGATGCAGGTATCTCTGGTTAGCGTTAGGGGTAATGTTAGGTGTAGCAGTAGGCGCGGTGTTTGCGGCCACCGAAGGGAAAACTAAACCCATGGATAGCACATACCGGTACGAGTGTTACATGATGTCTCGGGATGAAGCCTATTTTCTCGCTGAAAACGAAATATCAACCTTTTTGAGCGGGATAAAATTGAGGCCCAGGCTAAACCAACCACCAACAGCAAATTGATATATATATGCTGTACGAGGTGTACGAATCCGCACCGTACGCGCGTACACGTAACGCTCCCTTCCGTCCCTGGTACGTCTGTTTTAGATCGCAGACGGTTTCGGCGGCTCTTACAGCCAACGCCTTTTTTGGTCGTTTTCTTCCGCCGATTGTCACGTTGATGTGACACGTTTTGGATACTTCTCGTAAACTAATTTCAAGTGGTTAGGCCAGTTTTCATTGGTCCAAAACCAGTACGTTCACCGACGTCCGACGACAGTTTCTATGGTATAGTGGGGGGCGAGGGGATGGACGCGAAATCGGGCATTTCCAATCGGCGAGTGGTATGACCCTGTTGTGGGTGTGTCGTTGTTAGTATTTACGTTCTATATTTTCGGCCGATGTGAGCCTGCCAAGAATTTTGCCAGGGCAGAGCTAGATACCCGAGTAGAGCCACTCCGCCAAGTGACCACCTTATTTCCTGGCAGCATCAATAGCCATTTGCATGAACATTTGTTTTCGCTGTGTTTTCACCGCCATATTTGTATACGATAATTCGCTCCTCTGCGACAAACAAATACGTTATGGTTCTAGGTTTGAATGGGGTACAGAGTCATTGGCTCAAGTGGCGTAAACGCGGTGGAAGTGGTTAAAAAATGGGCATCGTACTCCCCCTCCCCCCTATCGTGGCACCAGTCCGAACACTGGACACCGACCACCGAACACGCATTCTCGCAGGTCGATAACTAGTGACAAGTGTTGAGCACAGATACTGTTTTACGGTGATTAAACCAGAAACCCGGAATTTGGTCACCTCGGCTTCAGGGCTGTTCCTAAGGTGAAGAGTTTCTTTGTAGGTCTACCGGAATATTCAGATTTGTGAATTTTGTTTCGCGACATTCCGGAGGCGATCGGACATATTTGGTGGAACTTGACTGAGTGAGGGCAGACTGTCAGGGACGCTGACGAGGCATTCACATATGGTATGTATTTAGATAAATGTGTGCAAAATCAAGCTTATAAGATATTTGCACGAAAAGATAAAGTGGAAATTCGGGCAATTCTGGCAGTAACAAAAAAGTCCGAGCAACACGGGCCTTATCGTACCTCACCCATGGTCAGGTAAACGTTCACCACCAGTAACGTCCCCGCCACAGCTGTCACCATACCGCGTAGCCATGAACCATACACTCTCTCAGCCCATCTACAAGCTCCCACTCCTCCATCCCCCCCCCAGCCAATCCCCTCTCCGTTGTACGACCTTCTCTCTCCCTCACATCATCCGATTTTGCGCCTGAGTCGTCCGAGTCAATTTCACAACTGACCGGAGTGCGTAGCGGCATGCAAATCTCTTCTTTGTTCGTTTCACTCCAATCTCCTGGTCCTAACACTCCTCTCCTTTGTCCCCCACTTTGTTGGTTTCCCATCGCCGACATAACTTCCCCCCTCACCACTATGACTCTCTCCATTTGCTGGCCAATCCTTACTGATCACTCGCACTGCGTAGGCTATCGTCATCGTCTACATCAGCTCCGGGAATAGATCGACACCGGGTTTAATACCCCCCCTCTATACGATACTCCCGATCTGTCGAAATCTAATTCTCGTACAAATGCCCCATTTCTCGGCACAGCCTCCCCTCAACCATCTCCGACGAATCCTCTTGCGAGTATTCTTTACAACGTAGAAAACGTCGCCAACCTCTCTCCTCCCCCCCCCACACCCCGCGCTGCGTCGGGCCCATCTCCACACTCGACGGCTTCAATGGATTCCTTCGTCAGTCCCAGCTTCGGTCTTCCCACCCCTTCTCCCCATTACCCTCTACCAATCTTCTCTTGCCCATTCAGATGCAGCTTGATCGGCTGCAGACGCTGCCGCATATCTGGTCCCCCCCTCCTCTTCAGTACGTGGCCCCGCTGAGCCTTTCTCCCACGTATCGTGCGCAGCTCCGCCGGGCCGTTACACCGCTGTTCCATGCACGTCCGCACCGCGTACCCCCCGCCCACCCTTCATGTACGGCCACGCAAATGACTTCAGGGTTAGGGTTTACGCACGACTCACAGGCGGACCTGTTGGACGAGTTCAGGCAGTGGTTGGGCATCACGGCCATCTCGCAAGAGGGGCCGTGGCAACGGGCACGGCATTTCTCGGTGACCTCGTCGAGCAGATCGTCGGTTGCGTCCTCGGTCGCATGGGGGGGCGTGGTAAACACGGCCGGGGGCACCTTCCCCGCGGGGGGAATGTTCCCACCAGACTGGTTGAAAAAAAACATCAACCAGAAGGAGATGTAGGCCCTATACCACCTCCTACGGCAATTTTGTACCCGACACCCGGACGTGTTGAGGCGAGCGCAAGTGCTCATCGACGTGGATGACCAGTCGGTAGTGGGCGCGTTTAACCGGGGTCGTGCTAGGAACCACGAGACTCACGCATTGCTGGTCCAGTTGATCGAGCTCCAGGTAGAATACTGTTTCATGTTGTCGTCGAAGTGAATCCCGACGGCTGAAAACGGAGTCGCGGATGCAATCTCGCGGCCGTCACAGGTGGCCATTATTCGCATAGCGCCTGCAGCGTTTAAAGGTTTATGGGCGGAGATGGGCCCGTTCAATGTGGACCTCATGGCATGTACAGCGTCGGCCTTGCAATCCCCCTTATCGGGGGAGGCACTTCCCTTCTTCTCCCAGTACGACGGTACGGGTTCTGCAGGGACAGCCGTGTTCGCGCAGGACGTTTTTATCGTGCCGGGTACGGGAGGCCCGGCTTTTGTAAATTGTTTCCCACCCCTATCATGGCAGGACACATTGTCCAACACATGGCGGAATACAAGGCTCACGCGGTTGCCCTCTTACCAGATGTAAAGGCGTAATGGTTCCCCTTTTTGCAGCTCGCCACGGTGAGGTCTATTGAGGTGGCCCCGGCGGCGGTGGATGGACGTTTTCAGTGACTCAGTGCGGATGGTGGTCTCAGGAACTGGCGGTACCCTCGCTGGAGGAAGATAGCGTACGCGGTGGACTCCCGCAGTTTGAGTTAATACTGCCCCAAAAAAAATAAAAAGTACATAAATCAGCGCTACATAGTTATGATGATACGGGCTGGCTAACAACTCCCCCCATGATACGGTCGGGAACCATCTCAAGGTGGTGCGCTCAAACGCTTCTGCACGTCCACTGGGTGTCGAGGTACATTCTATTGCTTGACTGTGCACAGCGCGCCCGAGGGAGACCCGTTCAGGGCGCTGCCACCCGCGGAGGGTTCGCGACGACCCGGGACTTGGTGCGGTTCGCGTTTTGTTCCGCATGTCACGAAGAAAACCTTGCGCAATTTAATTTCTGTTAAAAGTGCGGCGTGCAGCCGGTTCGGATTCTGCCGGCCCCGCGCTTCCCACAGCGGTGGCCAGTCGTCGTGGATGTCCAGAAGCTCCAGGCACGGCGTCGCAACGTGTTAGCGGCGAGAGAAGGGCGCCCCGGGCAGGTACGGAAGAGTAGAGTAGCCGATGAGTTTGACGTGTTCGTCCTCGTCATTTCGGCCGGATCCCGTGGTTGGACAACAGCAACGCCGCATGATGTCTATGATTTCCTCTGCTTCCTTGACACTCAGGGAAAAGGCACCAAATTGGTGCATGCGACGTATTGCCCAGGCGTAGGCCGTGCGGGCGACGACGCGTGTCTGGCTGGGTCCTCACGCCCAAGACGGCACGCGGCTGAATCAATCCGAAAAGGGATTGTCTCTAAGCATAAAATGGCCATGCAAGAACACGGGAAAGGGGAAGAGTGGGACCCTGCCCGTCGGGTAGACCACCCTCACGCGAGTCCATTGGTAGATTCGTACCTCACATTTGAGTCCGAGGAGCAAACGCAGGTCGGGGTCCCGGTAAATCAGGCGGCTCCAATGTTGGAGCACACACTAACGGACCTGCTGAGCGACATGAGGTCGCGGGCGCAGGTAGGTAGTTCGCTGGCGGAGCGTATCTCTCTGACAAGAGATATTGTCTTGTATGCGTTGGCATTTTCTCGATGCGCAGGGAACACGACCCCTCCTTTACTCAGGCGTAGAAAATTCTGAGGCTCCCAGCGTCTAGAGGCTTGGTTTATATTTATATATATATATTTTACTTTCAGTTTGACAAGACTCTTTGTGCTTCTAGCGAGGCGGCAGTAGTGTTGGCAGATCGGGTCTGCCCGGAGACGTGCGCGAGCCGGACGGGACATATCCTCCGCGCAGCGGATTGGGCGGGATTTAACCGCCGGGCATATTTTCCCCATGGTTACGACAGAGGGCGGCCGGGGTTCTCCGCCCCTCTCCGCAGCCCGAATGACCGCTTCCCTGCAGGTTCGTTTGCGGGAAGGCAGGCCTGCCGGACCAGTTCACGATGCATTCCTTTCGAGTGGAAGGCTCACTCACCAGATCCCTGGCCGAGACGGCGGTGGACGAGATCATGAAAATTGGTGGTTGGAAGACGGAGGCAATAGAAAAGTACTACATCGGCGCTACTTCTATTAATAGTGGCCGGGTCCAAGGTGGCAAGAGAAAACGCGGCCAGCGCTACGCGGACGCTAGCCGGCTTCCTCTGTCGCCCGAGCTTGAGAAGGATTTCGCAGCATGTGCGAGACAGGGTTGAGGCAAGTACGTATCCGATCAGTGGTCTAATAAGAGGACACACAACAAAATACTATCAAACGACGCAACGAAGTATGGGCGAGACCACGGGCCGACGCAGGAGGCCTCACCCAAAAATCAAATACTTACATCAAATGATCCAGGACATCGAGTCAGAATACTACAGTAAAATAGGCGATGACAACAGAGGTAATGATTTGGCACAAATCATGGAACTGAGGGTGCCATCGAAAATGTCTTGAATCTGTATTGTGGAGTGGTCGCTTACGATCACTCGTCATTTCGTTCCCAAAACCTCGAGAGCAGAGGGGGACACGAAGTATTTATTGAGACCTCCCACCCACCCGTCAGTAAAATGAGCATTCATAGGCATGAATTCCCAGATCATTTGCAGGTACTATCCCCGCGCAGAGCAGGCGGTGCGCTCGTTCACTCAGCGCGGGGCGAAATACCGGACGAGGACCCCTGCCGCGCAGGAGGCCTCATCCAAAACTCCAATACTTACATCGAATGATCCAGGACATCGAGTCAGAATACTACATAAATATTTTACGAACTGAAGAAGCTAGCCGCTTAGACGTTTTTTCTCAATTTATAAAATCCAGTGTTATGTACCAACCGCCACAGAAGCACTCCATCTTCATGTTCATTGCATCAAATTTCATGTACCGAGCTGGCCGAATATCGCTCAAGCATGGCCACGGGCTGGTTAGTCATACATTCGTTGGTTCCACCACCGATGCAGACCATAATCGAGAGGTCCGTGTTGGGCGTCGATAGCGAGACTTGGACGAAACGCCCACATTCACCCGTTGGAATTGCCATATTTTTTGCGAGAGGTGTGTATTCAACTGTGTCAGCCTGTGTCGTCGCCCCTGCTGGTGTATTTCAACGACTCAACACGTATCCGAGTTTCCCAAAGCACTCCATGTGTACGCGGAATTTACTCAACCATGAGCGTCAAGCAAGTCGATAACGACCAACGATACCCACGTGCTGGTTGGTCATTTTTACCTTCGTTCTATCGTCGATACCGACCATATCGTGGAGTATCGTGTTAGGCGTCGACAAGGAGCTTGGATATACAGCGCTCCTTTACCAGTTGGAATTCTAGTGTTTCTTTGCTAAATATCTGAAGGAACTCTAGCACCCTCAGGAATGCGTCGTCAAGTACCCGCGCGTAAGCGTTTCGGCAACATATACTTCCGTATTACGGCTGGGAATCAGTGTAGTAGGTTTATAACCAAGACTTGTGTTTCGATTTTTTTTAATAGTGTAAATTATGCAAAGATACTGTAGAAGAAACCTGACATTTAACCCCCTTTTAATTAGTTTTTGGACCAGAAAACCTACAACCCATCATGGGAACGTAGTTTGCCCCGAGCAGCATCTTCGACGACGACTACCAAAGAGGTATATCGCCCACCGGGAAGGCAGCAGTAGTTTAGTGAAGGCCGTGTCGGCGATGTAGCTATCCTTATGCTATTCTCACTTGCGTGAAATTTAACATTTATTGCACAGCGTTTTGGCCAACCCTTTGTACTACCGTAATCGCTAGCAACAACGAGTAGACTAAAACACCTCGTGAGTGGTTTCTGGCTGCTCACGGCTGCCGCCTGGCGCACCCAACGCCCTCACACACCTCATTGGGAGAATGGCTCGATTTTGCGGGCTGTGGTGTCCTGTGAGGAGCTGTGGCTGTCCGCGAGTGAATTGCAAACGTCCAGTTGGCGGCTGTTTTTTGTTTGTTCACCCCAAAATTCGACCACTTTCGACCTCTGTAGCACTCATAGTCGAGGCGTAGGCCTCTGCTGATAGCGTGCGGTTGATCATTCTCGAGGGAAACACAAGACGTTGACTTGACCTCTCTTCATTCACAAGTCGCTCTACGACAAGCACCAACCAGCCGAAGTTATGAACGCAGCTTGTTTAAATGGCCATGTTACGTTTTCCCGTTAAAAAAAAAAACATCTAGATATTCAAGTCACCGGAAAACCGGGGACCAGGAAACGCTTGGGTACCAGCGTGGCCTTCATAGCGAGGGAAATCCACAGATATCACATGAATACACGCATAGTCTTTTTTATTCTCGTATTCTCATCGAAGAAGCCACTCTTAACCTGAAAAAGCGGCTGTTACAACAGAACCTCTGATGAACACCAACCGTGGCTCTTATTTATTCTACCGGTACGTCATACCGTTGTGTTTTTTTTGGGGTGTCATACGGTACGAACAGCAAACAAAAATTAATGTTGGGAGGTTTGGGTTGTCTTCGTATACGGTATTGTACCATAGGTCGCTCGTATATAGAGAAGTCTGATAAAATGTTCACGTGTTCTTCATATAATAAAGCCGGTATTCCTACTGTCGATATCCAGCAAAACCAGTATCCCCGCCATCTCTTCAATCCTAGAGAAATTCCAGCTCTCTGTGGTCACAAAACTACGACACATAAATCCAGCAGAGAATATTGCATTGAATGTTGGGAGAGAAGACAATGCGAGGCCAGAAAATCAGAAAAACCGAAAGAAAATAACACTTGTCGTGTCCTCTTTGTAGAAGATGTGGCAGACTATAGACAGAATGAGATGAACTCATGAAATAATCCCATCAAATATAACCGGGTTAAAATCTAGAACGAAATGGAACATCAGGAAAACCAAAGCACGGCGAAAACAAACAAAAACAACACCCTCCAGGCAGCCGCAGGAGTTTATGGATCGAGTAGAATGGACAGGTTATACCTACTATGTTTTGTCAGTCTGGTGCATTGCTACCCTGTCTGCCCTCTTCTTCCTGCGTTGGTTGGCCATGCCCCACCCCCAGAGAGGGCGCGTCATACAATCAAGGCGAAACACACGAAACGGGATGATGGTCATCCACCCACGAAATAAAACTCATTTCACTAGGAGGAGACGGGAGAAACAGAGGAAAACAAAAAACAAATCACGGACGACCAAGGAGCAAGTATAAGGAAATAAGTGGAATAAAGATAACCTTGAAACCTGCTGCAGCAGATGGCAGCACAAGTAGTACGGATATATTCCACGTACAAATCGGCCTGCTGCCTTCCTATTATGAACTGTCTTTCGTCTTGTTTCTACTTCCTTACGCGGCGGATTCCCTACAACCCCTCCTGTTGCGCCCTCTGCCCCCATTCCTTCACTCGGGTCACCTTCTACTCCTCCCGGTCCCCCGCCCTCCCCCCATTCCCTCGGGCACCACCCACGGCTGACGCGTGACACTCCTTAGTCTGCTGTGGCTCATCCTCGTGCCACCTCACCATCAACCGTTCGACCGCCTTGAGAACCCCTCGGTAGCACCTTCTCACGTTTTTCGCTGAGGTGAACGACAGCACGATCTCAATTTCAAACACAAAGGAACAATAATGAGCGACAGACGCCTGGTGACCCGGGGCTCGGCTGATGGACATCGATTCCAATTATTGCACTTATATTATTATCGCTGACGCACTTGATGAGTGATCAAACTTCCACACGTAACACTCGGATAGCACTTATTATCTACTTTATGGGGCCTAAGACAGGAGCGTGGTAACGTCGTAACATAGTCTACTTACAAAATTTGGTCCTAATTACCATGGCCCCCCGCAATAACACGACAACATAATGTTGTTGTCGACGCAGCGTTAGACGTAACACACTAACATTATGTTACCCTTCGGAGGCGTGTTATACGTAACACCCTAACATAACGTTACCATGTTCGCCAGCACTACTAACACATCACATCATGTTACAGATACCGCACTAACGTGGCATAACGCAATGGCCAGCACTACTAACACTACGTTATCGGAACCCCCATCTGATTGCCTTAGGGTCGGACAACGTAACACTTTTAACGTACGTTAGATACTACGTTACAGTCTTAGCCGGCCCATACGTAACATTATGTTAGGATGTTAGCCTTAATGCGAAACTCTCTGTAACGTTATGTTACGGTGTTACCGTCAGTGAAGATCTGATGATGGTAACATTCCGTTACCGTGATACCATAAAAACCAACCCGGGTTACTGAGTTACCGTTGTGGCCGAAGTCGTTCTAACGCAATGTTACTACGTTACCCTTTCGATCTTGCCGAGATCTAAGATGTGTTAACTATCTGTGTTAGTGGTAAAGCGGGCATGTGGGAGTAACATAGCGTAGCCGCGTTATCCAATTTCGCCGACATCTCAGTAGGGGATACCTACAACGTATCCCCGGGGGGGGATGATAGCATAGCTTTCCCGCCAAAAAAACCCTCCATATTTCATAACCGGATATTTTGGAGGGATCCCCCCTAAAAAAGCATAATTTTTTGTGGAGCCCCTAGGAATTTCACCAACAAACTAACATACATAGTGTTATGTACGCGTTTATTTGGCCGTGTACGTTGGCCGTCGAAAGGGTGCCACGGCGGTAGCACGAAGAATCCCGCTGGCACTCTAACGTAAAGTTACTCGCTACGGGCTGATCCCGCTAACACGGTGACATAATGTTAACGTTTCGGTGATTATGTAAGTTATCCCTTCAACGTGGGTTACGATAGACACCAGGAATTCCGCCAACACGCTAACATAGTGTCACTCGCTATGGGCTAAATATCCTAACACCGTAACATATACTGTGGTCAATACGAGATCAGGGTGACACTCTAACTAAATGTTACGCGATCGCCCGCAAATATCTTACCACACTAACACCATGTTATCACAAAATCCAGAAAGTAGTTATCGTAGTAACGTAATGTCACGTTTATTTTCGCTGACGCCTAACATTAACATAAAACGTTAAGTGTTACGTTATCCGAGGTGTGCAAACTTCACAACAGCGGGAAGGCGGGGGGAGAACCTGCCCTATGACCGACCCCGGATCTAGGTACAAGACAGAGAGAGGCTTGAAAGGGTTGAAACATTGAGGAAGAAGACCGTGTACTCCTGCTGTATGTATTAATAGTACTCTTCATGGGTATACACATATATACTATACCCGGTACGCTCGTTTGCTGAACTTGGGGAGACGAAATGAAGAAAACAGAGCACCCGAGAATCACACAACACTCTATTAAAATACTATTATATTAAGAATAATACATATATATATAATGAATAGTAACAATGTTATATTTTGATACTCGTAGCATAGCCATGAGAGTGATGACGCTTGTTGCCACGTACGAAAAAAAAACTCCGGTGTTGACCAGGCAGTTTGTGACCACCGAACTTATATCTCTCTAGGATTGAAGAATGGGCACGGAGAGTGGTTGTGCTGGATGTCGACGGGTAGAAAGAACGGTTTAATGTGGACAAAACAACAGCAACAGTGCGATAAAGAATATAGAGTTTAGCTCGTTGGAGAATTTCAGTAATGGTACGCGAAAATGATTCTGTGACGACAACAGCATCACACCGAGAAATCGGACGAATCAGCATCACGTGTGATATGAGTAGAGCACTCATGGGCTATATATATAGATAATACGTTGCAGTCTTGTAGTTCCACGAATACGAGAATAATCCAAAGAATGGATTAACCCGGCGGATATTCCGTTAGTCGAGAGTATCGTTATTTTAGGAATGTTCCTTGATGCAGATAGGACTACGAAGTGAGAAGTTCTTATATTAGCAGAAGAACGATCGGTAGCCATAGGAAAGTTCTGTTGGAGTACATCAGATAAGAGGCATTTAGGAGAGTTTGTGGCGTGGGGTGGGACGAGTATATTTGGGCGTCGAGTCCCGCCCCCCTACCTCTCACTTCTCTACCAGAGCACCTCCTCAGCTCTCGCCATCAATAAGAAGATCTAAATCAGAAGAAGCGAAGCACTGCTTTCCAGCTGCCAGAACAACCTGCGTCCCTTGCCACTACCCTTACCACTACCCTAGAGCCTTCACCGCATCACATCTGGCGTCGTCGGCAGGACTGTTGGTATTGTAGCCGCCTACCCTGATCCAAGCCTGGATCCACCCGCCCTCTCCATCCTCCACCAAACCTCTTCCCGCCCCAGTACAAGCGTTCCACCCGCCTAAACATGGCCGAGAAAGCTTCCTCCACCAACATGCCCGGCGCCCACTCCCCCGACGCCACCAACCCCCGCGAGGCGAGGTATGCCGCAAGGGCCTCTCGCGCCACGGACGACGACACCCCCGGCTTCGAAACCATTCTGAGCGACCTCACGCTACACCCCACCACACCGGGATCCTCTCCACTGGGAGCAGGTACGACCAGTGCCGTGCCTACCATAAAACCGGAGGTCTCCGCACAGGAAGCCTCCACCCTTGCTCTCCATCCGGGGCGTTACCAAGGCGATCCCACGGCCCTCCGTGAGCGCCGTGCGGCCCTCAAAGCCCACCACGAGCAGCTCCTCCTTCTCGCGTAGGAGAGCGCTGACCTCCTACTCGTGCTACCGCCATCCCCCACTCCTTCTTCGAACCCTTTCGACCCCACCTACGAGACTACAGCCGTGACCGCGACCACCACAACGCAATCGCAGCCGCTCGCTCCGCACCCGGACCCACCCTTTACGTCCGCCGCGATGTCTAGGACCACCACCCACCAACCTCCCCAAAACCAAACTGGGACCACAATGTCCCAGGCACCATTTCCGACCCAACCCTCGCCAGCCCCCATGCCCACTGGGCACAGGCAACCGCAGACGTTCGGTTTCGAGTCCAATGACTGGGTTTTCCTGGACGCCAAGCTCCGCTGGATGCAGAGTACACGCGACCCGATAGCCTCGGATGTCTCGATAGCGGCACATCGCGTCTGGCGCCTGTTCACACCCGACTGCGACCCGTCGATCACCCTCGTTCTGGCCCGCGCCGCCACCGAGGGTGCCTCGTCCGAGTTCATCGGGGCCGCCCACACCCTTTTACTCGAGCTACGGTATTTCCACTCCAACGCCGGCCGCGGCTACGTGTGGAACCCAACCGAGCCTCGACCCACTCTCCCGACACCCCCAACCACCCGCCCCACGACGGACACGCCGCCGGCGATACCGTCCCACTCCACCTCGACAACTCCCACGACGACGACAGCGCCCCCCCCCGCACGAGCACTTAGCCTGAGGACAGAAGCCACTACGGAGCCCATGACGGAGGCGGAACGTCGTAGTGTCCGGCGCCTCTACGCCGGGGTCGATATGCGCAAGTTCACTGCGCTCGTGCGGTTTCCATGCCCGGACAATGTGGAACCCGCCGTCTACCTGGGCATGCTCCTCGCCAGCGTGAAACTCGTCCTCGGCGAGATCCTGATAGTGTGCGACGACTCGGAGAAGCAGTCGTTTGAAACACCTCCGTGGGTAGTGGGATGGGATGCTCCACTTCAAAGGTGTTTCCGCAAGGCGCTCTCGTCCCCCCAGGTCATGACATCGCCACTGCCTCGCCTCATCGACGATTTCTTCGTCCAGGTGCGCCAGGAGCTCACCGTCGACAAAACCGGACCGTCGGCATTCAAGAAGCTCCTACGTCTACTCAACCACTTCGACGACGGCGACCAGGGCCGCGCCTTCGAGCAGCTCCACACCTTCGGCGTCCCAAATCTGACGGACTTCGCGACCTTCGTCCGTGCCTTTAAAGAACGTGTGTCCGTCGCACAAGGCACGGAACGGGTCTTCAAGCCGAGCGATGCCATGGTCATCGAGATTGTACGCGGCACTACGGGCAGCCAATACCCGTCCCTCATGCCCACGCTTTATCCGGGGCGCCTCATGACCACCCCGCAGCCCTTCTCCTCGGTTGCCGACATGTGGGCAGCTTTCGAAGTGCTGGCGACCGACAAGACGCCGGCAATCAACGGGCACCGCTTCCACGCGACTTCCTCCGGCGGATTCGTCACGTACTCCTCCTCTCTACCGACCCCAGCGCGGCAGCAAACTCCGCGTGGCCCAGGTACCAACACAAGGGGGTCTTCCTCCAACCCGTTCGTCATGAACGTGGCCGAACAGGGGCGCGACCCGTTCTGCGAGGACGAGGCGGACTGGCCGCTGCGACACTACGAGGAGGTATACATGGTCACGACCACATTCGACCCTCAGACCCCAATCGCTCCGACAACTGGCGCCACAACAACGGCCGGTCATACGACAACGGCAACTGACAGTCGCCAGGGCAACAGTTACATCGACAACGCATCGAGCCTGCCCCCTCGTCTTCAGCATTGACGGTGCATAGCCCCGCGACCAATACTTCCGCACCTGCCGCCCCCGCGAACATGCGGATGGGCAGCACCAACTCGAAGTACCCACCCGAACCAACGGCAGCCGGGCACCTTCCGCACCAACGGACAAGCCGATGGTGGAGCAACTGTCGCATCTCCACCAACAGCATCTACTGCGAGCACCCGAGGCTCCCAGGACGCACGAGTAAATCACGTGCACCACGCCTACCCGACCCCTGCCCTCCAATGCCCCCCCCCTACCCCAGCCCATTTCACAGTCACTTGTTCAAGCACTGATCATCTTGCCCAAGTGATTGCCTTGAGGTGTGGGCGGGAGGAGGCCAAGACGCCGAGCCCCACCGGGATGCTCCACTCGACGTCTTCTGGCGGTGAGCAACGCTGCTTGCCGACTATTGCCGAGACCCCAGACATTGCTACCCTGGGAAACGTCTCGACGATTACGGCTACCAGCGGTTCCGGTTCACACGAAACTACTGTTTCGTCTACCGGGCCACCGCCCCCTGAGCCTGCCTCATCAAGGCCGCTCCATACGCGCTTGTTCCAACATGCGCGTATTTCTTGTGACAGCGTTGAACCCGCGAACGACGGGCTTCCTCCAGCTGCCACGGTGTTGACACCACCGCTGTCCCTGAGCTCGAGGGACAGTCCCGTTTTGAATACGGAAGACTCGCGACCAACGTCGACCAGGGTCTGCCCTGAGCCCCCTGACCCGTCCTCCTCGCCTGCTTCGCGCAAAGCGTGGACACGGACCCCAGGTGTGGCATCCCCTAGCGAGTATGCCCCTGTTCTCCAAAAGTTGGACGATAGGGCGCTTGAGGGTCGTCCCGCCCGGCTTATAAGCCCCGGCGAGGACCGCCCCGGTACCTCGGCTTTGCCGAGCAATTCCCCCGCGAACACGAGGGTTCCGGCCAGCACCGCTCGATCGTTGCTGACTCTACCTCCGTCGACGCCAGGCGGCGATAGGAAAGATTATCGTCGCCCCCCACCCCCGACACAAAAGACGCCATCAACTGCACACGTCACCGCCGAGGCCGCCTCATCTTTCCACTTCTTCTGGGACTCCTCTTCGGTCTTTTCGCAGTGGTACCTGTGCGACATCGAACACGATGGCGTCACATACAACTGCGCTGAGCAGATGATGATGGCGCAGAAGGCCGCACTCTTCGGGGACATCACAACTGAGCGCCGCATCAAAGCGACCCGCGACCCAGCCCGCCAAAAAGCACTTGGGCGAACCGTTTCCGACTTCGACGAAATGGTCTGGGAGCGACACCGCTACACCATCGCCCTATACATTAACTTCCCCAAGTTCAGCCAACACCCGGAGCTACGGGAGGAGCTAATAGCAACCGACGACAAGCACATCGCCGAGGCCAGCCCACACGACCTCATCTGGGGCATAGGCTTCAAGGCCGACCATCCGGACGCCTGTGACCCGACGCGTTGGCATGGTCGGAATCTGCTGGGCAGGATACTGATGGACGTTCGAGCAAACCTCGGCGCCAATCGCTCCGCCCAGCCTCCATTTCCTCCCCATCTTCACGACCCGGAGCCAACACCCGCCCCCACCGACTCCACCCGGGTTTCCCCCACAGCCGACGGCATCCACGAAACAAGCCCGACCCCTCCATGGCAACCGCCTACCTCTCCACTTGGGCCACTCCTACCGCCGTCTACCCCCGACGCCTACCCCAGCAGCCACTTTGCCCAAGTGTCCACCATCAACACCGCCACTCACAGCCACCTCCCTACCCGCCGCCCGCCGATACCGGAACACGGACCATGCCTTACAAGCGGCATCATTACCGTCGACGACGCGTCGTTCACGACGAAAGTACTCGTGCACAGCGGCCCCACCGCCACTACGCGCCGCGAACTCGTGGCACTGCTCGATACCGGCTCGCCCCAGTCGTTTATCACCGCAACCGCGGTGGAACAACTGAAGGCTTCCCAGGCAGCCACCGATGCGTGCGAACGGCACAGTTCCCCCCGTTCATGGGGAGGTTTCGGCACTTCAGCCCCCCTTTCCACCTCCGTCTCCATCCGCTTAAGCATCCAGTTTATGCGCCTCCAGTCCCCCACCCCTGCCCTGGCAGTATGGGCCTGCGTAGTTCCTGCAGGAACCATGCAGCACCCCATCCTTCTGGGACGAGACAGCTGGATGCGCTTCGAGCAACGCTCGTATACCACGCTCCAGCAACAGCCCACCCCCCCCCCCCCACCAACCTACCCGGCGAACCCGCGGTGAGCTCTCCTTGAACCACCATGACCCCAACGGAGCCTCTGCATTCATTTCCAACGATCGTTCCACTGACGACGTCTACCCCCTCCGATTCGCCGGCAACAAAGCTATTTCGCTTTCCTCCACCCCCAAGCTCGTCAAGGTCAACCTGGCGCGTCAGTCAGGCGCTCCAGCATTTACCGGGAACTACATGGTGAACATGCTCCCCCGCGAGAACCCCCTGTCCGACCCGGCCATTTTCGTCTCCGACGAATACCTAACGGTCCCACTATCTGGATCTACCGATCTCGAGCCGGGCGACCTCCTCGGAACCTCCTGCTCCCCACTGGTACAGGCACCACTTTCCACCCTTGGACACCCTTCCTTGGCCCCTCCCCATCCCCCTCCGATTCCGGATTTACATGCCCTCCACGACAACATCCCCGTGGCCGACCAGAGCCCATCGACAGACGACTCTCCTACCGCACCAAAAGCCCCGTGCCCACAACGTCTTGCACGCCTCAACGCCGACCAACGGGAAAGCTTCCTCGACCTCTGGGAACGTCTGCCGTTACACCTACGCGACGTCAACTTCGACCTGCACGGTTCTAGATGAACCCCGTCGGTGATCAACAACCTGGGAGACGTCCTCTGCGATTCCAGGACGTCTTCTCCACCACCAAGACTGACTTCGGCTCGTGCTCGCTCATGCCGTTCAAGATCACCGTACCCCCGGACAGCCCAACGGCTCGAGCTCCTTTCAGCGTACACCTACACGCTGGAGTACCGGACGGGCACGGCCAACGACAACGCCGACTTCCTCTCCCGGCTTCCCCAACCAGCCACCGACGCCGACCGCACCGGACGCAACCGCCTCACTGACCCCGACACCGTCGGCATCTACCTCATCCGCCCCTGCGGCATCGCGCCGAACGACCCTTCCACCCCGGGTATCGGCTTGGGTGGGCTCGTGTCCCCCCCTTCCAGACCCATCCCGACCGTCCAGCCGCTCCCCTTCACTGACGACGACTTCCGCGATTTTCGCCTACTCGGACCACGTATGGAGCACCCCACCCTTTCCCCCGCAACCCACACCTTCATCGGGCCTATTGCGACCAGCGACTCCACCACCGGACAGCTTGCCGGCACCGAGAATGCCGCCGTGAACACCGGAGCTCCTCCAGGCTCGGCTTCCATGCCGTCCGTCGTCTCTCCGCCGCCCACCATTGGCGCCACGACACCAGCCCTTTCAGGTCTGATATCTTCTCGGACCCGCCATCGCGTCGCCGCTGCCGCGGGAACCCCTCGGCCCACAGCCGACTACCGGTTTGGACGCCGACCGCCACCCAAGCCATCGGCGCCCACCACGCAAAGACCGACCCCTTTAACAACGCCCTCGCCGCCGGCACAAACACCACCGTCAGTGCCCCTTCCGGAGCCCGTCGTCGAACCCGATGATGACCCCTACCTCCTCGCCTGCGTCGAGCACTACACCTACAAAGACTGGGCGCGAGAACAACGCGCGGAGCCCCTGTGCTGCGCCACCATCCGCTTCCTGTCGTTGGACTCCCCCAGCCCCACGCCGCACGACCTCCTGGACTTCATCCCCCCGGCCCGGCGCCCACAACTTTCGGACGTCCTCACTCTTGCCTCCAAAAGCAAGCTACACCGTACCGACGACGAAACCGCCCTCCTGGTCCAACGACCACCCACAACCTCATCCGGGAACAGCCTACCACCACCCGCCCCCTCTACCCCACGCGTCTACGTGCCAATGTTAATGCGCCCTTGGGTGCTGAACACATGCCACGCCACCACCTCTCTACACCTGGGAGTCACCCGAACGGTCCGCATGTTGGCACGTTTCTTTTGGTGGATTGGCATGGACGCTTCCGTCCGCTGGTGGATCCGCCGTTGCCTTCAATGCCAGGCGCGGAAGACCTCCCGGCACACCATTCGTTGGCCCATCCTTTCTCTTCCTTTGCCCAACGGGCCTGGCATCACCGTCAGCGTCGACTACTTCGGGCCCCTGCCGCTCACGCCGCGCACATCCTCCTCTTCACAGACCGCTTCAGCGGCCGCGCCGATATGTATGCCGTTTCAGCGGCGCAGTTCACGGCCGCCGGCACTGCCGACATCTTCCTGAACGAGTACATCCCTCTCTGGGGGTGCCCGGTTACACTTCTCTCCTACAACGGACTACATCTCACCTCAAAGCTTGCGAACATCGTCTACGAACCTTGACGTCCACAAGGTCAACACCAGCTCATACCACCCCTGCACCAACGGCGGCGTCGAGCGCGTCAACCACGTGCTGGCCCACATGCTCTCTATGGTTGGCAACGAACAGCAGACCGACTGGGACGTGCTGCTCCCACATGTGTCGTCGGCCTACAACAATTCCGTGAACGCCGCCACAGGGCTTGCACCTAACGAAATCCACATGGGCCGCCTTCCTCGCCTCCCGCTCTCGGTCTTCGAACCCGACAATATCGGCGGTCACCAAAGCCTGGACCGCGATCACCTGGTTTACATCAACCTCGCCACCGACCGCCAACGACGCGCCTATTCCCTCGTCCGCGAACTACACCGACTCACCGTCTCGCGTCTTCAGCGCCGCAATGCGCCCATCATGGCCGCCCTCCTAGCATCCCCCCCCTTCACCGTAGGCGGCTGGGTTTGGGTCTACAACTCCGCCTCAACCATCCGCCAAGGCGTCAAAAAGGGCACCGACGCAACCGTCCTCAAGGCGAAGCTTTCCCTGAACTGGAATGGCCCCTTCAAGGTCCTTGCCGTAGGGCCGACGCCCGCCTCAAACACCCCCGACAATCGCCCCCTTCACGACAAGCTACTTTTCCTCGACCTTCCATCGGACCTTCCGGGACGGGACTCCAAGCCACGCGTCTCCGTCCAACGATGCAAACCTTGCCGGAACCCCGACGACACCAGCGACATCCCCAAGCATCTGCCCGCGGACCTTACTACATACGTGCTCACAGCTTCTGCCGCCAAGTCCCCCCCTTACCACGTCACCGTCGACGACGTCACTCCTCCACCGGAACGCCTCGAGGTCGAGCAGATCACTGGCCATCAACTCGTACGCGGCCGCGGCGGGGTCATCGCCGTTCTGTACGAGACTCACTGGACTGGACTTCTCAGCCCCTCGTGGGAACGCGAGCTGGACCTTCAACACTTCCGGCGCCACATCCTACTTTACTGGTCACGATCACCAACCCAGCACCGCCAGACGAACCGCCT
The DNA here is from genome assembly GCA_031763025.1 of Macrocystis pyrifera. NCBI lineage: Eukaryota > Phaeophyceae > Laminariales > Laminariaceae > Macrocystis > Macrocystis pyrifera. The sequence continues at coordinate 3,018,642 of JASSKH010000021.1, read as the reverse complement.
CTACCGCCAGATGCGCATCGGCGCCGCTCACCGCGAACTGGCCCGATCTCAAGGACAAATCTTCCTCGCCCCAGGCTACGCCTTGGTCTCCCGCAGCCTTTGGCTCCACAACTTCAGCACCACCATCCTACCCTCCGGAGCACACATATGGTACAAGGCGCGCGACGGCCTTTGGTGGCTGGGCAAGGTCGCCCACGGCTCACCCCCTGACGCCTCTTCGGGAACTCCGCCGGAGTCTTCACCGGGAAGCTCCTACATCGTCCGGTTCCTGGACGACCCCGGCCCGATCAAGATCGACCTCCAACCCGCCCGCTACACTACAGCACGGAACGCCGTATACGGATCGTGGTGTCTTCAACGCCATGGGACTGGGAGCCTAGCACGTGGGGTGCTGCGGAACTCAGATGTGTCCCGCGGAACCCCCACCGTTTCCACTCCCCCCCCTGGTTAGCCTTAGTTTAGTCTTTTGTTAGTTCTGGGTATTTGGTTCTGGTTAGTCTACAATATCTTAAGAGTAGTTCTTCAGGGTTAGTCTTCAATAGTCATCAGCAGTCATCTTCTTGGGAGTGTTTGTTTCCATCTACCGCCACCGGTATCGCTTGACCGACCCCGTGTTGGCTACCGATCCGAGGCCGTGTATGTTTCTTTTTTTTGGGTGTGTTTGGGAGTATCATTGTCCCCCCCCCCCCCCCCCCCGTTTGTTTTTCTTCTTATCGCCTACGGCTCCGTGTAACCTCCTTACGTTCAGGCCACTGACTCGTAGCGATACCTTCACTTGCATTTGTGTTTGTACTCCACTAGCCTACAGCCAAGTATCGGCGATATCACGCCGAGGTAAAATCGTGTTGTAGCCTGAGCTGTACTCTGACCTTAGTCGACTTCCGCCGACCCGTGTTTCAGACGGTCCTCGAGCTAAGACTATATCGAGCTTCCAGCTCACCCGTGTTTCTTCCATGTTTGACAAGTAGGGTCCCGATAGCATTGCCGCCCCGGAAGGCCGCTGAGTTATCGGCCATACATAAGCGGTTCGGACATGATCGATTTCTCCTGACCGGTGCCCAGCTTTTTGTCTGTTTTCTGGTCCCGATGGTATTTCGTTTTCTCTTTCCCTTTTCTTCTTCTTTCTTTCTTGTCCGGTATTCCGCACACCCCTCTGTCCTCTGGCAAACGACACCACGTTTGATGTCGCCCCGGTTGACCGAGTTGCACACGCTAGTTTTTGGGCCCCGCGCTATCTACAACTTCGAACTGCACGCATTAGGCCGATTTTCTTGCGGATTTTCTTGCGATTTTCTTGCCGCCACCGTCTTTGAGTTTGTTTTTGTTGAGTTGGCTACCTTGCTACGTTTGCTGGTTTTGTTCACACCACGGACAGGTCTCCGAGACGCCGCGTTGTTTGTTGCGTCTCTCGGTTTTAGCAGTCCCTAGTGCACGCAGCCCTCATAGCACTCTAGCTGTGTCCCTTCTGTCTCGCATGATGACTACCATGTTAGGACCTTCGCCACAAGACAAGGCATGGGGCCTAGCGGATATATATCTATATATGTTTTTTGAATTGTGACCGCTGTCTCCTTTTTAGAGTTTCCTCGTTCGCCAACCCGGTTCAGTGAACAACCCTTTCGTACTTCCTTGGGCCCCAGACAATGGCTCCAGTGAAACGCTTGTACGTCCTTCTTTTGCCTTCATTTGGGTCTTCGTTTTCTTCTTCGGCCTTCGCTTCGGTTTCTGCCTCATTTTGCGTTCGTCTTTCTTTGTTTTCATTTTGGGTGATTTTTCCTTTCGCCTCTGCTATGAGTTCGGTGTCTCTCTCTCCTTTAGTCTCCCTTTCCGTGGTTGTTCGCAGCGAACACCCCCTCTTCGTAGTGTTTGGGTTTATTACGAGGTGTGGGGGGATCTATAGCCTCATTTCTTTTGTTTCGAATAGCCGCATCTTCGACCACCTTTTTCTGGCCGTTCGGGATGAACTTTGTCATCACCCTCCGACCATCTTGTGGTCTGCATATACGACTATTCAGGGTGGGCTAATGTGATATGAGTAGAGCACTCATGGGCTATATATATAGATAATACGTTGCAGTCTTGTAGTTCCACGAATACGAGAATAATCCAAAGAATGGATTAACCCGGCGGATATTCCGTTAGTCGAGAGTATCGTTATTTTAGGAATGTTCCTTGATGCAGATAGGACTACGAAGTGAGAAGTTCTTATATTAGCAGAAGAACGATCGGTAGCCATAGGAAAGTTCTGTTGGAGTACATCAGATAAGAGGCATTTAGGAGAGTTTGTGGCGTGGGGTGGGACGAGTATATTTGGGCGTCGAGTCCCGCCCCCCTACCTCTCACTTCTCTACCAGAGCACCTCCTCAGCTCTCGCCATCAATAAGAAGATCTAAATCAGAAGAAGCGAAGCACTGCTTTCCAGCTGCCAGAACAACCTGCGTCCCTTGCCACTACCCTTACCACTACCCTAGAGCCTTCACCGCATCACACACGCATGTGACAGGCGACGACACGCACGACCGAAATTCGTATAGAATATTAATAGCAATGGCCATGAGACAGAGTTATGACGCATGGCTTGTTGTCACGTACGCCCCCGGTGGCTTGGTAGGTGGTCCGCGTGCCTGTCAAGATAAATTTCGTGGGTTCAAGTCTCACCGAGTGCATGCTCATTCATAGGGACTTTTTCTTGCATAAAAAATTGATTAGCGGAAAGCGCGAAAGCGTGAGTTGGCTACATTCGATGAAAATCGACGAGCAGTGGGAATGCTGAACCCTATGCGCGACAAAGAATAAAGGCACGTATCGGGGGAGAGAAGGGACGACACCTGTGACCACGGCTTGTCCAGAAGATCGTCGGGGGTAGAACCTCCTACAAGTGGGCTGGAAAGTAAAAAAAGTGATGGATAAAAAAAAAAGAAAACATACGAAAAAAAAAAACTCCGGTGTTGGCCAGGCAGTGCGATAAAGAATATATATGTTTAGCTCGTTGGAGAATTTCAGTAATGGTACGCGAAAACGGATTTCAGTAATGGTACGCGAAAATGATTCTGTGACGACAACAGCATCACACCGAGATGTCGGAGGAATCAGCATCACGCATGTGACACGCAACGACACGCACGACCGCAATTCATATAGATTACTCGCCTGTGGTGAGCCGAGGTGAGCAGAGGTGACTGGAAGTAAGACTGGAGGCAAGAAACTACTCGCCTGTGCTGAGCCGCGGATGACTGGAAGTAAGACTGGATAACCAAATAGTCGCCTGTGGTGATCCGCAACATAATCGTACTATTCCGTGACGACAACAGCATCACACCGAGATGTCGGAGGAATCAGCATCGCGCATGTGACACGCAACGACACGCACGTCCGAAACTCATATAGAATACTCGCCTGTGGTGAGCCGAGGTGAGCAGAGATGACTGGAAGTAAGACTGGAGAAACAAATAGTCGCCTGTGGTGAGCCGCAACATAACCATAGTAATACATAATATGGTGTATCATAGACAGGCGCACTTACCTTTTTGTGGGTGTCGGGTAGGTGCGTCCTAAAAATGACCATTACAATGATTACTTCCATTTTCCACCAGGTAAAAAAAAACAGATTGCGTAGTCGCGACGACGGATTCTCTTGCCTGTCGCTGGGACCACCTCGCACACGAATAATATAGACATGTAGTACTCTAATTGTTTTTGGGTGATTTCTACACCTGCTACTGTTCGAATATCTAATGTATTATAGGGTTTTCGCGAACATCAGGTACAACACCTGTTCATTTAAAGCCGAAAAAGTAAATACTGAAACCAAGTAAAATGCACGTCACTAGTAGTGGTGTTTATGGCCACCAGAAATCACGACCATTCTTTTTACGCGTTACCTTTTAGCGTGTGGCCGCCAAAAACTGAATAACTATGTTTTCCTTGGGGTATAGGCACCACGGGCTTCACCTACGTCGACCAGCAGGGGTTTGCTTTGCCGTGGCGAGTGCTCGAAGTATTTTTATTCCGGCACACTCCCCGTTTCTAGCTTTGAAGCCTCTCGACGATTCTCGCGGAACCGCATGATCGCAGCGAAGGTATTGGCCGTACAATACCTGAGGCTACCTCGACACCGGGCCAGGCAGACGGACTGTCGTCTGTGCCGACGACACTGTACAGCAGCAGAATCCGCATGATACCAAGTGGAGCACGTCGTACACCTCAAAGAAAACAAAGGTGAAATCAGCGTACGCACATACAGATACTCACGCCCAGAGTTGAGGCGTAAGAATTGCAACCGAGGGACCGGAAACCACCCACGATAGAGAAACCCGTGTACTAGGCCCTAGCCATTAACCCTTTTAGTACCGCAGTCCCGTTTTGGGGAAAAATCACTTGGAAATAGACTGGGTTGTCCCCAAATCGGGACTGCGGTACTAAAGGGGTCAATGCTCGCTTTTAGGCCTGTTAAGGCAAATGGCTAAGGCTCGCCGCAGGCGAAACAGATTGCGGTTAAGGCACGTTTTAAGGCAAAAGCCTTAATGGCCTTAACGAGCCTTAACGGGCCTTAACCAGTTAGGCACGAGCCTTGAAAAACGCCTTAAGTGAGCCTTAACGATTGTCTCGCCTGAACATGCCTATAGTAGAGAGGGAAGTGCCGGGTTCGTGACGTAGATCATACTTCATGGCGGTAGTGTACATAGCGGTAGTGTTGGCTGATATTTTTGCCGCATAACTCAATGGGTGTACCATTGAACCACAAGGCAAATATGTGTGCACGTAGCGTGCACAAAAAGAAATAAAGTCCATGTATTCCTTGCGCACGAGTCTTACTCGTAGCTACCAAATAAAGTCTCGCGTTTTCACCACCTAGGCTTGTACTATGCCGCGGTAGACCTCGCTGTGGGTGCGCGCACATGCAAGAAAAAAACCAAGTGCTGCAGCGGTAGACTACTAAAAACATTAGTATTACCGCCGCCGATTGAACATATTTTTGGTGTTGACATTGTATTTTCAGCATCGGCCCCGACAACAACAGTACATCCCCACCCAAGCAGCAAACACGAAGGTACCCGGTTGCCTGGCAAGTGGCACGGTGTGCGCTACCGGTATGGTCTTGCTGAGCATAACTGCGACGCTTGATGTACTACAGAACCACGCGCAGCCGTTAACGAAACACCGTGCATGGTGTGCATCCATCAACTGCACACTACGATGATCCCTAGAGCTATCGTACGTTCACGAGGGCAGGGAAACAACGCGCTCGAGGCCAAGAATGTGTTGGTCTACGTCGCTCCTCTTCTTGTCCACTGTCCATGTGGTGAGCGTACCCTGCCCTGCTGCCTTGAGCGATTCCGGCTGGAACCTGCCAGGCTGGCCGCCGGTTGCCGCCGGTGCTTATCCTGGTGCTGAAGCTGGTGCTGCAGCAGCCGCAGCAGGAGCTGGAGCTGACGCAGCAGCCGCAGCAGGAGCCGAGTTATCACCGCGCGAACATCCGGCCTCAGCAGATCCAGAGCGATCTTGGGCAGGATCGCCACTTCCTCGAGGCGCGGGGTTCCCTTGTTGGCTAGACATAACGCCGCTCCGAAGGTGTAGGTTGTAGGTGGCAGGTGACGGATAGTATTTTCGTGTCCGCAAGAGTACCTGGCGACCTGGCGACCTGGCGTGCTGGCGTCCTGGCTTGTGCGCACACAGCGCGCTAATAACCCGAATATTAACCCCCCTGTCCCGTATTTTTGGGAGTTCCAGCCTAACGGCGTTTTTTTGTACGCGAGAATCACCAAAAACGTGCCTCTGAGGGGCCTCTTTCAGCGTCAGGCATCGAGCCTTAACCCAGTAAGGCTGGTAAGGCTCGAAACACCTCTTAAGGCACGCCCTTTTCAGAAGAGGGCGTTAAGGCAAAATTTTAAGGCAAGCCAGGGCCTACCGTGTACGCATGGCCTCTCTGTCTTGTTGGCTTAAAATCAAGCGAAAAAACAGTTCGAAAGCTAGACGTAATAGACAAATCTTGATGAATGTGGCCAGAACCAAGCGAATAACAGGTACGGTGTGAGGCTGGCCGATCGATGGGAGCGAGCGCTCTTGGCGTGTGGTTGCACTTGCTTCAGCGTGTAACTTGTTTTTGCACAAACGTGACGTCAGGGTACATACCTGATGTGTCAGCGTAAACCCATTTTTTTTCAATTTAATTTTCCTTGAATGCGTTTTTGCTACCATCAGCTATTACGGGCCATGGTAAATAGGACCTACGGCACACACAAAAAACAATATATTTACCTATTTTTACTAACAATATTTAGTCCTACTTACTATATTGTCCCCCGTCATAAATTCCTGGTCACTTTTGTTTGTGCAAAAACCAGTTACGCGCTGAAAACAAAACAAAACATCATGCTAGGAGCTCTGCTATTGCGCAGCTTCACATCGTACCTGTTTTTTACTCGAAATTAGCCAGGTACTACAGCTGGATTTGTCCACGAGTACGCTGTCTCGCTTCCAACTGTTTTTTTTTTGCCTGATTTTCGGCTTGTCAGAGAGGCCATCATGACACTGCTTGTTTTTCTCTGCCTATGTATGTATGCGGTATCCGGTTCCTGGATTGCAATTCTTAATACAATACGCGCATAAACTCAGAACGTGCGTGTCTAGTAGATACACACGTACTTTTTATTTCTTGGGGGTGTACGATGTTCGATGTACTTCATTCAGTGGTTTGATGATGTTGTACTCTGCTGTTTGAAGTACAACATCGTGGATACAGACGGCAGTCCGTTTGCCTCGCCCCGCGTCGTCGAAGTGGCCCCATGCATGGCACGGCAAAGGCCTTGGCTGCGATAATGGTGTAACGCGAGGATCGTCAAAAGGCTTCATAGCTGCCGACGGCGGGGAGGCGCCAGAACAGAGAATCTTCGGGCGCCCGCCGTGCGAAACGAACGAGCCTAGTGACCTCCGGTAGGTCTACGTGGAGCCGGTGGTTCCCATGCCCTGGGAAAAACGAAACAGTATAGATTTTGTGGAGGCCACAGACTCAATGTTCAGCCGCAAAAACAATAAACGTTTGTTTGTGATTTCTCATGGCCACACAAACAGCTCGTGTGCCGTGTGCGTTTCGCTTTGTTTCGGCATGTACCGTGTTTGGGCGGAGTATCAGCAGCAGATGAACCTTGTTTGGGAAAAACCACGAAAAAACACAAAACAGACAACTGAGTATACGATCCCCACGAAAGCCGAAGCACACCTACATTTAATTCTTCACATGAAAAAAAAGTGGTATCAGCCCAAAAGAAAAAGGGAAACTGAGAAAAGGCTTGGAGAGAAAAAACGAGGAATATAATACCACGTCGTGCTCCTATTCTCACGAACCACCACCGACCATCGGTTGGATGTGTTAGAAATAAAGGGTTGTACCAGGTGTGTCGTATCGAAAATTTCGATATGCGTACTTGGTGCCGAAATATAGGACTCTCGATATGTAGTACCGAACGCGTTTTGCCCTGCAGATGCTGACATCCCTCGTGGTTTAAAGAAGTTTCTGAACGAAAGCAAAATTGTTCGTCGAGATCAAAGTGGGATTTAAAACAACAGTTACTTGTTAAGAGGCGAACTATGGACCACTCTCGGTTAGACGCTGCATTTTGAGAGGCGACTCGGACAACGTAACACGTAACGGGCGAATACGAAAAAATTACTAACAGCTGCCGTGTTCATCCACCAGTCGAATACTGTTGTAATGTCGCGTCGTACGTTAATTCGTATATAGTTTGGGATCAATGAGGCCTCTCTCTGCTGCGGCATGAGATCACACCCATACTTGTTGACCCTTCTCTTATCTCAATGTCGTCGCTCTTTTGATGCGTATCCTTTTTGCGAGTGCCTTCTATTCCTTATTGTCCTCAAACTTGTAGCCTAGTTGATTAGGGGTTCTGCTGCCACCGTTGGTTGTCCCGTGGGAACGTCCGGTACGATTTTCCAGACCCCTCTGACGGTGATACGCGCGGATGTACGCGATCGCGGTGTGATGCACCCGGAACGCGTTTACCTGGTTGTCGGCACGCAGTGTTGTAGCGTGTCTCCGTGCGGTTCTTCCGGAACTAACATACGCTTATGTCGTGCTTGAGGGGCGACAAAGGCGGAGCGTAAATGTAGGTGGTCTCCCACACTATATTTTCTCAGATACCGCAGCCCGCCCCCCACCGTAGTTACCATACGCTTTCGTCTAACGAAGCACGCATAACGTCTGCCACAGTCGGCATGTTTTCTACGTTTCGCTTGGTCCTCGCCCCCTCATCCCATTTGTTCCTCTACTTTCAGATTTGGGGAAAAATGGGAACGAGAAACCTACTTCTCGGTGCCTGCGTGATAGGGTCACGAGCCATACACTGGCAGATCCCACCACGCTTGATACGGCACGATGTACAATTATGTTTGTTATAGCAAGCAACTACAGGCACCTGAGATACGGTGCACCACTCACTACCGTGGGTTGCGATGTACTTGAAGCTAACGTAGGTTCGATGCGACTGTGATCAGACGCACCCGCCGAGAGACATGGCGGACGTAAGGGCAATCAATTGCAACGACACTTCGGATTGACGGTCTATGAATATCAGTAGTATGATATAGATATACTTATAGATATCTCAACCTCTGAGCGTGCTCGGTTGGTACATCCCTGGCCTCTCAGAGCTCCCACTTGGGAATCGTCTCCGTTTATTACTTGCCGGACCGTTCCAGCGAGTCTTTGTTTTCTCCATTTCTCGTCGTGCTTTCAGTCCTTCTTTCCTTTTTTCTTCTTTCGTTTCGTGTGCGTGCGTGTACTCCGAGCACGGTTGCGCGGGCGAACCCGGCACCGTCGCGGGTGTTAGCGGATGCTGGCGAGTAGAGGGGGAGTTGCAAGGAGCGCGGTCGCCGCTTTCGTACCTAGGCACCGCGTGTGCCTCGAGACACGAGGGATGCATCAATAGGCTCTGTCTGGCCTCCATTTGTGATTTTTGATAGAGTACCTACGAGTATTTAAAGTTCGTTCGGGATTGTAGGATAATATTCAAGCGATGCTTATTTTTGCGACCGGGCTGAGAGTCACAAGAGGGAGGTACCCCGAATGAGCACCAACATTGTCGAGCTTGCGTCGTGGTCCACGGTGAGCACCGGGCTTCACGCGAGGCGGACGACGGGGCTCACTGTGGAAGAGAGGGAGGGAAGCTTTACCCGGACTGAATCGGTGGCGAGATGGTCGCGAGAGGGGCGGGCGGCGTACGAGGCTGAGAGAGAAGCTCTGCTGTAAGATTTTTTCTTTTTTTCTTTTTTTTTCTTTTTTTTTCTTTTTTTGACTGGTGTAGGGTGTTCCACTCAAGTAGTAAATTATTACACGAAAGGGGACGGGGATGTTTTTTCTTTTAGAAATTTTCGGTTTCATTTTCATTGTTTTTGTTTGTGTTGCTGTGCCGTTCTGTGCTTTATCTTTCGTACATACGACGAGTACACAGACACAGAGCATATCGAAAGAAGAAAATAAGTACCCTACCTGGGGTATGTACGTATGTACGACGTGTGAGCGAGCGTAGCGGAAAACCGCCCGCGACGCGAAGCATATGTGGCGTCCGAGCTGTTTTCTCCTGAAGCATGGCGGCGGGACTCTTGGCATTATCAAGTCGCCAGTTTGCAGCTAACTACAGGGGCCATAAAAAAAACAATATTCAATCATGGACCTCTGTCCGCTTCACATATTTTGGTGTTTCCTTCCTGAGCGAGCGTAGCGGGCGGCGTAGGCCGCCCGCGGAGCGAAGCGCCTTGTATATACATATATTAATATTCCGTACAGTTTCTACCACGCGGGTACAGGCGTGAAACAGTTGTCGATTATATGTGATGATCGGTCAAAATAAGTGTCACGGATGCAAAATATACTGGTTCGTGCGCTCGCTGTTATTCTGTGCGTGTGTCAACGTGTTCGCGTATGCGCTCGAGGACTCGCATGTATACGACATGTACTTCTTATTTTATATTGCTTTGCCACTATATACCGGTATGTATATTCTAACACTGTGTACATGAAAGTGGGATTACACGGCGACTCGTCATATTAGTCGCCAGGTGCGTGGCCCGTGCACGTTCCCCCCTTGTATTAACGCCAGCACCTTACTCTCCCGCTGTTCCCGTTACAGTTCCACACCGCCGCTTATCGTGTCGCGAACGCTGGTGCACTCCTGGCGTCGATTCGCCTGTGCTGTCGCGTACAGGTCGCTATGCATAGCCCAGCCTTCTGTTGTTCCCGTGCTACCGTTCGTCGAGTGTTGCATCCCCGTCCCTATTTCTAGCAGGCGGCGACGGCGACCCTATCGATCATGGTACGCCCCGCATACATGTACGTGTCGTGCGATTGAGAGTCAGCCGTCGCGCTACTCCCCTTACTCTATGTGTGACCGTCCTCCGGTGTCGTCGCACTCTATCCTCTCCTGCGTTGACAAGTTACCGTCCCTTAGTATTACCGTCGCCACCGCTCTCGTGGCTACTCCGGCCACAAACACGCCCCGCTGACCTCGCTCTCCTGAACCGCCATACGATACACGAATCCCCCGTCGTTTTTTTAGGCAGGCGTGGTTTCCATCGATGGTACCGTCCTTATTGTTCCTCGCGGTTCTCGCGCTCTTTCTTAGCAAAAAACTCCGGTCCAACGGCGCCCACGGCCGCTGAATGTTTGACCCCGCGTCCGGGTACGTACACCTTGAATAGGCTAAAACCCTTTTTTTTTTTTTTTTTTTTTCTTAGAGAGTATACTCCACTACGACATACGAAAAAATCACTAACAGCTGCCGTGTTCATCCACCAGTCGACTACGCATTAATACACCCGAGCTCGAGAGATAATTTGCTTGATGACACCACGACCTCGTGCGGCACCCGCCCCCTTCCGCCGTCACTCGCAGTATTTATTCCCCTCTGGATCTCCTCGTCTGTCTGTAGAACACACAGCCCCACTACGCTACACCCGCACACACAACTGGAACACGACCAATCTACAGGAAACACGACGGTAAGCCGATAATGTTGTGGTTCTAAAGTTACAATATTGTACCAATGTACGGTCAGTCAGTGTCTACTTCGTACTCGTATGCATACGTTCACAGCAGTATCTACCAACGGGCATATGTAAATGGTATCCATGCACGTTCGGCACGGGACAAATGAAGGCTTAATGCTTCTGCTGCGTGCGTACTTATTGCAGCAGTTTCTGTCACTATAATAGCAGGCTACGTTTAGATTGTGACCATGGACAGCATTGTGGCGATTATTAGTTGTCGTGAGATGAGCAGCAGCAGTAATAGCGTATGGTGCATGTGCACGATGCCTGCTGACTACTGCGATAAGCATGGGCCACACTCGTATTCTGTGCGAGTACCAAGTAGCTGGTACATCAGTCAATACCCGCCATCTCGTCTACGGTGTTGCATGAGTACTGCTGTGCTGCGTATGTACTTGCATGTGCGAGGATTCGTGTCTGCGGCGTGTGCTCTTGTCCTGTATACCCACTGTCGTTCAAGTCACGCGCTCGATCCCCTTCCGCACGTACAACGGGTTCGTGGCCACCAAGAAGAGAGTCAAACGTCTACAGAATGCGTCAAACCTATTTGATGTACCAGCACGGCCACGATATCTCAATGTGTTGATATGTGAGTCTCGGCAATGGTACTACTGTTTTCACCGTTCACAGATACGACCAACCGTACATGGGAGTATTCAACTGATGCTGGATGGTATACTATTAATAACTTAAACATACATGCAGGATGAAAGTGTCACATGCGTTGCACATAGTTTGTCGCATAGAAGTTTGAACAAAGTTGCCACATAGATATTATACCGTATCGTACTGCGGCAGCAATGCTGCTGCTCGCCCAACCTAATTTGTACCACGCGTATTCAACTTTCACCGATATTAGGAGTGAGACCAATAATACATTCCTCGACAAACATCGTTAAAATCTGGGTGTGCGTGATGACTCAATTGCATTTGCTGTACACGAGGTCGTGTAGGGTTTGCAGAACTCTATCTAGAAAACCTCTCGTGTATTCGTATCGTCTGACGGGGTTTTGATGGATCACAACCACCAACCACCGAAATAAAACTGTTTTATTATCGTGCGGCACCGATGATTCGCCGACCACTACACATGCCGTACATTTTATGGCCTGAGATTAGGCCCTCATGAACAATCAAGATATTATAGCGCGGTGAAACGACGACCCAAAAGTGACGCTTGCGCATTTTCCCGGGGCCGTGCAGATGCCGACGAAATATCAGCCAATCGGCCGAGGGCGTGATGTTCGGGACGATGGTCGCCTTTTTATGAATGGTGTTTTTACACTCTATAGTATCATTTGCTGTAAATGATCACATACTACCCCCCCGCACGCATTCCAAGTAAACGGTTCTCAGGAAGGAGTGCAATTCTAATGGCTAAAAGCTTTTACAACGCCTTTTAAATGACTTCTCCATTATTTCCTACATTTTCTACAATAACCATGATGATATTCGTGAAACGAACAACTAAACTTTTGACGAAGTATAAGCCGACATTATATATTGATAATAATAGCAGTTTTTCGTGATTTTTGAGTTGAAGAATTTTCTTTCAGATATTTTCTGTCTGATCACAAAGTGATCGCGGTCGACGTGTAGTCCTAGAAAATAAACATACAAGAACGGGTCAATATTCGGGGAGATAACTCGTCGCGAGTCACACAGTGGTCCGCCCCGACCCACGAAAATGCCTTGCTTGTTAAAATCAAAAATAAAAATAGTTATAACGAAGATCCCACGCCGATGTCGAGCGAGTGCCATGAACGTGAAAAATTTGAATAGTCGATCATCGACTCCAAAATCACGATAGTGCCTCATTTTTCTTGGCCGTGTTAATTCTTCGTTCCACGAATATCGTTCTTACTCTTGGAGAGTTTCCAAGCGATATTGCCCCTACCTGGTACTAAACAGGAGTACAGTGACAGCAACGTCCACTTCCAAGTCGGCCATTTGACTACGAATGAATATTCATGTACCAGGTGTACTGTTTCCCACGGTATTTCCATGGCACAACGGTGACACGGCGTCATGACGATGCAATGGGACGTGCGAGCTAAAGCCAATTCACGCTCGTTCATGGTGTACTGTGCGGCGTTCACGGACTTTCACGAGCTGCATGCATGACATTTGTTTTCCATGGCAATGAACATCGCCGCGTGGTGGTTCATGATACTGACCGTCAGGAGCATTCTACCAAAAACGTTCATTGAACCTTGACATTTTCTCGAGCCTTGTTACCACGCGGATGTCAATTAGGTGTTGCACCTTCGGGCCCAAACTTTTCTAACTACCAGGGGGGCTCAACTCGCAAACTATCTAACTTTGTTGTTCGTTCGAATGAGACGAGATACGATAGGAGTCCAGTAGTAGTAACATTTTTCATCCAAAATACTTCAGGCTGGCAGAGCCCCTCAACCGGGGAAATACCCGGTGTCCCATTTGTTGCACAGTACTACTGCTGAAAAAAAACACTTGCAGGATTTGTTCGTTGCCTCTAGCCCACATGCTTTCTCCGAGTCCGGTTTGCATGGGTTGTGTGGAGCTCCTCAAGTACGGAAGGTCAGAAACCCAGGTGCTACCTCTATCGTAGCAAAGGGACAGGTCCCGAACCGACTTTCGATTGTGTGTCGGGTGTAACCCATATTGGTTCAATCAGATTTTAGATACCCCCTCACGCGAAGAGCCTCATAATTTGTATGTTCCTTGCACCCCTAGTGTTGGACGGATCTTGTCCCATGGCGGTACCGTAGTTGTAGGTCTGATCACGAGACCATGGGTTTTCCACTGCCGCACTATGGTACATCCGTAGGGTGTCGGACGGCGGGTCCGTGGCCATGGGCAAGCACAGTTTTGCTGGCGATTCCCAGGAACTGGTATGTATGGTGGGTCTATGAAGTTGCGCTGCTGTATACACCATGTGTGGCGCTGATGAAGAGAGTGCAATGGAAATACAATCACGAAAGCAGACCATACATCACCACGTTTGGGGCATATTGTGGTGGTACCATCCCGCTCGGCGTGTCGAGTACTATGGGATCTCCACAACATGGCCGTGACGTGCGCCACAACAAGTTGCGGTAAGGCGCATGGCAGTGTAATATCATTGACGTGGAAATGCCACAAATTGTGCATCGTTGGAAATTGCACCCCAAACTGTGATATATACAAATAAATATACACCCGACTGCTGTTGTTCGGAGGGGAGGCGTAAGGAAGGCGCTTCGGGTATCTTGAGAAGGGGGGAGCGGGCACCTATCTCGGCCAGCGGGAGGCACATGACATGCCTTGGTATGTGCGCTATGCCATATCCAGTGTTTCAATTTCGTCCGTAACACATGCGAGATGAAACACTTTCTTGGAGCAGTTTCCATATTGTCATTGCTGATTCCTACCGCGGTGACAATGCAAAGAACAAGCGAATCCTCTGCGAAACCGCTACTGTCTAGGTCGCTTCCAAAATCGCTACTTTGGTTGTGCCAGCGCCGGTTTTGGCGCACGTCGGATACGATGGTGTACCCAGGCTGTGTATTCGCTCCCCACTTTAACCATGGACGCATTCCACGTTAAGGGTGGCACTTTTTCACCTATGGGGCTTCTAGAATTGAAGAGCTCCCCCGACATCGGTTGGTTCGTCTAGACGTTTCGTTCCAGGCCTAGCTAGGCCATAGGGTTGCTCATCGGTTTTTCATAAAATGCAATCTGACTTGAGTCCAATTTTGGGGTTATATACACGGCAACAACGCTGACATCTTGCAGGTGCATCTCCAGCTTAGCAAGTACAATCAGATACCCCTGATCCCGCTCCTCAACAGAACGCCACCCATTGAAATATGGGTCCTGCGTAACGGAATATGTTTCTAACCCTTGGAAGTTACCACCAGGATAAACTTACAGTTTTTTCAGAGTAGGCCGGGGGGTAAGGTACAGCGCTACTCAAACGAGGGGCCTCAAAGATGTCGATCGTAGTCGCAACCTCTTCCTTCGCGGACGCTTCGATAAATTCTAATCTAAACACGCCTTACACACTAGACTCTACAAGAGTTCATTGCTTCTGCAATAGATGAGGGGATACACACATCACCTCTAAACCCAACTTGTACCAACGATAGCATGCAGAACGTGTCCATCAATTTTAGATCATGTCGATGGCAATATATCGACATTCCCGACGACAATACCTTGGGATGCGTGGTAATCGATAGCGTTAACTGCAATGTTTGACACGTCCATTCCTACGTATTGTAATCCTACTGCAGTAGCCATTGTGAATCATCCAGGACGTGAATAGTGCGGCGAATCAGAGGTTTTAACGGGGGTTGTAACGTCGTGTGGTCTCTGGGCAGGCACTCGAATTCTCACACTTCCGTGTCGACGACGACTACACAAGAAAATGAGCAATACATTTGCGGGTAGGAGTTGCTCAGCAAGACGCATGTATACGTAGGCAATGCAGGTGCGTACGTGGATAGGTGTTAATAGTTGTTTCTTACGATGTAGTTTCAGCTTATCATTGTGCATCTAGGTGAATCGTTAGCTTGAATTTTGGTCTTTTCAAAGGGTTCCCTCATAAGATCACCCTGTGCGGACTAGAACCTCCTTATCGCTCAAGTTGATAACGTACTGCCGAGCGTCTGTTTCAGGCTGCAAACTCGAGGTACCGTCCAGACCTATACTGGGTTGGGCACCCCACACAAGCACTCGGTATCTTCAAAATTGTGCTTCCTGGCGAGCTTACCCAGTTCACACAAAATGGCTTCTGCGACTTGTTTGGTGACTAATAGAACGTCACGTAGTATCTTGAAACACAACGCAGGAAACCAACTCTATACTTCTCATCGATCGACCATTCCGGTTGTCCAGCAACAAAATGGGGATATGTCGTGCTTTCTATGGATCACGATTATGGCGATCTTCTTCATGCCATCACCCCAACGTGCAAGGTGACCTCCTTACGTCGGGACAACTCCTCCCGTGTTTCGTGTTAACGGCTTTAACCAATCAACCCATGGACGGCTGTAGTGCAAACGATGCTCTGCAAATGTTATGAGTAGACTGGTTCTTAAAACGATGGCGGATTACTGACCTTACTGCGCATTGTGGTCGCTACTGGGGCTGAGGTATAACGTTGAAAAATACCTGCACTTATCGGGAGCAATACGTAGCAGGCACGTGCTAAGATGGATGTGCGTCTACTTGTGTCCGTGGCTCCGCGCTTGAAGATCTCCGTAAGGTTAGAAAGTCAACCCGAATCCGACTTTGAGAAAGAACGAAAGAGCAACCCAATGACCTAGACTAGGTTCGAGACAAGTATCACTCAAAACCTTAATGATGTTCCGACGACATTGGGGAAGGTCGCCGGTTTTCGAGCCACGGCAGTCAGAAATGGTTAGGACAAAAAATCGATACCCCTGTACCAGCACACGCCAGCAGCTACCGGTCATTTTAACGCAAATCCCAACTCATACCGGTACGGTCATGTCAACATATTTGGTCCGTCCTACTCGTACTTGGCCAACGAGACAAGTAAGCGATTGTTGACACACAGCACACGACGGTTGATATAAAACTGACCAAATGAAACGGGGCGCACCATTGCAGGAAGCGAACAAGTCCGAGAGCCGACGCCGTCGATTCGATGCAGGACCCACCCTTTCCCGAAACGAAGCTGACGACTAAACCGGCCTGTTTGTTCCACGAAAGAGTAGATGTTAGAGCTTATAACTTGGGAACAGTAAGTAGCCGATTTTCTTTGTTAATCATTTGATATTACAGTTACTACGGGGGACCATAGTCAACAGGACCAAATGTTGTTTGTAAAAATAGGGAAATATATAGGTTGTTGCTTGTATCGTAGGTCCTGTTTACTCTGGTCCCCCGTAAATAGTACTGCGCGCGCGGTTTGTTCGTGCAGTTGCTCTGTCATTATATCTGGCTGGCGTGCTTGTGCCTTCAAAATGGGTGTTGTGTTGGATATGTTGCAAACTACTGTGAGTCAGTTAGTTGCGATACGTCGCTACCCGATGACGTGGTAGAAACTGAGCAGTCCTTCCAATTCACGGCCCAAATAAGAGTCCCGTGACGTATGAAGCAATACCGCCCAGAATGTATATCTTCAACAGCTCACACACACTGGCCTGACAAACGTCTTGGTTCCGCTGCTGTGACCTATGCTACACTGGTGAAGGGCTCGATGTCAGTGCGTCGTCGATTTCCCAAATGCACCACTGCTCTTTCTTGCATAGAAACAACGCCATCAGAGCATATGACATGTGTAAACACCGTTACCGTCCGTCGTCTCAATTCATTGCTTTGGTCCCTCCATCAGGGTTCGACGGCGGCGATTGCTGCGAGTGCACGTGCATCAGTACCGCCGAATCCACTTGTGGGGAAACGGGCGTTGGTTTCGACTGTCGCGACCCTGACGCCTCCTGCGTTGACAACGACAGGGTTGATTAATCCTTTTGCGTTGATCGCTTCATCGGCGACGGCGACTGCGACTTTATCAACAACTCCGAAGAATGTAGTAAGTAAACGTTTGGTGATGGGTGCCACGGTAGGGATAGCACCTGAACGTTTCTAGAGTCCCCACTTGAGGGTCTCGTTTCCGTTAAATTCCATGGTTTTCATGTCACAAAACAAATTTTTATCCAACAAGTTCATACATCGGATCCTTCGACATTGGGCAGGTGATCGGTTGAGGAGCCTCGTCAGCGAGATATGACTGGGCAAGGCTGCCAACGTCACCGTATCACGTCTCTTACAGATTTCGTTGTCATTCGAAGCGAAGCTACAGTAGCTGTACCAAGGCACGTACACGTTAAGTACCTCGTACACGTTCCGTACCTGTTACGAGGTCGGTGAGGTCGGCGATCTGAACCTAGGAAGAATATGTGCATGGTGTGTATGTATGCCCTACCTTCCATCCTTACAAAAACAGTTTACGATGGCGAGTTTCAGATATCTACCGGCAGGACTTCCTAGCTAATGCCACCCACTCTTCAATGGCTGGTGGAGAACGTAGTCACCCGATATATTTATGTATGCACAGATAATTGCTGCATGTTAAGTTGTGCGAAAGTCCAGCAACGCACCATGGACCATGTCGAGTGGATGTGAATTGAGTACACCTCACGATGGTTTGTCCTGGTACATCAAATAGTATTATCGGAATTTCCTGATGCACTGGATATTCTTGGCGTGATATACTTTACTACACCCGCGTCAGGATACAACGGCGGCGACTGCTGCGACTGCACCTGTATCAGCACCGACGAGCACACCTGCGGTGACCTAGGGAAAGGTGGCTTCGCGTGCATCGACCCCAGTGCACCGTGCACCGACGACGACGATTACTTCGAGGGGAGCTTTTCATTCTCCCAGTGCTATGATGCATTGATCGCAGACGGTGTTTGCGACAGATCCAACAACAATTACGAATGCGGTGGGTTATGTTCGTGGTATATACTTCCATGCCGAGGATGGGGATGGTCGCTGATGTCAATCACACACTGAGTGCAGACCGTTATCCCACTTCGGTACTTCAGAAAATACCCATGATCGAAGAAAAGCAATATGTACAACATCGGTGAAACAATGCGGCCACGGCGGCTGAGGGTTAGGCAATTGCTTTACAGTGCAACAAAAGTAGGGAAATAAACGACACGCGCGCGAGAAGATTGTCACTTAAACTATTGCTTGATCACTCTGGACGGTTCATTATTCTACTACCGTATTTTGTCGCTGGTTAAGCCCCTATACCTCGGTCCCTCAATTCATGACAATATGATTAGCTTCATAGTGCTTTAGCAAGAGAATATAGCAATACAAATAGGCCACGTTATCGTGGGGGCTGTATTCGGGAGCTAGAACATGGATGGACGACTGGGGTCTATTGCCTGAGGTATGTGGGCCCGCATACCTTCATGTTTTGCACCTGTATTCGAGAGCGTTTATCCCGTGGTAATCTCGAAGGAAGAAGAGAGGGGACGCCAGCAGGGCGAACCCCTCTTCGGAAAAAGCCTCTTGTTGTACTGGGAGGCAGTGGTTAAAGCCCACTCCGTGGTCGACACCGCAGCTCGACAACAGCACGACAAAGTAGAAAGAGGCTAGGGAAAACGGAGTTATGTCAGAGGCAGCCATGGCTTCGGGCGCCTCCCCGCTGGAACCCGGCTGGGTGCGCGGGGAGTTTCCGTGCACCAAGGCGGGTATGCGTGGGCAACCACGCATTCTGGACCTGACGCGAGTGCTCCACCACGACGGGGCGAACTTCTCTAAGCTCACCATCGTGGAGGCAGCCGAGCGCCTAGCCCCGCTCGTGGCGGCTCGGGGGGAAGACGCCACCTCGGCCTTCCCGGTGATGGCAGAGGCCACGGCAGTATCGGCCTCAGCCGTCGGCACCGCAGCATTTAAGAACGCGGAGGGGGTGAGGGTGTTGGTGGTCTGGGCGCTGGAGGCCCTGAGGCCCATTCTGCTCCACAAGGGCAAGACAGTGTACTTGCCCCCTCTACTCGTGCCAGCAGCCCCGGAGCAAGACCAACAGCGCAGACCGCTGCCCTACCTGCATCGACTTCGGTGGTCGCGGAGGTGCAGCAGCCGTCCACTGCCCACGAACGGGCCCCCTGGGAGCAGCAGCAGAACATCGCGGCCGAGACAGCGCGTACGAGGGTGGCGGCTACATCCGGGAAGGGCCCAACTCTGGGAGGCACGCCCGGCAAAGAGACGGCGCCCGGCGTGACGTCAGCGGCGTCGGCGACCAACACGACGGCGGCGCAGCGGACGGCAGCAGCGGAGGCGATCCAGCGGGTCGAGAACAATAAGCTGGTCGAGTTGGTACGGTCGTCCGAGATCCCGCGCGAGGTGTGTGAGAGCGTGAGACTTCGTTTTCGCTGTCGTTTCGTTTCGTTTATTTCGTTTCGTTTCTGGTGAGAGCAGGTTGGGGGAGGCGGCACTGCAGGCCGCGCGGGTAGTGTGCGTAGCCCATTTCTCATGCTCTGCGTGTGTACGAACTCAACCGGACCGCTTGTCACAGACCATAATGGTATGCGTCGTATCCGCTCGCGTACTGAGTAGGGCAACAGTACAAGGGTCGCCATACTGTCAGTCATGCAAACACCCCGCGTACCGAGGCCCCCCGGTACCTCGAACCGACGAGGCACCAGTCGAAATTGTAGATGAAAAGCTCGAGAATCGGATAAGGGAAGTGCTGGCGGCGTTGGCAGGAAAGGCCGGCCAGCAGCGGAAATGTCGAGTAGCCGACGAATTCGATGCGTTCCTACGCACGAGGACGAATAACGGGAGGGGGTGGCAGACAGCAACCGACGTAGACGTCTTCGAGTGGTTATGTTGATTGGATTCACACGGGAACGGCACTAAGTGGGTGCACGACGGGACATGCCTGGGGGTGGGGCTGGACGACAGCTCCCAGTGCATGAGCAATGGAAGGTGTCGGAAGCGGTACGCGGCAGCGTCCCTAGATAAAGGGAAAGTCTCGAAGCTGCAATGGGCCATGATAGAGCAGCCGGGCAAGCACAGCGACTGGGATCCCGTCGAGCAACGAGGGAACTCCGTAGCCGAGCCCGCTAGCACGGGGATACTTGGCTAACGCGCAAGAAGAACAGCGGCGAGGGGGGGTGTCGGTGAAGCAAACACCCCCATTGGTGGCGAGTCAGCTGCAAAAGCTGGTCGGCGACATGCGCCGTCGCGTGCCTGCCCTGCCAACGGCGGCAGAACGATTCGCGATGGTACGGGACGTGGCAATTTTCTGTGTCGTTTTCCACACGATGAAGCGTGGCTTCGAATTGTCAGTAGCACTGGCGTCCCAGGTGTTGCAGATGCCTAGAGGCGAGGGGTTCATTTTCAATTTCTTATTCGGTAAAACGCTGAGGGAGTCGTCCCAAGCGGTAGTGGTGCGAAGGAACGTGGAATGCCGTGAAATATGTGCCGTGGCGGCCATGATCGAATACCGGCAGGCGGCGGAGTCCATGCAGTGGGCACTCGCGGAGGACTCGGGGTTCTTTTTCCCGAGCGTCCTCGAGAGCGGAGACAAGGGGAAGACGGCGCTAACGCCGGCGCAGATGACCTCGAACCTCCAGGTCCACCTGAGAGCGGCGGGTATGGAGCACAAGCGGTACTCGCTGCACTCTTTTCGGGTAGGGGGGGCGGCGAGTCACCACATGGATGGGACGGCCATGGACGTCCTCATGGAATACGCTGGATGGAGGTCCGCGGCCGTAGCCAGCAGATACGTAGGGATGACAGCATCCGCGTCGGCGTCGAACGGAGCGAAACGTTCGCGAGACACGGCCTTCATCCAGGCAGACGCTTTACCACTGTCGGAGGGGTTCGGGAAATCATACGCGGCATTCCCACGGGACAGCCGGCGGTCGCAGAACCCAGGGAAAGACTAGGCTAGAAGTTTGGGAATGATGATAAAGGAAAGGTACCCGCACGAGAAAGGATAATAGATGATCGAGCGGCGACACTGAGATAAGAAAAGGGAAACAAGTATGGGTGTGATCTCATGCCGCAGCAGAGAGGCATCATTGATCCCAAACAATATACGAATTAACCTACGACGCTATGTTACAACAGTAATCTCGAAGGAAGAAGAGAGGGGACGCCAGCAGGGCGAACCCCTCTTCGGAAAAAGCCTCTTGTTGTACTGGGAGGCAGTGGTTAAAGTCCACTCCGTGGTCGACACCGCAGCTCGACAACAGCACGACAAAGTAGAAAGAGGCTAGGGAAAACAGACCATCCCGCCCGCCCGTCGTTGGTAGCGAGGTGTACCGTCGACAACGACATCAGTTGTTTTAGTGTGTATTTTACCGGGGTAGTTACTCTCTGCGACGACGTGCCGCGTTGATTGCCATAGAATCAACGCGGGGGTAGTAACCCCGGGTGAGAGTCTCCGGCTGATCGCAGCAGGAGGTCTCATAGATCCCAAACTATATACGAATTAACCTACGACGCCATGTTACAACAGGATTATGGATCGGGCTAAGACCTTGACGTTTGTCGACGTCAGTGGTTGCGTACGCTATACACCTCCTCGCATGGGCATCCTCCGAGACAATAGGTTTTCCCCCCGTACCGCGGCGCACATCGAATAGTCGTGACGATATGCGTGTGCAGTAGCTCCTTCAAATGTAGATGTTTACCTCTAGATAGACAAAAGTGACTCCTTTGTATTAACCCCTTCATCGCCATCGAACCTTCGCCAATCGGATGGTTTGGTCACCACCTCCGTTTTCGTCCTTACAATACCATCGACCCTCGGCGGGATAAACGTCTGACGAAGCACGCTTCCTCTTGGCTACGCGTACCTCGACTAAGCCTCGATTCGGTTTGGGCAACTAACAGGTTACGACGGCGGTGATTGCTGCGAATGTGACTACGTCGACGGCCCAAACTACATGTGCGGCGACGCCTCCAACAGCAACGCCCCCTTTGATTGCATCGACCCGGATTCGCTGTGTGTCTACGGTTACGTCGACGCTGGAGCAAAGACCGCCGTGGACGTGTCGGCCAACGCCTACGACACTCGCCTTGGCAGATATAGTGATGACATCGGGTGCATGGTAAAAATTGTATGCTTGCACTGGTGCGCGACGGTGACAACGACGAGAATGAGTCGAGGTGGTCGTGTGCCCGAACGCTCCTGCTCGAAGAACAAGAGGAGTGCGAAATATCGTTTACGTTCGAAGACCCCCAGGACATCAAGGACATCAAAGTGTCATTCTGGAGAAGAACAGCTCACTCGCGTACATTGAAGGCAAGGATTTAGGGGTGCTAGTCTGATGGCTACAAAACTAGTCGCGAGGTATTGTCACAATCGCTCGACCTGTTGCTTGTTTCGGCGTATTTTTCGACGTATGTATACATGTGTGCATGCGTCGTACCGATTCACGCAGCATTGTCCGCATGCCGAGCTCCAAAGCCAGAAGGTGAACACACCAACATTTCGAGCCCAAAAACAATGTCGTGGAAGCATGAAGTGTCGATCGAGTTCAGCGTGGCGGTCCAACGGCGTTTGCCAAATTTATCTTCCAGCTATGTTTCGTATCCCGAAGCACGGGAAACAGTGGAGTTTGGGACCTTGTTTTTCATCAAGCTCGCAGCACGAAAACGCGTCACGCAACAGGGTGGCGCTATGGTTGAACCCTCATGTACAACAGATGTGAACGTGGTTGACGTATTTGACGGGTCTTGGCCACAACCTGCTGAAGACGTACACGAAATAAGTTCTGGATAGGTGCAGCGTGAAACGTGCAAATCAGAATAACCGTGCAAAGACACGAGATAAAAACTTCATTCCAAGGATAACGAACAGTTGATACGTTCCGGCTGTACGTATATGATCCGATGTCATACATGAATGTCTAGACGAGCATTCCACACCGCAAGTCAATGTATCTCCAGTATTGGGTGTCTTATGGTTGATATCTAAGCTAATTTCGCACGTACCCCTGCGTAGCGTGTTGGGATAGGCGTAGCACAAGTGAACGAAATATCTATGTCTACCAGGGCTCCCCAACCGAGAAACTACCTAATGTGGTTCGCATACTCTTTGTGCGTTACGATATTACTCGTTGAACATCAAATCAACTGAATTGTTCGTAGGCATGCCCTTGGATTGTTCGTGTCAAAGTCCGTTGGTGGTTGAGTTGTAGAGCTGCTGAAGTGCAGTCCCTTAAACAGAGGGTGCTATCACCACCGCAGCGCGCGTGCTGCGTACGTTACGCATTGACCCGCGGCTGCCGTGAAAACATATATGAAAGCTGTCATTGGGTATGGCGACAATGGCATTGGTAGCAGAATATGATCCAGGTGCGATTGGTGCTTTCCTGAAGATGCGAAGAAACGCTAACATTCCACGTGGCGGAAGAACACCCTCGTTTAGCAGACGGTCATCAGAGTGCGCGCGTGGATCGCTTCATTACATTGGAACCTCGGTCTTTGGCAACAACGTGTTCGGAATTTGTGTTGAAAAATATTTGCAGGAATAGGCTGATTTACTAGTTTAGAACTGCGCCAACCCTTATCGTTAACGGATGCTGCTGCAAATGTTTGGGGTGTGATTGGAACGCGAACGTTCTAGGAGCGAGGGATTGCAGCACTGAGCGCTGGTGCTGATAGTGGGATTCTGAGGCTAGCCTAGCAGGCGTACTTTGTGCTCCTGCTGTTGCTACTTTTGCTGCTGATGGCGCTGATTAATACCGTTGAGAGGTGTTGAAGTAGACATGTACAGTACGTAAGTGGCAAAGATTCGTCAACTGCGGTGTTTGACATCATCCTGGCTTGCAGTAGTAACGTCGTGTAACTTCTGCCTTTCGTTTGACGTTGTCCAGGTTACGATCGACGGCGAGGACGTCGGCCGTTTTGATTCATTGGCAAATATCACTTTCAGCTCTTTTGGCACGGAAGCTAACGACGTCAGCATCTTGACGCTCACACCCATTCGTCTCGAGGACGACGAATGGATTGACCTAGAAGAGGTACGTGATGTACACAGTAGTGGCAAAAACCTCTATTCATTGGGAGTCACATTTTATGGGTCATCGCCATCAGAAAGCTACTGATTGATATAAGGTCATACGACTTGTCGGCCGCATCCAATACTTTGTTAAATGTAATACCCGTTCGATAAATTGACAAATTCCGTTTGGAAAGAGGTAAACCAAGCGTGGCTTACCGCTGTGATAAGCTGTGACCCCCTCCGTTGTACGTTGGTCTTACTGTTGTAGTAAGAACTCTTAATCGAGGTAGGCTCTGAGTAGCATAAATTGAGAGACCACAACGTAACAAACCAGTTGGCATTGGGGTAGTGGGTGAGGTGTAGCTCAGTATGGTAGCTGGAGAATGCACGAACACACATGCTGTGGATAACCCTTGTAAACTGTATTGAACGGCGTCTTGGGAGCAACGATCAATATGTCGAACAAAACAAACAAAACAGGGCATGAGAAAATTGTAGAGTGTTAATAGCGACACTCCCGGAACGAGTAACCTTAAGCACCCGTCCGGAAGGACAATTCAGGATTCTGGCTGTTCCATTCGTATCATACTTACAGTGGGATCGAGGTACCAGCGAAAACACCAGTTTTTATCCCAATCGCATTGATAACCCACGCCCGATTTTTCAGGCCGACAAAAGGAACTAACCGCCTCCGAATACTCCGTCTGTACTCATGCTTTGAACGACTAGCGTAACCACTGCTCCCACCCCGTCTACGTGTCCGCCTCTTGATGTCCTCTAGCGCTGTTCTTGCGTCAAGGTTTCATACTGCACGCATTAAGTTGGCATGAAAAATGCAAATGAACGACCGCATGCCAAACCGTAGAAGCGGTAGAGCATCGCCACTGCTGAGAATATACGTCTTCCTCTCTAGTCATCCACGCTGACGGGGTAGCTGAGGCGTTACCCAACGCCTCTGGATTTGAAATGGTGCTTGACTGTTGTGATTCATCTCGGCCCAGGTGCCTAGGTTAGATCATGGGACCGTTCATGGGTCCAAGATTTCATGCTGCATATAACGTCAGTGTTGAGGTGGTATGCAGAGTCCCTCGAGCTAGGTGTCACGAACGTCGTGTGCTCCACTACCGTAGCACACCTTAGCGCCTTTGAACGTCGTATCACTCATCCCACGTGGACGTTCACGCTACTCGTAGCGAAGCACCTATCACCGACACGCTGGCATCATACGCACAGTATTCTGTTTTACACGCTCGCATCATATGCGCAATATTCTGTTTTACAGGTGTGTTTCTTTGTGGAGCCGTGAATCAGCCATCACCGGCAGATGTACATCGAGAGCCCACGCAAGCGCGGTAGCAAACATATCGTCCAACGCTGTTTCTCGCGATGCGACAGTGAGGGCACGGAAGTTGCATGTGAAAACGTGTTCCCGTCCAGACTTCATGCTTATTTGAGAAGCCGAAAATAGTGGGTAGAGATGTCGTCGAAGGCGTTCGGTTGGTGCTGTGTTACGCTGGCGGGAACACATCGGCACCTTCAAAACGTCCCTTCTGCTGTTGAACGGGTTGTTAATAGGTCAAACTTGGAGGCGTTGACGGGTGAGAACTGCGTTGAAACCAATGTGTACGCCACAGTGTTTTCTCCCCAAGTACTGCATGTCGCATGTAGCGTTCGTTGTGCAACGCACTGGTAGGTTACGGCGAGGAGAGACAGGAAGGAAGGGACAGAGTTGTGTCGTACAGGAGAGGTTGATGGAGGGAACCAGCTAGGACGATGTGGCGACAGCGTTATGGCCAGGTTAACCACAAAGTATACTAACGTCTTGTGACGCTGGTCGTGAGCTTGGTGTACATTGCTTGGGCGCATTAAATATTCTACGATCGGAACAAGTGCTTGTCGCTTCGCGCGAGCAACACAAAACCAACGTCGCGTAGCAGAGGGCGTGCTGTGACGTCCCCATAGACGTTCAGGGCAGTCATAGGTTCGAGAGAGCGTAGGGCAAGAGGTTGGGATGATATCTACAGGGACAAGCAAATAGTTGAGTCACGCATTGTAGAAAGTCACATTCACAAGTTTACGCGCACGCGGCATGCTACGATGGCCTGCACCGAGGTTTTCTGGGACTCCCCGCTTGAAAAGGTCGATTCATTAAACCATCGAACCCCACCCAAGCCTTGATATTGCATCGAGCACAAACCTTTTTTTTTTTTTTTTTTTTAACTCATCACTTTCAGGATAGGGTTCAGAATTCCCACTGATCGTCGATTTTCATCGAATGTAGCTAACTCACGCTCTCGCGCTTTCCGCTAATCAATATCTTTTATGCAAGAAAAGGCCTCTGCGAGCATGCACTCGGTGAGACTTGAACCCACGAAATTGATCTTGATAGGCACGCGGACCACCTACCAAGCCATCGGGTACGTATGTGCATATTAAACAGTCGAAACACGAACTACATGCCGGCTGGACTGAGAAACTCCATAGTTGGGGAGCCCGTCAGTCATACGCATTTCACCCTTATGTCGTGTCCTTGTTGTAATAGGCGTCGCTATGTACTAGATCTTCGTACCATGCAATGCTACTTGTATTTTTTAATACGTTTAGGCTCAAGCCCGGCACAAAGAAAACTGACGCGAACCTGCTATATGCAACGTTGGCACGATTCATCGCTTGGGCGAAATAAAAGGCATTCTGTGGGAGATGTCGTCATTTCTCAACCTGATCGTCTGACTTCCGGGGCTCCTCGGCTGATGAACCGCCAAAACATTTCACCAGTCCCAGCTATACAATATAAAGTTATTTGGTGGAGCTGTGAGTCGGGGAATGTCAACATGGAAAACGTAATCGGCGAGTACCGTGAGGTATCGGACGTGAGGTTAGTCGACACGTCGTCTGGGGAACTAGTGCACGGTCAGCGGCCGAATCGGCGTACGTCAGAAAAGGGGGCTAAATCATCCCCCCCCCCCGGTTGAGGCGACTCATCCCGTAAAAGAAAGCGTTCATTAAGTACCCCGCATTCAGTACTGTCTTCCACAGATAGCGAAACCAACAGATGGGATAGTCGGCACCTCGAGGAAAGAACTATCCACTAGGCTGCCAAATCACAATCAATTTGTGACGGATCCTGTCGACACATAGATCTGTCATCTATGATACGGATCCAAGTAGGCAAGACAAATTGTTCGTCGGGTTGCGTGCACATTCGTTCCAAAAGAGTTTGTTTTTCGGTGGGTGGTAAATATCTCATGTGATGTCACCTGGGACAAGAACGTCACCTATCCTAACGAAGCACCGATCGGCATGAGATCTAGACCTAGCCACGGCATGCTACTGTGCATCAATACAATTGTAGTGCCCACTAGCGTCATGGCACCTCCAGCGATACCACAACAATGACCGATCAGCAAAGAGGGGCCCGCGAGATGTGAGGTCGACACAAGGAGCGTCAGAGAGCACCCAGTCAGCCAGTGAATCCGAAACGTAGGTCCAAATCTGAGCAGGAGGGTCTGGCCAAGCGGGAACAAATGGAGGTAACACCAGTTGAAGTAATCACGTGCGCCGGTGCTCTACCAAACCGGGTTGTCGAGCGAGGTGTGCTACAAGACGAACAAATACCCAGGCCTCCGTGGTCCTTATCACCGGGGGTTAAAAGGGAAGTGCGCAAGCGAAAACCTCCATGTCAATGCGCACTGTGTGTATTGTTCAAATAAACATACTCCGTCTCTTCTCCTACAACAACTGCGCTACGCTATGTGGTTCTACGTCGAGTGAACATACTGCGAACCGTGCAAACCACGTAGTCATCAATACGACTCCCACATGGATGCAGTATACTAACGTGACGTGAAGTTTCAAACTTTCAACCTATCCCCCTACTCACCAGTATCACGTACAACCCCAGTCTAGTATACCCACGTGGGAGGTACCTGAATCTTTCTCAAAAGACTTCGGGTGGAGTGGACGATTCGCGTATACGGAAGCATGGAGCTATCCTACAGGCTCTCCCGCGAACATAACTTACGAGCATCCGCAATCTTCTAACCTTCAAACCCCCAATAATCTACAAACACAATTGGTTCCGAACAGCCCACGGTGGTACTTGATGTACCAGTTTTGACAGTACGTCCCAAACCTCGGATCAGACTATTTTATGGCGCCAGTGTACGTAGACAGCAACGGCGCTGTAGGGTGCGCAACGCATGGAAAAAATGCGCAGAAACTCCGCAAGGTATACGTCGGTGCTGCAACGTTGAAGGCCGCTGACCGACGAAGTCGGTCACTAACTTTACAACCCATACACATACAACTGCCAACAAGTTACCACAAGCATTGCACGGCTTGGAAGCCAAGCAGTGTCGTCAAATCTTCCAAAACAAAATACCGGCCCAGGTCACTTCGATCATACGGTAAAACAAGGCCCTCCTGTTGGTAAAGGCTGATAGCATGCGTAGCAGAGCTCCAGTCCCCACGGCAGCTTGCGCAGGATGTCGGGTTCAGCGCCGACGATAAGTTAAGGCTCGACCAGAAACCGCACCTGCAGTGTGACATTTGACAAATGGCGCAGTGGGCGTCAAAACAAGCTCAGGACAAGGAGCCCAAATCCCAAGATGTCGCTTACAGAAAGATCAAGCGGTGTGAACAGCTTCTTACCCTGTTGAGACACCAGAGAGAAAATTTAGCTGTACAGATGACGACTACAGCTTCAACCTCTGCTTGATTAGGGGATGGGGGGGACTGGTGTCGCAGTAGCTATGCAAGGAGTCGTGCGACAGGGATGCAACAAGGCCTTCCCGTACTGTGAGGCGTTTGTACGGCTCATAGACGGCTGACTGGTACTTGCGTACGGAAGGGTGGTAATATTCAGGGGCGAAGCTCTAGCTACCCATAGCTACTCGGCCGAGTGGCTGCTCTCAAAAGCTTCGCTGTCTTAATCATCATGCGTTTAATGTTAGCGATATTCTTCGTCATTTTCATTGCATGATACGTTGTGCCAACATGATGTTTTTACGTTCCACGAGGTTCGAAGACAGTTTCCCGAGTGGTCTGAACGCGTTAGTGAAATTGAGGGTACCCCCCATATCGTTGCGCCAGTCCGCAGGTACCACCCAAGGGCAATCGTTGGTTTGGTCGCCATCTCAGCGTTCGATGGAGGTGAAACGGTCGACGGTTGTAGCACACAAGGGTTGAGTTCCCACTCCTTTATAAACGTCGGCCATGCCAAGTATGTATTACGCCACATGCTAACGACGTGGCAGGGCCATTTCAACCTTCAAGGAAAATTGACTTTCACGCGCCCGAATGCGTGGTCGCTCTGTACGATACACAAGCCTCAACAAAACGACGTCGTTCGTGTTCCCATCTCCTCTGTACGTGCAATGTTGCAACGGAAGCTAGGCAGGTGGTGAAATCGGGATAGTTGTATCACGACGCGATTCAACCACTATGCGGGCCTGGTTAAGGAGAGAAGTAATGAGCCGTCAGCTAGAACTGATCGCAGGTTCAGTACAGGGTTGACGTCAACATAATATGGCCATTGCTGCATGAAACGTAAACGCGTCCTACGACGTACACTAATAAAATTCAGGAGCCTGGATGGCCCAGAGAACGCTTATCCCTAAATGTTTAGACACTGCTTTACGACGTTGTGAGTACAATGGTGCCCCGTCCCAGTGCAGCAACGATGCCGTGATTGGACGGTGGTGACATCTTCGTAGTCAACTGCTCAAACCTGCAGCGACTCTGACTGACTCGATGAACAGCCCGTAAGATTCGTTGACCTGGAATACAAAGTACGCTGCACTTTATCGACAGGCACGATCTCCCCGTTCATTCTCCCCGTGCGACGTCTAAGGGGCGTTGTCAGCACGCCCCGATAGACTTCTATAGCTCACTAGGCAAATGTGTCCGCTTCGTTTATCCCGAATAAGCTAATGTGTACCTCTATACATTGAAAATATTGCACAGTACACCGCATTTTGCCATTGATGCCATCGTAGTGTATATGAATGAAAACTGGTTGGTGCGAGACCCGGCCTACGGTAGAAATAGAACCAAAAAAAAATATGAATCTACGAACTTGAGAAGCCACCAACCTCAACTTCGACAAATGTTGAAATCTACTGCAGATCTGACACGCAATCTTGCGGGGTAGGCGTTAGTCGCACGATATTGAAAGTTTCACCCCCGACCCAACGATGCTGGATAGCTCCTCGGATTCGGAGCTTCGTCAGTGATAAACGCTTGCGGACACAAGTTCAACCGCGACTGTAACACGGCGCGCCGGGAGGCGAAATCCCGTAGGTCGATCGCGGCACCATGGCCCGCTCGAATTGACTTGCGGCAGAGCGTGTGGGGTCCAGTGTCCAGGTACGTGAACG
This sequence comes from Macrocystis pyrifera, assembly GCA_031763025.1. Lineage (NCBI taxonomy): Eukaryota > Phaeophyceae > Laminariales > Laminariaceae > Macrocystis > Macrocystis pyrifera. Next base: position 2,987,730 of record JASSKH010000021.1, on the reverse strand, counting down.
GGTACGCGACTCGTCTGCAGACATTCGGGGTCAACGCTTTTTTCTGGTCTTCCTGCATTTTCATGGGAAACCCGTCCAGTTTTGAATATGTAGAGGTACATATTCGGTCAACACCTCCCCCCCCCCCCCCGTCGTGACACGTACACCATTGGGAGATCTGTAAACGGTATGATAATGATAATTGAGCGTAGGCTGGTGGCCTCACAGAACCAACCGTACACTAACACCCTTAACCCAAACTATATCACTAAAACGTGAGTATCTCCGTGCGTATTGGCCGGTAGCCTTCATATAGCCGCCGTGTGACCCCCTTAAGCTCGACGAATATGAGCCATATTGTGCTTATGTCCTTGACAAAATCATTGGTAGATAAAATATTCCCGCCATGCGCTTCCACCGACCTCGAATATGTACAGCAGCACGAGTGCACTCGTTCCGGTTAGGTGGGGGGCATTCATGCATCGGCCGTATGTACGCTATAATAGTATGAGTATGTGCTCCCCGTTCCGATCGGCGGTCCTGATGCGTGAGCCGTATGCTGTCACTAACCTCGATAAGGCTGGTCCACTCGTCTTCGTCTAAGCCGATAGCCCGGAAGCTCAAGGTGGACACCCCCTCCGCCTCCAGTCTGAATGTGTTGAAGGTCGGTCCCGCATAAGATTCGAACTCGGCGACAAAACTGTCGTTGACATTCACCTGCAAAGCGGTGTGTAATTTATTGAGGGACAGTAACATATATATGTATCCCATTGTTAGCTAGAAAAACTCGTTGCAAGGTCCGTTATCGACCGTCGTACAACTCGCAGAGCTCCATGTATACGTCAATGTCTGAGAAACCAAGCAGACATCAGAACAAGCAACGGCTTGTTCGCTTGGTCCTCTACGCTGAGCCGCCAAATGCACCACGCACTGACTTTAAGTGATTGGACCCCAGACACGTAGGACGCGTTGCACGATGAAGGTACCAGCGCTTTGCTCTGGGCCGAAACAATTTCTCGTATATTGGGGCGCTTCCACGGAGGAACCACCCTGACATTCTGTGTATGTACAACAACGTTTGTTCATATCTAACAGGCTAACGGTGTTGATCATCCAATCATATGTGCCGTTTTTCGTAAATCCGACTTTTGACGAGACGTTGAGCTCCTCGTGTGAGGAGCCTCAGAACAATGATACCCTATCAAAAATCTACCCTAGCACAAGTGGTGGGCGCAGAAAAGTTTGGCGGCAACTCGATGAGAATGCATTAAGAGCGCAGGGGATGCGCGAGACATAGGGGTAGTGCTTGTTTGACAATTTTGAGTATACGCAGAGCAGGATGCTAATATTGATAGATGTAGCCCACGAATTGTGTCAGCTTATATATTATTAGTGAAACGTGCCCTGCACGTTTTGGGAAGGCAAATTGAGTAATGTTACGAGTAACATCTTTCCGGCTGATAGGGCTCCGAACCTTCGATGCTACCCATCGATTTTCCTTTACAGTAGGATTCGTTACGCAACTTGAGGAGCTCGATATGCCATTTTGGTGCTACCCCTGCAGTGCGTAGCACAGGCCAGGGAACATATCGAACAAGGCATGGACTACTTACGCTGCGCAGATATAGAAGTAGAACTTTGCAAAACATCCCAACGGCGTGATTGCCGCACTCGGTCTAGGCAATCGACGTGCTTGCGGAGAGACCACACACGCCCAATAAAGCGTGGTGTAGGGCAACGTTCTTTTTCTTTCTGTGTTTTTCGCCTTTTGGAGCATGACCTGTAAAGTAGCCCAGAGCCGTAATACTCTGCCTTCGCGATCGCACATGGAGAGGTGTGTTGGAAAGCAGCTTTCAGACCTCCGACCCGGCTCAAATACATAGCAGAACTGGGTGCAGCTACAGAGTTTCATGGCTACGGTTATATCGGACATGTGCGCGCGTTGCCTTCGACGCGGTTCTGGATACAACTAGACAACAATTCCAAACGCTCGAGTTAGGGCCCAAACCATCGCCAACAAAAGCATCCAATATTGTGATCGTGGTATCCATTACGCTGATGCACTGGATACAACCTCTCACGCGTCGGCAGGGGTATCGGGCGACAATCGATTGCCACTGGATGATCTAGATATTTCAACGAAGACATATTCATGATGTGTAAGATTGAGCTCATTTGACGGGGCGGGAGTCATTGTAAGATTCAGCTCATTTGACGGGGCGGGCGTCATACAGGCCGAATTCTCCGGGCCATGTATAATGAGTTTGATTGTCACTGAAAATATTCTGCATAGCACCGCAGACCACGGCAGAGCCGTGAGCAAGATTGTCCAGACCGAGAACTGCCGGGCGGAACGGTTTGGAATTTGCACGCTTACGTCTTGCAGGGGTAGGGTTGACATAATGAAGCCCCAAAACGCTTGAGCGATGTCATTTTAGCAGAACATCTATACATAGTATTCGAGCGGATGTTCCGTAGGAAATTGGACATGGTGAGACCAAACATGAGCCACTGACGGGCGTCCTCAAGCTAGGAGATAACAACTATATTTGGATCCGATGTATTTTGAGGTGGGGTTTGCTTCATACATAGCTCATGGGATTGTGCATCGGGGCGAGCTCAGGGTGTTTCTCAACGACGACGGTTAAATGGTGTAAAACTCGCCGAGTGAGGAGCCTCACACAACTTAGGAGCTACCCCTTCCGTGGCACGCGTCATGCCTGCAGCGCCATTTATGTTGTGACCATTGGTAGGCCTACGGCAATGTGATGGTCTGTGCGCTTGCGATCCACCATAGTCTCGACGTCTGATTTTGAGTGAGGTATCGAGTTCTCTGCGGTACAATATCAGCCTGACAAGCGTCGGGGCCCCACATATCTCGCCACAACACGGCGCTTCTCGTGAATACTAGAGTAGCGTCCATAGGAACAAAGGTCTACCTAAGTCGTCAGTACGATTGAATACACTTCCCATAGTAAAGCTATATTGTTGCTATAGCTCTGGTGTTAGCTCATCTTCCCTAGCCCACTGCATCCCCTATCTCAAACTTACCTCCAAAGTGCGATCGCGTTCGTCTGCTTTCCAGAACGCCACCTCTACGTCCACGATGTCCTGCGGGTCTTCGAATGTGAAATCTATCTGACACAGGTTTTCACCGTCGACAATCGCCTGTGAGCAGGACCACCTCGACTCGACGTCGGCACTGATACCGTCTCGTGTTAGCCCCGGCTGACATCCGTTCTCCATGCAGCCGTTATCATCGCTGCCTTCGCCAGGGCGAGCGTCGTAGCCGTTGGCGGACACGCTAACGGTTGTCTTGGTGCCAGCGTCGACCAAGTCGTTGACGCAGGGCGCGCTCGGGTCGATGCAGTTGTAGTCGGCGTCATCGCCAACACCGCACGAAAAGGGCACGGAGCTCTCACAGGTGCATTCGCAACAGTCCCCGCCGTCGTAATCTGAAAACGCCGAAAGAACACAGTTAAAGTAAAAATCAAGCATAGAATAGTCTTCTGCAGGATGCTGCTGTCTCATGTTTCTCACGACGGAAATGGTGGAACTGGCCTCAACACGCCGCTGACATTCGTATACGTTTACGGGGGGCAATAGTGACCAGCACCCACGAGGCACCAAACAAGAAAGCATCTCCATTGTTTGTCGACCTACTTTGGTTCGGATTACTATGCAAGTCCTCCCTTCATACTGCAGACATGATTGTTTACCGAATGCAAGTAGTTTGTGTAGGACAAACCGCACATGCTGTCCTCAAATCAATGAGCTACGAGATACAGAATCCAACTTCCATCGGTTACTCCCAAGCATATCGAAAATGTGTCGGTGGCTGTTTAATAGCAGCGGAAGGCCAGCGGCTGTCAAGGCTTGCGATACAACCTCTTGGAATGAAGAAGCTCTTGGAATGAAGAAGCAGGCATACAATATCGCGCGCAGACCAAGACTAATGACGTCCAACATCACAAGCGAAAACATGGTACGGCAGAGGAAGCGTTTTCCTGGCCGCAGAATTGCCTGACTGGCGCGGCCCCACAACCGAGGAATCGCTCAATATCGCTGAAATGCCATCCACATGTATGCAGGTCATGGCGTGCTTCGCCGGGCTGCGCTTTCAACTTCTTAAAGGTCGGCACTTGGGTGGTGAAAAGAGCTCCTCGACTGTACAGAGCCCCGGAAAATATTTTAGATGTACCCTTCTAGTAGCGTGGATCAGTGGCATTAGTGCGCATCCGCAAGATATTTACGAACACCAACGAAGAAACCTCCTAGGAATGTTGGAGCGAATACCCAAAGTTCGAAGATATCCACGATAAAAGATATACACCCGTTAACCCTCCTTGTTTGACTGCATCCCGGGTATCCATCCAAACTACCTTTAGCAACTTAAACCTGTATGGAGTATCTACTGTTACTGTCCAACCATGGGGTCCCTACCAGGGAATGTGGAGGCATACAAAAAGTGTAACGAGCTAGGTGCGCGCGTGGCTATTGTATACATGTGGGCACGCAGCAAACCTCCACCTGTGAATATTTATCGCAAAGGAGACTTTACGTGGTCCTGATACGATAGGGATGGGCCAAATGTTCCCGAGACTCCTGCCTCGCTCGAGACGCTCCACAACTCACCCAAAAGCGGATACCAAGACAAGGCGGAAAGTGCAAGCTGATAGACGTTACCATGGCCTGTATATGGACAACTAAGTACATGTGAACGGTTTTCCGGCAATAAACCACGCCTTACGGGGCAGTTCCTCCGTGGAGACGCCTCCACGCGTGCTACGATAGGTGTTAGGATACTATTCGGGGGACCATAGTAAAGAGGACCAAATATTGCTAGTAAACATATGGAAGTATACAGGTTTTTGTGCGTATGGTGAGTCCTACTTTCAATGGTCCCCCGTAATAATAGCGTGTGACCAAACTTTGGGATGGTTTATCTGGTTGTCTTTTTAGCTGTTTTCCAAACCAGTTCTACATCAGAACTGCCCTGGAGTATCCAAAGTTTTACGTGCTTACCATGCCGATGCAAGCATCCGTCGCCATTCAGATACATTCGTTTCTCAAAAATGGGACACACCAATAACAAAAGCACGAGGTTCATGGGCGGATAAATCAGGTTTGAGATTCAACATTGACGTACCGCATTCCACGTTGTTGTTGAGCTCATCGCAGCTACCGTCTCCGATGGAACCATCGATGCACGAAGCGTCGTACGAAAAGCTCATCATGACGTCATCGTCAAAAAAAAAACCCATCGTCGTCATCGGAGCAAGGAGCGCTCGGATCGAGGCACTCGAACCCGCCGTTGGCGGTGTCGCCGCAGGTATGGGCGATAGTGCTCACGCAGGTGCATTCGCAGCAATCGCCGTCGTCGTAACCTGACGGCGCGGGCGCAGGGAGAAATCGATGGGATACGGGGCAGAGGGAAACGACCAGGCCGGCGAAGTCCGCACTGCGACAAAAAAATTGTAATCGCGCGGTGTACCGTTGAAAAACAAATTGAATTTGTATCACTGGCAGCTGCTCTTTTCGGACTTAGCCTGTTCACAGGTGGGTTTACAGGCGAAAAATCGACCGAAGCGAACGACTGCTGTTACATCACCTAAAACACCAAACGAAGCAGTCCAATAGCTCCTGCGTAGGGTCGTCTGCCCGCAGGAGACGGCCAAAACAATGGGTGAACTCCGAGTAGCGCGAGCCTGCCCAAGATTCCGCGCGCAAACCCCTTACACGACAGGTCCGTTCGTACGTTGTTTTTTTTCGTGCGACGTCCGCGTGCAACGGAGGTGACTAAGATGGCTCGCCCGCAGCGTTCTCAGTCTCAGTCTCTCGTTAGAAAGATAGCCACACGTAATGTACGAATGCCGGGGGACTCCACGAACCGACGTTTAGAAGCATTGTAGGCTAAGGCCAACACCTAATGCTGTGGGCTAAGTGTCCAGCGATAAAATCTTAGTCCGCACGAATCCACGTCGACCGCCGTAACACGGGTCACGTCAACAACGGCACACTCCCAAGGAGGTCTTTTTGCAACCATGCAGTCAACTTAAGTTAGCATGGCAACCATTTGTGTGCAAGGGGTAGGTCGCCGAACACGAAACTGTCATGCTCAGGAAAAGTCAAACACTAAAAAGCTTACTACTAAGTACAGAAACATAAGGCACATTTCAAATGCAAGCAGTCGAAATATTTCGAGAACAAAGTTGTATCAGTGAGAATTATCTACCGCATTTACTGTACCAATGCCTGGGTCTACAAGTCGGCAGCAAAGCCTCAGAAAGGACGGCATATTGTGATCATGCGCTAGGACCCACCACATTCCGCATTGTTGTTGTCCTCGTCACAGTCGCCGTCTCCGACAAAGGGCCCAAGACAGCCACCGTCGTCGGAGTAGCGATAGGTGGTGACGTCGTCGTCATCTACGCACGCGGCACTGGGGTCCACGCACGCGAAACCACCGTCCACGCCGCAGGTGAAGGCCAGGGTGCTAACACACGTGCATGCACAGCAATCTCCACCGTCGTACCCTGATAAATGCAAGCACAAGTAATAACGAGACTGAGTCCTCGAGAGTTCCCAGGGTACCAGAACCCGAAATGACTGGGTGTTCGAGAGTTCCCAGGGTTCAAGCAGGTGGAATAACGCAGTCCTCGCCAGCCCCAAGGGTAGTAAAAGCGGAATTGATTGAGTCCCAGCGAGTACCGAGCCGACGGGTCAAACTGAAACAAAATGCGTCATTTGTGAATGTTGTTGTAGGCCTTTAAATCAGAACCGCAAGAGGTCGTCAGAGTACTAGCACCAGTCATCGAGACACAGCCATTTACTCGCGAGTCCGAGGCAGTTCTAAGTACCGAGTCACCACGGTACCAAACTCTGAACTGAACGAGTCTTTGCGAGCCCCCAACAGCTGAAATGACTGAGTCCTCGCGAGTCCTAGGCTACTGAGACCTGAAATTACTGAGTCGTTTCAAGTCCCTAGAACTTTGAAAACTAAAACGACTGAGTCTCTCGCGAGTCTCTAGGGTACTGGAAGCTGAAATGACTGTTATTCGAGGATGCTGCTACCCTGACAACCTATGGCAGTTTCCCCGCATTACGCTTTGCAAAGAGTTCCAGTTGCAGGCACCGCAAAAACCGTCGTGGCCGTCCATGGACAGCCATGACACTACCGTGCCTCTACCATTGCATGTGAAGGTGCTGACATCGGTGTATACAATGTGAATGTGGCATTACAAAGACCCTCGTCATGCCGTTGCCATCATCGCCGCATATCCAATTTTCACGTACTACACAATAACCTATGTCGATGACATATGTCTTGCGAGCCTTACTCGAATTCGAAACCAAAAACCATTCGGCACCATCCATAGTCGCTCTTTCGACCCGAGTATGGAATCCTAAAATCGAACTGCTGTGCACGGTCTTTGACTCTCGCTTTCCAGCATGGTAAGTTCAACCGGAAAATGCCAATAAGCATACCCGAAACGGACTGCCGTGTGAATGGTCCCCTGCACGAAAGCAATCTCTCTCCACCTTCTTTACAAGCCGATTTTGGAGGCAATGGAGAGGGTGCAAACTACCCAGCGATGTGTCTACTGTACGGCAATATCTCAACGAGACTTCTCCAAGGGCATTATTTTCGTCGTTATCTGCCGCCCTTGGTTTGGAGAAAATCAGATGTGGAATTCACCCCAGCGAGTGTGCTATCTTGGGTGTTACACGGTAAAGCTCCATATCTAGACCAACACGCCCTCATATACATACATACATACATATATACATACCTACATACATACGTAGTGAAAGAGTAAAACAGGTACTAACCCTGCTTTGGTAAACTATGAACGCGCTTTCTTCGCCAACATTTCCTATAAAAACACGGGTTCCTGGTTAGACCGTTACCGATATGGCATAGTCCATCCTTTCGTCAAGTCGTCAGCCACGCCGGACGAGCACGACCACACCGGCCCTTCTAAAATAAATCATGATAGCGACAATGCCGGTCCTCCAATTGAAGGCACGATAGCGGCAGTACAGGCCCTTCACTAGTAACCAGGATACTTGCCCAGGCGATAAAACTCGTTAGAGAAAGGTGATATATTTAGCACGCTAAATAATTTTGGACCCTTCCCGGCAATGTATGCTGGGTATCTTGTGGCGATATTAATAGTCGGAGGGCTGGTGCTGTCTGCGGTGCACTTATCTATTATACGTGGATGGCTTCCTAGGCTTTACGCAGAGGTTCAAACCTCGGGAAGACGTTCGATTCCCACTAAATTCTCTGGATCGAACAACGCAAGTCTATTCCCGAGCTTATAGATGTTTCACAGCCGTACGTGGCTCTCTTAACGTTGTCGGGTGGGACCCGTATATGCTGCATGGTCTATTACGGGGGGCCATGGTTGATAGGACCAAATATTGTTGGTAAAAATAGGGAAATACATAGATTTTTTTTGTGTACCGTAGGTTGTATTTACTATGATCCCCCGTAATAATATATGTTTCCTGAGTTGTGTGTCCACTACTCGTATTCAGTTCGTGCACAAACCTTTCACAACGGCAGTTGAATACCTCGATGTCTTACTGTAGGTCATGATCTGAGGTTTCGAAATCGCTTTGAACTCACCGCATTCCTCGTTGTTATTGAGTCCGTCGCAGTCGCCGTCCGCAAAGAAGGTGGGAATGCAGTCCATCGACGTCGTGCCGCTGCTGCCACTGGCGATATTACAGCCGACTAAAAGTACCAACAGGCAGCTAAGAGAGGCGAGGCCGACGGAAGACTTGCGGTGGATCGTCATGGCGGGGCTTCGTTTGACTTCGACCAGTTGGCGTGGTTATGCCCTAAGCGAGATGTCCTGCCGCAGCGTCGCATGGGCACACGGGCAAGATGTGGCGTCATTTGGTCATGAGCTTCAGCGAAATTTGGGCACCAACGGACACGTACACATACTTCCTACTGAAACATGTTTGCGAAGCAGTCAGTAGACAGCAACAGACGGGAACCATCGAGCACAGAACAACATATGCTTCGATTCAGAATAGGAAATACCCTCGACTACTCGAATACTCCATGACCCCAAAGGAGAACCTTGTCCCAAATCTGGAGAGGAATACTTGGTTTTGTGCGCATTCTTTTTCCGACGTGTGTTTTGAGTGATACAGTGGTAGATATATTCCAATTAGTTGCCATAACGTACGAACAATGTTTTTCGCGAATAATTTGGATGGTAGGAGCTGGATCAGCCAAGAGGTGTTGCAAGAGATTGGCCATGCGCCGCGTAATGTTACATATCAAGAACAAATGGTACGTACACTTGATAAGAGTATCGTCCCGCCAACAAGAAGCAGCTCGTCTGAGCAAGACTCATAACCTTAGAGTGACAACGTCTTTGTACAACCTTGCAGAGGTGCTTCCAGTATACTTCATACTCCGGATATGCCGAGTATCGAGTACATTCTACACACCAAGTACTGACAGTTTTGCAGTAGTGCTGTGCTGGTGGCCTAAATACTCCGGGTGGCCACTAGAGTAAGAGCAGCACTGAAGGCCCACATACTGCGAGGGCTGGGACAATGGGTGGACAAGAACTCCGAGCCCAAGCAAACTTGCGGTATAACTTTTGAAAAAAATGTTAAAAAAAAAAAGAAACAGGGCATTAAACCCGTAAATGTTGAAATTACTCGGAGTACATACCTCCGAAATAATACCGGTACGCTAAGCACTCCAGATGGCCCCTCCGAAAGTAGTTTGCCCCACTCGCACTCACTACCGGGAACGCCCGTGAATGTTGTCTGTACAAACGTAACAACGTCGGGAATAAGCTATCGAAACGGTGCACAATTGACCGAGGTGTACTTCGTACTCCGAGTACACGGCGTATATCGGGAGTCTTTCGGTACGGCTACTACACTGCTGTACTATATATATTCAAAACTCTCGCAGTACCAGTGGTAGAAATGCTACTGCTGCTGTAGTACAGAACCCTGAAATTGTATACCACGTATTTTTTTTTTGTTTTTTTTTTTCATCATCACTTTTACTTTCCAGCCCACTCGTAGGAGGCTTTACCCTCGACGTTCTTCTGGACAAGCCGTGGTCACAGGTGTCGTCCCTTCTCCCCCCCGGTACGTGGCTTTAGTTTTTATCGCGCATAGGGTTCAGCATTCCCACTGCTCGTCGACTTGCATCGAATGTACAGCTAACTCACGCTCTCGCGCTTTCCGCTAATCAATTTTATGCAAGAAAAAGTCCCTACGAGCATGCACTCGGTGTGACTCGAACTCACGAAATTGATCTTGATAGGCTCGCGGACCACGTACCAAGCCACCGGGGACGCCGGTAGACATGAATATGAATTAGGTATGGAGTATGACAGCGGTACAGTGGGCGCCTGGTGCTAAGAAACGTTAATTTGGAGTCCAGGTTCAATGTCTTATTTCTTCATTTTTACCGAACTTGATCCAACTCTGTTGTATATTGTTTCGAGTTGGTTCCACTGTTGAGCTTTGCTTCTAAACCCAATCAATTTTCTCATTTTTCGTGTCGATCTGAGGCTTTTCTTTAGAACATAATGTATCATAACTGCAGGCTCCCACTGCTGTATCGCAGGTCGAAAGACTGCCAATCCGGAATACAGATCGACACGAGAGAAAGAAAAACAAGCCTGCTGCGATTTTATTGGAAACCCGACAGGCGTATGCAAATAGTCTCAATACTCATATATAATTAAAATCTTTTATCTTCTTGATTTCTTTTTAAGGCATTGGAATGTACGGTAAACGCCGGCAGCAATAATTAATTATTCAATTAACTGGGTGAACCTGAACATGACAACGTCAAATTTTACCTACAAACTCGCTAACGACACATCAGCAACAACAACAGCGGTACGAGGACTTGACGCCGCAAGCAAGCGCTCGGCTCCAGGGGCGCGTCAGATGAATAGAGATGAAGCCAGCCACAAGTAAGTGGTCGGGGCGGCTTGCTCACGGTTTCCGTCTCTCTCCCTTCTCTCGCTGTCCGGTTTGCCCTCTGCCCCCTGTCGCTGTTCTGTGCGCCCTCTGCCCTATGGGCTCACAGCGTGCATATTATTGATGGGATTGCGTTAAATTATGAGGGGTGACTGTAAGACGTACGCAAACAATAAGTGTAGTGGCAACCCTAGGATCCCCCTCAGCCAGCACAACAGTAGTAGATGCTGCAACAGGCGCCGGCCCTGCTCCAAGAAAACATTTGACAGGTATGAGCTCGCCGCTGAGCACGATTTCTTCAACCAATTTGCTATTTTTACGGACTGCGTAGCGCCCCCACACACATCAGTGAGCCTTCTTTTTTATGATATGTTTAGACTCTTATTCGTGGACCAGCTTGACTGACATGACCGGCCGCCCCGGTGGTCCATTAATAGCGGTTACTCTCGAATTTCGAAATGATATACTAACAAATCTGGTACTTGGCACGACATATTTTCTTCTTCTTTTTTTTATCTTTGTTGCTCTTTTTAGACTTGTTTCTTTGCTTGTTTTCTTTTTTTTTTTTAGGTTCTCCCTCTTTCATAGAGTGTGCATGTCATGTCTGTCGTATCCAGTATTACAATGGCATGGTATTGCATTGTGTGCTCTGCATTTTGCACAACAATGCTATATCTCTGTGGCGTAGTTTGGTGACCACATAATTTGTATCTCACTTGGATTGAAGAATCGGCACGGATGTAGAAATAAGGGTTTAATGTGAAGAAGACACTATTGAACACACAGATAGAGGTACTTATTGAGTTCAAATCCCACCGGTGCTGAGAATATGAATTAGATTGTTTGTGTGATCCGTTCTTTCTACCCGTCGACATCCAGGACAACCAGCGTCCGTGCCGATTCTTCAATCCTGCGAGTAGAGAGCTACCCGCTCTGTGGTCACAAAACTATGCCACAGAGATACTATTAATACATTGTTATGCAGTAAGCAGAGAATACAACGCAATGCCAAATGTACCAGGTACTGGATACGACCGGCAGGATATATCTACACATTATTTATGTTCGAAATAACAAAAAGAAAAAAAAAACAGAAAGCAAAGGAACAAATCGAAGAGAGAAAGGAAAATCAAAGACACAAAATCGCAAGAGAGAAAATATGTCGTGCCTCCCTCAGGAGATGTGGCAGACACATGAAAAATTGTGCCATGGGTATTCAATTCCAGAAAAAAAAAAAACAGGACTCAACTACTATAAAAAGTAACTGGTGGAAGGGCGTAATAGCGTGGGTACGCGCGATTGGACGCGAGTGTACGAGGGAAGAAAGACTACTGAGGAGGCCCTCTCGCGAGGAATCAAAGCACAAGCAAGAGTGCGCACTTGTATGTTTCTCCGGTTCTGAGTTAGGGCCCATCTTAACGGGAACTTTCGGCTCTTTCAATTTGACTTGATTTTTTATTTTCTGATTTAATTTAAGGGCCCATCGTATCGAGGACTTTCGGTTCTTTCAATTTGACTTGATTTTTTTTTTTTCTAATATAATTTGCACCTGATTAAACGAAATTTAGCGTTTCCCGTTAAGATGGGCCGTTAGGCCTGTTTTACTGTAAATCAAAATACGAGGGAGAGAGTACAGCGACGAAACGGTACGGGAGAGAAAAAAAAAGAGCCACGTAGAGCAGGTGCTTCGTGTTAAAAAAAAAGAGAAAAACAGTCTTTCGATGCGGCCGGCAAGGGTGAATTTTACAAATTTGAGTATCAACTATTTAGTCAGTCGAACTCACAGCTGATGTATTTCAAAATTTACAAAAAATGTGATATGTTTTTCGGAACCGCAGCTAAAGATCACTCTTTACCTAAAACCTTTTTTTCTGGTCTTGCTTGTGCTGTGTTCTCGTGATCCGGTACGCTGGCATTTCACACGTTTGACACCTGAATTTGCGATGGTTTTTTGTTTTACCCTTCCTCCGTCTCACAGTCTGACCACAGAATTCTAAATCGGTATCTCTCTTCGACAATGAATCAGGACGGACACTGGGTGTACTGACGAAGCTGGGTAGAAAGAACGATTAAATGTGAAAACAACAAACACAAGACAGCAGTGGTGTTTTGGGGACAAACCACGGAAATTCTACGGAGTTAGTTCACAGAAGGGGACTTCAGTACAAAATGGGTTGATATCATTTATTTCTACTCAGTTCATGAATCTCGGAAAAACAAAAAAAAACAAAAAAAAATCCAACACATCCAGCTGTTTGTTGTTGAACGAGGAACGCATACTCCAGCTTTCATCTCGGAGAGCTCAAAACCGAGCGCAACGTCGCCTAGCAGCCCTACCAACCGAGGCGGCAGAGTCATGGCTGGCCCACCCGGTACCTCGTCTCAGCCGCAGGAGGCGGAGCGTTGAAGACATGCGTCGACGACGAAAGGTAGGTTGGCCGCTGGTACGCGTAGAAAAACGGATAACGCTCGTAACGATAAATAGCAACGGGAAGCCAGCTGACCAGCGATGAATAATAAATACGATATATATACATGTTATGTTCAGCTCTTAGGGCGGCCATCACATTTTGGTTGATTGCTTTCTCCTGTCACCTTGCTTATGTCTTGCAGCTTCCACGCGAATTTGGCCACCACCGCGCCTGGAGTTGCCGAGTGCCGAGGAGTGATGCTGCTGATGCGCTGACTATGTTACCAAGAAGGACGCACAGACGCCGGTACAGCAGGGTAGAGGTGGGCCTGCACTGCACCTCGTACACCATACATACGTACTGTATATGATATTGTGGCGTTCTGAAACACTCAAAAATATTCCTACCTACCGATCGATGATACGGTTGTACGTATAAAAACTGCACACGTCCAACCATCTCAAATGCGAGCCGTATACTTGACCTCAATTTTTTGATCAACTACCAGGTATGAAACGGAAACGAAGCTGCAGACGTCCGGAAACGTCACCTCTTCCGAGAAATAGTAGTATTGATAGTCCAGGAGGTTGTGCTTGCTAGCGATATTTGGTTTTAATGTTTGAAGTTTGAAGTTGGACGTTTTCATCTTATTTCACAAACTACTGAATCTCGCACAATTAGAGACAAAAGGACGAACACAAAAAAGCCCCCCCCACAAGATGCCCTGGTACACCACGAAATGATTGCCTCGACGTATACATACACGGTTTGACTTTTCTTTGCTACTCGTACCGCCAACTGCTGCGGCCGGTCGGTACCAGGTATGTATTTTGATTTTTTTCCCTTCTTATCCTTACGAAAGAAGTAGTACATAGTGGGTGGGTGACGAGCGTATTTTGGCCCACTCACTATTGCTTTTTTTACCTAGTTAAGTGTTCACCGGGATGCATAGTCCCCTTTTTCCTTCTCGTATCTTCCCCTTGCACGTCCCTTTTGGCTCATGCTCGGGGTAAGTATGTATGTGTCTAAGCTTTGGCTTCCCATTTTATTTATTTATTTGTGATTCTTCTCCTTTTCTTTTTCTTTTTCTTGTTCTTTTTCGGTTTGGTTTCTTCCTTGCTTCTCTTTCTTTATGGTGTATTTTGGTTGCTGGCGTATGTATGTGTGTGTGTGTGTTTCTTCACATTAAACCGTTCTTCTACTCGTCGACATCCAGCAAGCCCAGTGTCCGTGCTGATTCTTCACCCTAGAAAGATACGAGCTCTGTGGTCACAGACTACGACACAGAGATAACACACCGTAATGCATTAATAGCCTACGCAATACCATGCCTTCGCACTAGGTGCGGCCGACACAACATACATACATACGCCACCAACCAAAATACACCATAAAGAAAGAGAAGCAACGAAAAAACCAAACCGAAAAAGAACAAGAAAAAGAAAAAGAAAAGGAGAAGAATCCCAAATAAATAAATAAAATGGGAAGCCAAAGCTCAGACACATACATACTTACCCCGAGCATGAGCCAAAAGGGACGTGCAAGGGGAAAGATACGAGAAGGAAAAAGGGGACTATGCATCCCGGTGAACACTTAACTAAGTAAAAAGAGCAATAGTGAGTGGGCCAAAATACGCTCGTCACCCACCCACTATGTAGTACTTCTTTCATAAGGATAAGAAGGGAAAAAATCAAAATGCATACCGAACGGCCGCAGCAGTTGGCGGTACGAGTAGCAAAGAAAGGTCCAAGTTATTAGTCGGCCTGGTACCTTGCTACCCTATCTGCGGTCTCTCTGCTACTCTCTTCTACCGCGGTTTCCCTTCTACTCCTCCTGTTCCCCCCCCTGCCCCTATACACTTGTACGGTGTTCCCTCTACCCCTCCTGCTGTTACCCCTCCCCCCATTCCCTCTAACACTACCTGCAGCGGATGCACGGCGCTGTCTACTCAGCTTTGCCTCAGCCTCGTGCCACCTGCCCATGAACTGTTCAGCTGCTTCGAGGATTCCCCGGTACCACTTTCCCGTCTGTTTTGCTGCAGTGGGCCACAGTGCGGTCCCAACTCCAAAGACTAAGGGGGAGTCTTCCGTTGATCCCTCTGAGGCTTTGAACACTCTAAGGTCCTCAGCAATTGCCCTAGGCCAAGTCTTAGGCTGCCCGCCTGGTTTCGGGCTCCCCCCACCAGCGATCGTCCCGAACATCAACCGACTGGGCAATCGCCCCTCGTGTTGCCGCACCACAGCCCCCGCAAAGAAGAGTCGCCGTTTACGGATGGTCGTTTCGATACTTTCGCATCGTGTTATCCTGAGCGCCTTCGCATACGAGAGGGTGGTGTGGTCGGTGCGTAGTCGGCGCTGGAAACCAATGACTCGCAGAAGGACTTCGTGGTGGGCTGATCGAAGCTTGGCGAAGTGGTCCGCATTGAGGGTCCACGTCACGCAACCGTACAGCAAGGTCTCAATCACCTCGGCCTTCAGCATCCGGACTTTCAGACTAAGCGGTGCGTTCGTCCTATCGTACAGTTCCGGACCATACCGTTTGAGGCATGCCCGCATCAGACGGATTCGTCGCTCGATTTCGAAGGAGAGGTCAGCGTTCTCGTGGATAATGCCTCCTAGGTACAAAAACTGGGTCGTCTGTTTATACTTTTGGCCTGCAGCTTCGATCGCGAGCGGTGAGGTGGTAAACGTCTGATCCGGTGTTCGTAGGAGCATCGTCTCTGTCTTCTTCTCGGATACCGTGAGACCTACTGCTTCGAAGACAGTCACGATGACTGTCATCATTCTCGCAAGGCCTTCCGCCGACTTCGAGACTATTCCTGCATCGTCTGCATACAACATGCCCCACACAGCCCTTTGCACGCATGCCAACGGTTCCTCTTTTCCGACAACCCTGTCCTCTTCGAGATGAACCAAATCCCTTACGATGCATTCGTCTTTGCTGAAGCGTACCAGCACGATGTGTATCGCAGCGGCGAAGAACACGTTGAACAGTAACGGCGATAGTACGCAGCCTTGCCGCAGTCCCTGGGTTACATTGAACCAGTCCGAGTGTTCACCGTCATCCGCACGCACGCGAGCCCGCATGCCTTCGTGAAAATTGCGAATGATTGTGAGCATCTTGGTTGGTACACCAAGGCGTGTGAGTACCTCCCACAACAGTTCTCGGTCGACAGAGTCGTACGCTTTCTGCAAGTCGATAAAGCACATGTACAGGGGGATTTTCTTCTGCCGCCCGAGCTGCTGCAACCGGCGCACGACAAACAGCATATCGACTGTTGACCGTGCGGGGCGGAAGCCACACTGTTCTTCAGGGAGTATATGCTCGGTCTCGCAGTAGCTGCTTAGACGGGACGCAACGATTTTCAGCAACACCTTGCCTGCGTGAGCAACAAGCGAAATATCTCTGTAGTTGTTGCAATCAGTTCTATCCTTCTTTTTATGAAGGGTTTTTATGATCGCATCTTTCCATTGCTGGGGGACTTCTCCCGTTACCCAAACGTTAACAAGGATACTGTGAAAATACTGCACGAAAGCGGGGTGGTCAAGTTTCAGTACTTCGACCGGGAGACCATCTGGTCCAACGGCTTTCCAGTTTGACATACCCTTCACTGCTTCCATCATCTCGTCAATGGATGGTTCATTTCCAAGGGATAGTTTTAGCGGTCGTGGTGGCACTAGGTCGATGATCGTGGGGTCAAGTTTCAGCGATTTCGTGTTCAATAGTTTGTGGTAGTGCCCCGCCCATCTTTCACGAATTCGCGCTTGATCTCGCAACAGCGTGCCATCCTCGTCCATGATAAACTGTTCACTCCTCGCTTTCGTACCTTGCAACCCTACCGTACTCTTCAGGTGCTTGTAGAACCCTCGTTGATCGGAACTCGTGAGGAATTTCTCGGTTTCAGCGAGGTACTCTTCAAAATACGCATTGACTCCTGCGGCGACCACTTCCTGCAGATTCGCACAGGCGGATCTCAACTTCTTCCACGCTGTACTATCTCGGGGGTAGACACGCAGGAGCTGTCTCGCATCCTCCCTCGCTGTCCATGCTACTTTGAAAGCGGCCGCCGTTTCGGGGGTCTCACACCAACCGTTTCGGTGGTGGCGACGTGGTGGAGGTGGCACCTCTTTCTCAACAGCATTCATGACAGTTGTGGTGAAAAACTCAACCATGCCAGACGTGTTACGAGGCTGGGTAGGTTGGTTAAGAGTGGAAACGACCCTCTCGACTATTCGGTGTCGACGCTCTCCATCGGATAAGAAAAGCTGCCTGTCGAATTCTCGGCGTTTTGGGGGTTTCAGCAATCTTCGGTTAGACGAAAAGTGACCACTAAGTCGGGCCTTGATGTACACGATGTTATGGTCTGAATCAGCCTTAGCAGGTGGTGGGGGCTGTGGGACGACTGTAACATTTTGTACTCTAGGTCGGTGGACTTGACGAGTTAGGATGTAGTCGATTCGCTTACGATCATTCAGGCTGGTGCCGTTGTATGTATGCGATATTCCGCCCTTGCGCGTGCTGAAAAATGTGTTGGTGAGCGCTAGCTTGCAACTGGTAGCGAACGACAAAAGCCGTTTGCCGTTATCACTACGAACATCTCGTCCGTATGCTCCGAGCACCCTACATTCATCATCACCGCACCCTTCTATCCTCCCCCCAGTTCGCCCATTGGCATCTATAAGCACAAACAAACACTCTTTAGCAGGAATCTGCTCAACCAGGTCCTCCAACTTTCGCCAGAACATGCCTTTCTGCTTGGAGTCTTTGGTACAATCAGTTGGGGCGTACGCAACGACGAAATTAACCGCATCGCACCGACCGTCCAACTCAAAGCGCATAGACATAAGTCGTTCGTCAATAAACTGCTGAGTGAACTTAGACGTACGGCATATTGAGTCTTTTACTGCTAGACCTACCCCATACAACCCTTGTCTCGCTGCTGTTTTTTCCTGACCTGAACAAAAAACTTGGTATCCAGCTGCACGAAATCTCGTGTTGCCGGACCGTCGGGTTTCCTGCAGACCAATGAAGTCACAACCGAGTTGCCGTCCTTTCGCAAGTACGCACTCGTCATGCCCGTACCCGTTCTTCCCCTTTACGGCCAGGGTACGCACATTGTAGGTCGCTACCACCACAAGTGCCGCCTTCCGCCTCTTACGAGCCTCGCGTGCTGCTTTTTTTGCCAGCCGACGAGAGGCTCGTCCCCTCCTCCTTTTTTGCTTTTTTTGTATGTATGTTGTGTCGGCCGCACCTAGTCAGTGCAGTGTGAAGGCATGGTATTGCGTAGGCTATTAATGCATTACGGTGTGTTATCTCTGTGTCGTAGTCTGCGACCACAGAGCTCGTATCTTTCTAGGGTGAAGAATCAGCAGGGACACTTTTTTTTTTTTTTTTTTTCATCATCACTTTTACTTTCCAGCCCACTCGTAGGAGGTTTTACCCTCGACGATCTTCTGGACAAGCCGTGGTCACAGGTGTCGTCCCTTCTCCCCCCCGGTACGTGGCTTTAGTGTTTATCGCGCATAGGGTTCAGCATTCCCACTGCTCGTCGATTTTCATCGAATGTACAGCTAACTCACACTCTCGCGCTTTCCGCTAATCAATTTTATGCAAGAAAAAGTCCCTATGAGCATGCACTCGGTGAGACTCGAACTCGCGAAATTGATCTTGATAGGCTCGCGGACCACCAACCAAGCCACCGGGGGCTTGCTGGATGTCGACGAGTAGAAGAACGGTTTAATGTGAAGAACACACACACAGTAGGATACCACGTATCTGGTACGCACATTGTTTTTAAGGCTGTGGTCAAAATCAAGTATACCTGATTAATTTGGGTCAAAACCAGGTACGTAATAAAACCTGGTAAAAAATGCGCGCCACAAGCGGTGTCTTGTCGATGAAAATCCATTTTGAAAAAAATTACCCCTAGAAACACTAAGCTTTCGGCCTCCAAAATCTGAATTGCTTTGTTTTCTTGAGGGTACGTTATTTTTTTATCCCATCACTTTTACTTTCCAGCTCACTCGTAGGAGGTTTTACCCTCGATGATCTTCTGGACAAGCCGTGGTCACAGGTGTCGTCCCTTCTCCCCCCCGGTACGTGCCTTTATTTTTTGTCGCGCATAGGGTTCAGCATTCCCACTGCTCGTCTAGGTTCGATGGGCCCCACTTGGACCTGCAGAGAGTCACCAGTCTTGGTTTCTTTCGCCGCGGCGGAAGCGCCAAGAGCATTTACTCTGCCCCCCCCCCCCAGTTGATAGCTTCGAAGCTTCTCGACAATCCTCGCGGCACCGCCTGCTCGGCACGAACTAATCTTGTCGTACCAAACCTGAGACCACCTGCACGCGGAGTAGTGAAGACGAAATGCCGTGTGTGTCCACGGTGCTGTAAATTGCCTCCTGTGACCATAGAGTGCAACAGAGTACACACCACAACAATGAACTAAAGCACATCGTACACTCCAAAGAAGGTAAAGTGAGACCAGCGTACTATTTTAAGTATCAATACGTACGGACGTACGCTCGTACGAGTACAGAGTTTTACACGAAAATTGCAACCGAGGGACCGCAGCCCGGTGGCTTCGTAGGTGGTCCGCGTGCCTGTCAAGATCAATTTCGTTGGCTCAAATCTCACCGAGTGCATGCTCGTATATATAGGGACTTTTTCTTGCTTATGGGCCGTTCTAATCGAAGCGTCAAAATTTCCAAATTTTCCAAATTCTTGATCTGGATTTCCTGAAAAATGCGATGGGCATTCTTATCGAGGGCGGAGTTGTTTTTGTCGTGATTTTCCATATTTTTTTTAAAACGACCCCCACTCCCACACAACACCAGCCGGCACTCTCGTCGTCACAGAGCAAGCATGAGCCAATCAACCCCAAGGCCGCAGAGGAAAGCACCTAGGCCATGTAGGTTTATGCAACCTAGCGATAACAGCGATGACAGGGCCACCGCGGGCCCAAGCCGGGCGGTGATGCCTGGTTTTTCAGGTAGAACCAGCGGGGCGAGTTTGGCGCCAAGCAGTTGAAGTGAACACGACAGCAGTAACAACAGCTACGCAAGAACGAGCAACTCGGTAGCATGCCCACCTCTGGGGAAGGAGGAGGAAAAAGTGGGCCAGGATATGCTGTCGGGCGGCGGTGCTGGGAGTGCGGGGAGCTTGGCCGACAGCAGCAGCAGCAACAGCAGCAGCAGCAGCAGCAGTACAGCAGCAGCAGCAGCAGCAGCAGCAGCAGTACAGCAGCAGCAGCAGTACAGCAGCAGCAGCAGCAGCAGCAGTACAGCAGCAGCAGCAGCAGCAGCAACAGCAGTTGGGAGGATCGACGGGCCGGGAGTAGAGATATACTACGTGGGTTTTTCGATCGCAATCAAGCAACAGCAACAGAAAGGATACTGGTGCACACCGTTACCAGCTTCAAAATCGTTCACTGCAGCAGCAGTACTCGTCCCATGTCCCGGTTTGCCACGGATAATTGCTCTTGTATTGGCAAGCTAGATTTCTGTTGTAAAGCTGCTGCACATGCAGCTGCTAGAGCAGGTTCATTATTGCTGATGCTAGCCACGTACGGGTTCTAACGCTGCTGTCGTACGAGTAGAGCTGGGTTCGAGCGACAGCGCGAAGGTTACACACAACTCACACACACCTGGTATACAGAAACGGGGTTTCATACCACGTGTACGTGTATCAGGTTTCACGACTTCTAGCTTTGCCGCACAACGTTTCACAGTGTCAGGTGGCGTGCAAGGTGCTCGTAGTGCGTCCAGATTGTATACAGCACCAGTTGCGGTGCAAGATACCAGAGGCACCCAAACTACTACACACGGAGACTATGCTAGATGAAAGTCGACCCAAGACAGCGATAACGACGATAACTGAGAGGTGAGCAAGAAGTGGCGCCAGCGCGCTACAAGGAAAGCACAACACACACACGAAACAGTCGTATCACGCTTGTTGAGTAGCCCCTGTGCTCCGGGCGCCCTTGTTGTTGTTGCCGAGGGGGATAGCCCGATGCTCGGCGGAAAAGAAAGACGAAATAAACCCTATAAACAACCCGTACCCTTGTCGTGGCTGAGGAGCCCTGTTGATGATATGAAATGTATTGAAGCTGGACTTGATAGCAGCGGTGGCGGTGGCGTGTTGGCCCCTGGGTGGACGGACCCCCTTTTGTACGGTGGCTGATTAACCCCGGTTTAGTAGTTTGGATTGAAGGACGCGGAGTCCTGGACACGGTCCTCGACACGGAGTCGTCGACACGGAGTCGGGAAAGGAAGTTGTTGATTGATCTCTAAAGGTATAGACGCAGCTGGCACGGGAACGCGTGGTTGACTCCAGACAGTAACACGGAACTCCTCTTGTATTATATCCGAGCTGTCGAGTGACAGCTCATGCATCGTATGCAGATTATTATTCAACATGACGCGGGAATAAACCTCCCGTTTATCCCCCCCGAATATCCGACGAAATATCCCTCTCCTATAATCCTATGTCAATATATGGAACTCCCTAATATTAGATGTAACGTCTCCGTCGTGTTTCTGAGCACAATCAATATCCCCCCTGCTCATTATACACGACATACTATAATATCCCCCCAGCTCTGTACCCTACAATGTACGACTCCGCTGGGTGGAAACATCTCAATATTATGACCAACTCAAACGAAATTCAGAAAGTCAAAAATCCAATCTGTAACCCAAAAATCAAATACTTGAATCAACACTCAAACCCTCAAAATCAGTATTCAAATGCTCAAATCCCCAGCCTCTCTGTTGCAAACACATAAAACTCTCGAAATCCAATGCCAGGTAAAACGGCATTCTTCTCGGACTCAGTCAGGTAAAACGGCATTTTCCGCGGAATTGGTCAAAAGATATTCAGTGGAATCTCGTCGACTTAGTACAGTGATCTCCGGGGCCCTCCCCTCGCCAAACGCTACTGGTGTCTACAGGCACACTATCATAATCATTCGTATTGTCTCCAGCGCGCACGCTCGAAAAGATCAACTTGCGAATTCGGCGAGACTTCAACTCCCGACCCACCCTAGGGAATTATATAGCACTACCTGCCAGACCACTCAGTCAGTACTGACTTTGAACAAAAGCACAAATTTCCAAGAACCAAAAAAATCAAACTGTCAATTCCCGAAATACTACCCAAACCTTCCAAATCGGAAAACATTTCCTATGGACCGCACACGCCCCCAGGCGCTTCATAGTCTCTCTTCAACCTTATCCAAAAAATCTCCCTCTATTTCATGAGGAATTAATGCAAATCCTATAAAGTATCACAGTAGTCCTACTCATCAAAATAAAAATTAAGCCAAGAAAATAAATGCCAGAGGTCGCGAGGAATCCCGTTCCCCCGAACAAGGGTCTCCCCTTGTCCCCTACTCCCGCCATAGATACACAGATCGCGACGGTAATGCGAGATAGCATGCATTCCTTCACTTGAATTTTATTTGATATTGAAACTACTCGAAACAGCAAAAACTCTCGCGGACTCCAAATCGACCAGAATAACAATTCCAAAATACAAGCAAAGAAAGTATTCATCCAGATTCAAAGGCAACCACATTTCAGTAAGAATCACCCCGATGCCCCGAACACTACTGCTGTTGCCTCCGCCGCGGCTGCCTCTCCGTTCGGTCTCATGGCGTCACCGCAGCTCGGGTCATCCAGCTATTCCTCCTGGGTGAAATCAAACGTCGCCTCCGCAGCATTGACCCGGCATACAGAAGGGATGGGGCGTGCATTCGAGCGATTAGGTCTGCATATGCACTGCTTGCAAACTCCTCTTTGGTATAGATAACTTCTCAAATGCTACTGCAAATACACAGCTACTTGTAAACGAGAATATCTGGTCCCACATCAAACCCATGTATTCCTCGACCACTACATATGCTGCAGTACATACTTGATGAACATATACAGCAGTGCCAAGTAAACCGTTTTCGTCTCAGCTCACAGTACCATACTACTTCTGCTGCTGCTGTACTCGTATAGTATATTACTCCGTCCGCAAATAAATATCTTGCCTTTAGCACGTAACAAGTGGCGCGGGTCGTGCTACACACCAACCCGACAACTCAAAAACGAGATAGCCGCATACAAAGATGTAAATATGTGAAATGCCGCAAACAGACGTGTTGCTGTAGTTGGGCACAAGGGTTCATCACATACACCTCTTCCTGTTGTACTCGTGTCGATGCTCAACCAGAGCCCTCGACCAGTCAACCATAAAACAGACAGACGTCATAGTCCTACAGCAGTACGTCTACAGAAAAACTTCAGTGAGGGAAGCTATACGTATACGTATACGTATACGTCTGTTCATCTCATTTCATTTCCAGTATTCCCAAATAAATCTGAATCTCCAATGTTCGCAGATTCTCTCCTACTCTCAAATCGATACACAATCAAGTTAAAAACGAAAATCACCACAGCAGTAGCAGTCAATCAACAAAGCCAAACGTGCCTGGTGCGGACGTAAGTCCCTGCCGGTGGCGCCTCGATCCCTTCTCTTTCCTCCTCTCTCTTATGGCACCGCATCCCGAACAGATGATGATGCAGACTCCTCCCCCTGCGCCCATCTTCACGCTCTCCTTCGACTCCTTCCTCGGGGGCAACGTCCCCCCCATCAACCACCTGCGGGCGTGGTGCTTCAGCAGTCCAGGCGGATTCTGCCAGAACGCTTTCAGCGTCGCTCCCGCGGTCTCCACGTCTCCACCGTCCGTCCCGGCTCCAGCCGGCCAAACTCTCTCTTTCATATAAAAATATACGTTCTACATTTATGTCGCCAGCGCGCAGCGAACCCACAGGTTCAGGCAGATGCCTGGCTATCCCGGGGTGTTGCAGCAGCGACGGTTACGCGGCGGTCGACACGACGGCGGCGGTAACGGTGCTTACTGCATGCGCTTCATCGTCGCAACAAAAGTGCAGCAATCCTCTGACTGCCGACGTTGCTGACGGTGCTGCTGGAGCTGCTGCTGTCCCTGCAACTACTACTCTCCAGCGCCTTCGCCACCAGTGCCAAGCGATTCTACCAGGTCCGGCTCAAACTTGGCCCCGCTGGGATCGCTGCTGCTCTCCTGGTGCGGCATCTCCTCACTCTTCTCACACACACGTCCTTTCCTCCAGGACCTCTATTTTCTACTTCATCTCCTCTATGGTCTTTTCACTGTCCACGCTGGCTTCTTGACTGGGCATGTCCTCGAAACTAGGCATGCCGAAGCAGGTTCCCACCTCTCTAGGTTGGCCTTGGCTACGCTTGCCAATAGAAGATCGCCGGACTCACTAGTGTGTTGATTGATCTCTAAAGGTATAGACGCAGCTGGCACGGGAACGCGTGGTTGACTCCAGACAGTAACACGGAACTCCTCTTGTATTATATCCGAGCTGTCGAGTGACAGCTCATGCATCGTATGCAGATTATTATTCAACATGACGCGGGAATAAACCTCCCGTTTATCCCCCCCGAATATCCGACGAAATATCCCTCTCCTATAATCCTATGTCAATATATGGAACTCCCTAATATTAGATGTAACGTCTCCGTCGTGTTTCTGAGCACAATCAATAGAAGTAGATTACAAGAAGAAGTAGCAAGCCACAGCGTACGTCACAGACACATGCGGCCTAAAACACAATTCAGGGGTAAAGATGGTATCCCGATCGTAGATCCACTCAGACACGAAACCCCCCCGAATCTCCGCAATACCTCACGGGATATTTCCTCTCAAGATAATCTGACAATGCTGTGAGTATACTTTTCAGCCCCCCTGCTCGCGACATTGTCATGATTTCGACCCGAATCTTCAACTCTTCGTCAAATTGTCATACCGGAAATCATACTTGTACTCATTCAATACAGAAAACAACGTTCTCACTATCATTCAAATCATTCCTCAATCAATACCAAAAATAAATTCCAAGAAAATCAAACCATCCTCGCATCCTGGAATTCAAAAATATTTCGAACAGAGAAAATAACTCCAACGATTCAAACATTGTTTTCGAAACCTACCCAAATCGTCAATGTAAAACGGCAATTCTGCGAGGTTTCATCAATCCTAAAATGTAGTCCCTTTTCAAAATCGCCAGGGTAAAACGGCAATTCTTCATTATTCTTCAAATATCCAATTTCGTGAAATCGCATGGTAAAACGCCAATTTCACGTCAAGGTATCAAAACTAAAAAATATAGATTGCGCAGTGGAAACCACCCTTGTAAAACGGTAATTTCATGTTATCCTCCACAAACTGCGCTCCAACAGAACCAGAAAAAACATGCGGTGTCACCAAGTGAAAACGGTGAACCCGACAAACTCCATAAAATCACGAACACTTAATCCTCCATCTGAAAACAAAAACTGTCATCCGAAAAATCACCTCAAATTCATCACAAAATTCCGGTGGAACTCAAACTCTCTCTCAGGCAACGGCTTCGTGAGAAAGTCTGCGTGCTGGTACCTCGAAGCTACGTGAATAATTTCCAATTCCTTCCTCTCCACTAGCTCCCTCAGAAAGTGGTGCCGCACGTCAATGTGCTTCGAGTTCGAATTCGAAATCGGATGCTTCGCGATCTGAATCGCCCCCTCGTTATCCTCAAACAAAGGAATGCACGGCATACCAGCCTTCGGCAACATGAACCGCCATACCTGCCTCAGAAACAAAATATCGTGCGCAACCATAGCCATGCTCACATACTCTGCCTGCGTCGTAGATGTTGTCACACAATTCTGCGTCTTCGAGATACAGCTGACCGGCCCCCCCCCGCACACAGAATCACTCCTCCTGACACCGACCTCCTGTCTGCTGCCTTGCTTGCGTAGTCAGCGTCTGCAAATGCAACCAAGTTCAGCCCCTCGACAGTACCTCTCTGAAATGAAATACCAAAATGGCTCGTCCTCACTGCATACCCCAGGATATTGAGCGCCGCATTCCAGTGAATCAGTTTCGGCGAACTGCAATACCTCGCTACTGCCCGTACTGCGTTCAAAAGATCGGGTCTGGTCAACCGAGCGACCCACAGAAGCGATCCGACCAATTGTCGAAAAGGTTCGTTCACCTCCGGCTCATCTACATCAAACTCCCAAAGTCTGTACGTCGTGCTCAACGGCGTACTTTTCCCCCACGTAACACCGTATTCTCCTGCCAGGTTGTCGACGTATGTCTTCTGGGAAATCGTCAATCTTCCTGCCTCCCTGTCTCTCTCGTAATAGCACCCGGAATACCACGTCAAATCCCCCAAGTTCTTCACTGGAACCAATTTGTTCAGGTCTTCCTTGAACTGATCACACCTTGCCTGTTCTCCCACTGCAAAAATGTCGTCGACGTGAACCACCAAGAGCAAAACGACTTTTCCTTCCTCAATCAGACGAAACACACATGGATCTGCCAGGCACTGTTCGAAACTCAGACGCAAAAGACATTTCTTCAACTTCGCAAACCACTGCCTGGATGCCTGCCTCAACCCGTAAAGACTCTTGCCCAAATTCACGATCTTCCCCGACAACGCACCACATCCCTGCGGTAAACGCATGAACACCTCTTCCTCGAGTTCCGCTCGGACGAAAGCCTGATCAACATCCAGGTGAAACAACCCCAAGTCAAGCTCACACGCCAAGGCTGCCAGCAAACGAACACACGACACATCTACAGTAGGTGCATACAGTTCCCCAAAATCCAAGAATTCTCTCTGCATATCACCTCTGGCAACAAGTCTCGCCTTCGCTTTCACAGGCCAACCGAACGCATCAACCTTCCAGTCAAACACCCATTTCGACCCGATACAATTGTCTATCTGCTGTTGCTCCGGCACAGGCTCGAAAACCTGTCCTTCAGCCAACCCGTGAATTTCTCTCTGCATGGCATCTGAAAACTGCACCGAATGATCACCCTGCACGGCATCCCTGTAACTTTTCGGCACGTGAAGGTCACTCGCGTGTCAAGTGGGCATTTCGGGACGCTGAAGAGGCGGAACCTCGTCACGAATGACCGCATCGATATGCTCCCTCGTCGCACAGGCAGTCCTCTCCCACGCCGCCATCACGTTCGGCCCGACCTGAGAAGCAAGACCCAAACGGTGCCCATCTCCCGGCGAAGACTCCGGCAGCGGCGAGTTTACGGCCCCATCCACCATCGGGGAAAGCATCCTCTGCTCCGCGATCGCCCGTGCTTGCAGCCGAGTGCGCCCTTGAATCCGACGATCCCCTTCACCCCCGACCTGTCTCATAGCATGCGGAGTGAGAGGCGGAAATCTCGCGGCAGCTGCCGGCGGCGGGCGCTGTTGCCGCGACGACGCCGCCGGCGTCGGCTCAGATGATGATGAACCACCAAGCGAAGAAGCTCCATGGATCGGGGACGGAGACCATGCCGGAAGCGGGTGCGAGCCGGACGACGGCGCTCCCGATGCTTGCTGCGGCGACGGCGCCGGCGATGACGCGGCCGGCGCAGAAGACGGCGAAGCTCCTCTGGGCAGCGGCATGGCTCCGAACCTGGGCGGCTCCACGGACAACGGCGACGGCGCGGCGGCCCTGAACGGCGGCGGAGCGGCAGGCCCTTGCGGCGGCACGAACTGGATCTGGAAACCTGGGTGCGGGGGCGGCGCAGGCGCGGAAGGGGAGAGAGGGACACCGACTCCACGTGAATTCCCCCCCCCCGACGACGGCAGCGACGCCCACGATACGTTGCTCGTGTAGCAAACATGCCCCGTGCGCGCCTTCACGACCTTGACGCAGCAGTCCGCGTGGTTGTCGCCTCCGTTCAGGTAGTGGCAGACGACGGCCTGGTCCTCCATCTTGTTCCGCCGCTCGACGCGCATGTATCCTCGCTGGAAAAACGGCAGGACACGGAAAGGCCCCTTCTTCCCGGTGAACAGCTCCTGCGGCGACCGGCGGCCCTCGTTTGCGGTCGTCCCCGACTGGTTGAACGCCTCCGTCGCCCATTTTGCAGACTCGGCCCACAGCTTGTCGCCGCGCTCGTCGAGGCCGGGGATGTTCGAGAAACCCCCAGGCCCGAGAAGACGGGCGGCACAGCGCCGCGCAGCCATCCCCGCCTTGTTCGCCCGCCAGATCGCGCTTTCGGCCACTCCGTTGTACTGCTGGACGCCGGGCGGAGAAAACTCGACGGCGATGCCCGCGCTCGCGCAGAAATCGCGGAAAGCGACGCTGGTCCAGACGGCGTCGTTGTCCACGCGAATGCAGCGGACGGGGCGCTTGGCGATGCGAGCGAGATCCACGATGAGACGCTTGAACACCACGAGACCCTCCGA
Organism: Macrocystis pyrifera; assembly: GCA_031763025.1. Classification (NCBI taxonomy): domain Eukaryota; class Phaeophyceae; order Laminariales; family Laminariaceae; genus Macrocystis; species Macrocystis pyrifera. The sequence continues at coordinate 2,959,092 of JASSKH010000021.1, read as the reverse complement.
TCGCCGCCGCAAAGCGTACGACTTGGAAAACCGCGTCGCGCTATCCACGGCGTACAGCATGTAGCAATTGCCGCCGAGGGAAGCGCTGTACGGCCCGCAGAAGTCGAGGTGCACGAGGTCGTTCGGCTCCTCCGCCCGCGAGCCCGCCCTTTTTCTCACGGGTGTGTTCCTCCCCTTCGCTGCCATGCAATCCCCACACGGCTGCATCACACCTGTGAGAGTGATACCCTGTTGGCGGGCGGTCTCTCGCAACAGAAATTCGGAAAGGTGGCCATTCGCACGGTGGAAGTCGTTAACGTCGATGTGTGACGTGCGGTTTCCCACAAAGAACGGATTCGAACCGGGACCCAAAACAGCATTCGCCTGCTCATGCTCTATTCTGTCAAACTGTCGCGCGTCCATTTCTGCTTCACTCTCTGGGATCACTTCAGGCGAGAAACACCAACTGGAACTCTCATCACAACCACCGTCAGGCCTCACGTCACTCAGAACTCCCTCGACTTCCCGACCGAGGTGCATGTCGGGATGCGTTTCTGCACACAAAGACAAGTCGAAAAACGAATTCGCAACATCACGTACGTCATCTGATGCAGGCGGGCAAGACGGAGTCGGAAACAATCGGGGAACACTGATCACCTGCCTGCTTGGGTCGTTGGGCAAACGTGTGGCATACAAGAAATCGCTCGATTTACCACGTGCAAAGTTGAGTTGCCCTTCCATGAGGTGGGTACCCGTGGGATCGAGGGTAACGACCTGGCGGTGAGAAGCTTTCCACGCGGAAAAAAGGTTGAAGCCGATCTGTGGTGCATACAAAACTTCCTTCAATTGCACGTCAAAATCCTTCACGAATCCGTCTTCATCATACATGTGGAATCGCAAGTTGATGCTTCCTACCCCTACCACGGGAATCATGCCTTTGTTTCCAATCTGGATGAACTCGCGGTTTGGCTCAACGTCACGCAAATCGTACATGAGAGTCTTGTCGTTCGTTACGTACGACGTGGATCCAGAATCAGACGTCCATTTCTCACTTCCGGGAGGGGAGGGAGTGAGCGAGGATTGGGGTTCGCACAGCAAAGCAGCACTCACAGCAGATTCCGTCACATGCGCACTCACAAGCACAGTCTCACTCTCCTTAGTCACACCAGACTTGCACTCAGAAGCAGGAGATTCCACACCGAAATCAATCAAGTCAGACGCCGAATCAGACACCAAATCGGACACCAAATCAAACTTGCCTCGAGACACATTCAATGCCACACAGCTACGAAGAGGCCCTTGAGACGACGGCGATCCGGAAGAGGGAGACGACGAAGTGAGAGAGAATGAGGCGGCGCTGGCGGGCTGCTGAACTCCGTATTGCTGTTGCTGCTGTTGCTGCTGCTGCTGCTGCTGCTGCTGCTGCTGCTGTTGCTGCTGCTGTGACGCGCCGTTCGGTTCCAGATACCGCATCGGCTGAAAGGCGTCTGGTCCAGCTGGAGAGTATCCTGCGTAAGAGCCGTATGTGCCATCGCCATGAACGGCGGGCTGCGGCGGGTAAACTCCCCCGCCGCCGGAGAAATAGCCTGAGCCGTATCCTCCGCTCACGTCTCCGTAGCCTTCCCGAGAGCCGCTCGCTTGAGCTGCGAGGCCGTACTCTTGCGTCTCGGGGGAGTACTGCTGCTCCTCGTAGGATTGCCATTCCGAAGCAGCCCAGCGCTCGTCCGCAGTAGCGTTGTACCCGTAGCCGTCGTTGTGCCCAGCGTAGTTCGCGTAACGCGGGGGCCCGTTGTGGGTGGCAGAGCGAGGTGGAAAATTAGGGCGGAAATTCGGTGCTCTGCTCGCCCCCCTGCCGCCGGAGGAGGAAGGACGCCCGTCCGCGAAACCTCTCCCCCCCGGTTGGCGACCCGTGTACCCTGCAGGCCCGCGTCCACGACCAGGTGCCTGCCTTGGCGGGAGGCCTCGACCCCAATTCCCGTCTGAACGTTGTGGCTGCTCCCTGGGTCGATCTTGCACGAAGTCCGGGCGGCGAATTCCGTCAATTTCCCGCCCCGTCTGTCGGCCTTCATGCGCAAATCCCTGGGCTCCTCTCTGCTCGCGGAAGGCCAAGAATTCCTCGAACTCCCGTCGAAGGGCCACGCAGTCCGCGGTGTTGTGGGAGTCGTTCGGGCCGTGTCGTCTGCAGAACATCGGTGACTGTTGGTGAGGGCCTCGCTCGCCTGCTCCGCCACCGTTCCATCCGGCAGCGCCTGCTCCTCCACCGTTCCATCCTGCAGCGCGTGCTCCTCCACCGTTCCATCCTGCAGCGCGTGCTCCACCATCATCCTGGCCCCTGCCGTAGGATGGTCCACTCCGACCCATGCCGCCAGTGTAGAGCGCGTGCCTCGTCTCCTCACTTCGGTGTCCCTCTCCCCCGGACTGCCGACGCTCGTGCTGGGCCTGTGTCAAGGTAAACTCCAGGTGTTTCCTCGAGAGATTCGGAAAAAAAATAAGGGATTCCCGAGCGCGGGTAAAAGAGGTGTTTAGACGTCGGGCGATATGACGACATACAACATCTTCAGGCTTTTTACCGTGGCCACTAGGGCCCAAGCGGGAGTTCATGTTCATCACGATAGTCTCCCCACGACGAAGGTATTCCAAGACATCTTCACCATCGCCCTGCCACAACTCGTTCCATTCCCTCTCTAAACGCTCTCCCTCCATGTCATATCCTTCTCTGTACTGTGACACAAAAATCCTCCATCCTTGCTGAGGGCTCCCAGACGCGACGATTCGGTTTTGAGTCGGACCGTCGGTGATTTTTGTCAGCAGCAAGTTCCATACTCTCAAAGACTTCTCCACTCTTTCTGCACCTCTGTTCAATTTGAGCATTTCCAAATCCACGTCAGGCAACCCTACGGGAATGTCCTCGTACCCAAGAACGTCAGACAATTTCTCAGCTGCCAGATATGCACGAAATGAACTCTCAAACACCCTAAACTTAGTGTGAAGGCTTTCTCCTTTTCCTACCATACCAGTCCACTCTCTAATCTCAAGTTTAGTTCGTACTTCTACAGTTGTAGACATGCCTGAAGGGTGGGCGGGCCCGCTCTGTTGCCCAACCCCTTGACGTATCAGATCCGCCAGGATTGTCAGCCGCCGGATGTCCTCTGGACTCGGCAGGTCCTGTCGTGCATCCTCCCTCCTTTCCTCTGAGGCCACCCCTCGCTGATCAGCCTCATCCTGACCAGAATCCTGAGGAGATGCTGCTGCTCCTCCTCCTCCTCCCATCGCCATGTCTCCATCGATGACCGGCGTAATCCAAGTCCCCAGATAAGGAATCCTAAACGGGAAGAACCTCATCCTCACAGCCCTTTTGCACAGAAGCGTGGACGACTCGTACCAACGCTAGCGTGTTGAGTAGCCCCTGTGCTCCGGGCGCCCTTGTTGTTGTTGCCGAGGGGGATAGCCCGATGCTCGGCGGAAAAGAAAGACGAAATAAACCCTATAAACAACCCGTACCCTTGTCGTGGCTGAGGAGCCCTGTTGATGATATGAAATGTATTGAAGCTGGACTTGATAGCAGCGGTGGCGGTGGCGTGTTGGCCCCTGGGTGGACGGACCCCCTTTTGTACGGTGGCTGATTAACCCCGGTTTAGTAGTTTGGATTGAAGGACGCGGAGTCCTGGACACGGAGTCCTCGACACGGAGTCGTCGACACGGAGTCGGGAAAGGAAGTAGATTACAAGAAGAAGTAGCAAGCCACAGCGTACGTCACAGACACATGCGGCCTAAAACACAATTCAGGGGTAAAGATGGTATCCCGATCGTAGATCCACTCAGACACGAAACCCCCCCGAATCTCCGCAATACCTCACGGGATATTTCCTCTCAAGATAATCTGACAATGCTGTGAGTATACTTTTCAACGCTCACGTCCATAGTGCTCGTCTTTTTCAAGGACTGGGCGGAGCAAGTCGGCGAGCTTCGCGAAACTCTCTTCAGGCATCCGAAAAGTCCTCCGGAAAGCTTTCCGGCGACGGAGGTCTTCCCTCAACTCTGCCCACGAGAGCCGGTACGGCTCATGGATCGGCGATCGTCTCTTGGGAACATGTGGTGTAGCTCCTGCTGTCATGAACATGCCCAGCACGACGAGAGCAGCAGCGTCGTCGTGCTGGATCGCCTTCAGCATGTTTCTGCGCCTCGCTTCTGGAAAATTATAGGGGTTGAATCGCTGTCTCGTACGACTCAATGACGAGTCCTCCGGAGACCCGGACCGCTTCCTTCCACCTTCCATAATATGTGACCTCCCTGGCCAACGTCTCAAGCTACCCGCTTGTCCCAGCGTCGAGCGACGGCGCGGGTTGGAACACTGCCTCGAATATCGTGAAAATCTGAAAGGTGTGATTGGTTTTCCAAAATTTGGAACGGGAACACTTCGTGATTTTTCAGGGGCTGAAGAATTTCCAAAATTACGACAGAACGCCTCCGTATCTTTATACAGATTTCCAATATTTGGAAAATTTGGAAAAAAAAGACATCGATTAGAACGGCCTTCAAAACGTTGATAAGCCGAAAGCACGAGAGCGTGAGTTAGCTACCTTGTTCTTTTTCGGTTTGGTTTTTTCGTTGCTTCTCTTTCTTTATGGTGTATTTTGGTTGCTGGCGTATGTATGTATGTTGTGTTGGCCGCACCTAGTGCGAAGGCATGGTATTACGTAGGCTATTAATGCATCACGGTGTGTTATCTCTGTGTCGTAGTCTGTGACCACAGAGCTCGTATCTTTCTAGGGTGAAGAATCAGCACGGACACTGGGCTTGCTGGATGTCGACGAGTAGAAGAACGGTTTAATGTGAAGAACACACACACACACACATTCGATGAAAATCGACGAGCAGTGGGAATGCTGAACCCTATGCGCGACAAAAAATAAAAGCATATACGGGGGGGAGAAGGGACGACACCTGCGACCACGGCTTGTCCAGCAGATCGTCGAGGGTAAAACCTCCTAGGACGAGTGGACTGGAAAGTAAGAGTGATGATTAACAAAAAAAAAAAAAAAAAAAGACGCATGCGCAGAGAACAACGAACAAACAGCAGTACGTACGGCCTTTCCTGTTTTCTTATTGGTTTGAAGCTGGCTAATCAGTTGAAATCTAAATAGAGTAGACAAACTCAGGTATACCTTGACATTTTCAAACCAAAATCAGGTACGATGTCAACCTGGCGAGTAGTGGCAGGGCTTGTTTTAGCGTTGATGTATATGATTTTGGCCGAAACGTGGCCAGGTATTCTTGAGTGTGGCTGAATTACTCAATTTTAACACTGGGAATCGATGTACGTACGTTGTTGTTTGTTGTTGTTCTCACGTTAACTCATCCCCACAATGCAATGCATTCTGTGATCGCTGGACAGGCTCCAACAACTCTGGAGTCAAAGAGTACCCCGGTAGAAATAAAAAGCAAAGAATAATACACATTACAACCCCCCACGAGTAGAGTACTGCGGTAGATGGTCTTCTTCCTCACTGGTCTCCTTCTTCACTGTGTCAACCCTTCCCAGTCTGTCTCCCTAGTTCCACCAGCTACATCCGTCTTCAACTCTATGCACCTCTTGCCCATCCCCTCTGTCCAAGCATGCCAACCATTCTATACCTGTCCACAAATCCCAGATTTCCTCCGTTCAATATTCTACTACTGCTGTACATCATGATAGCACATTTACACCTCAGACCAAAAAAAACAAAAGTAAGTGAGGTCCGCGCTCGTGCGTATCAGGTACAGGCAGTACGTTGTACAAGTCGTAACATATTATATGATAAACCGAGAAGATCGCATACTACCCAGGAAAAATAGACAGGATGAAAAAACAACTCGACGTCGAAAAAAATCGAAAAACGAAGTCTAAAAAAAAAAAAAAACAAGAATGGAAGACAGAGAATAACGAAAACTAATCGAATTAAGCAAGAAAGCAAGAAATCAACAAAGGAAAACACACAAGAGAAAGCACAGATTATCGCAGATTGCAGGTTCGCAAGCTACGCGAGGGGTCTAGAACAGAGATAAGAACCAAAAAAGCAAGCATACATACAACGCTATGATGAACACCACAGGAGCAAAAAATAAACTAATAGACAAGAAAAAACGAAAACGAAAGGGAAGACGACGAAGCAAACCCAAAGGAAAGAGTAGAAAGCAAAAGTAAAAAGGGAGATACAGGCAGAGACACAAAGAAACGGAGGGGAAAAAAAAAACAGGAGAAAAAGTGACATAAAGGAGGCGGGCGGGGCAGACAATACTAAAGACAGGCACTGGCGCATACAGACGCGCAGAGTTGCCCGGGTGGCATCATTCTAGTTACTTCGGTCCCAAGGAAGGGAGCACATCATGACGATGATGGCCATACCCAGGTGTCAGTCTGTTGGGCAGACCGCCCTACCCCTCCTCGCCCCCCTTTCGCCCCTACCGTTTTCCTCACGTGCATTGGCGTCAACGGTTGTGTTCGCGGTTGCAGCCATTCTGTCTGTACTGTTCTGCCGATGCCGCCTTCTTATCCCTGTGCCATCTCCGCAGGAAGACCCCCGCCCCTTCCTCGATCCGTCGGAACCATCTGCCGGCTTTCTGTGCTGCCTCGCGCCACCCTTGGAGCTAGACGCCAAACTCCCTCAGGGCCTCCTCAAGGTACCTCATCCAGTCCCACTCCTGTCCTCCGGGGGGGCCCTTATCCCCGACCATCTCCCCAAACATCGCCTTCTTCGGCAGGCGCTCCTCTCCATGCGTGTTACAAAGACCGCAAACAACAGTCTACGCCTGCGTACCGTCGTCTCTACGCTCTCGGAGTTTGTCCTGAGAGGCGCGCAGGCATAATATAGGATGTGGTCTTCGCGCTTTCGTTTTCGCCAGCCAAGGCATCGGAGGAACATTGTGTGGTGGACTTCCCGTAGCCTGCCGTGATCAGACTTGCTTGGGCTCCACGTACCACATCCGTAGAGCAGCGTTTCGATCACCTCGGCTATCAGCATCCGCACCTTCAGGCGTGGGCGCACACCCTGGCGGTTTTAGATTACTATATTTTACCGCCAGAAGCATTCCCATGCCCTCTGGAGTCCACGCGTTACCTCGACACTTCTGCTCGTTCAATCTGTGCTGATAGCCCCGCCCAAATTCACATACCAGAGCGTTTGTTTGTACACCTGGCCGGCTGCGGAGGGGGTGAACGGCACGTCCCCCCCATCTTTCGTATGCAAACACATTATTATCTCCGTCTTGGCCTCCCAGACCGTCAGGCCGATCGTAGCACATACATGCAGTCACGATTGCTGTCATCATACTCTCCAGGCCGTTCGGTGATCGTGATACAATGCCCTCATTGTCAGCATACAGCATTGCCCACAATGTCTGGACCTCTTTATCTTTCCCCTGTCCGTCGGTGTGTCGGCTCGTGCCTTTCCCCTACTCTGTTCCCCCTTCTCCTTCTTTCGGTGGATTTGTACCATGTTGTCAGTGATGGCTTCATCACTGGCGAAGCGGTTCTCCGACACACTCAGTACCGCTGTGAAAATCATGTTGAACAGCAATGGCGCGAGCACACACCCCCTTGCCGAAGACCCTGTTCCACGTCGAACATATCCGAGCACTCGCCATCATCCAGCCGCACGCATGCTCCCATTCCGTCGTGGAACTGCCGTAAAACGGTGGGCATTCTAGTTGGCACGCCAAAGCGAGCCAAGACAGTCCACAGGAGGGTCGGTCGAAGAGATCAAGGCTTTGGTGAGGTCGACAAAGCGCATGAACAGCGGAGTGTCCTTCTTCCTTGCGAATTCCTGCAGGCGTCGCAGCACGAATGTAATGTCGAACGTCGAACGTCGAGCCTAAGGCCACACTGCTTCTCTGGCAGGATGTGCCTTGTCGTTCGTAGTAGCTATGCTTGTAAAATTCCATACCCCTATATATAGTCGTACGATAAGTGTATGTCACGTCTCATTCTAATATTCTGCTGTTGTTCGCACCTAACTACACTACTGCACGTCCGTCCTGATTCCTTCTCAAGAGCAATAATACCTGGTACTAATTACAGTAGGTGGTCACAGGCTGGTTGGAGAGAAACCAATAAAACAGAAATTATCGCAAGTGAATGGGCGAAGAAACTGAAATCATACCAACATACCGGCTAGCCGGTTAGGCGCCATCTCCAAAAAAGGAAACAAATATGGGATGTTTTTCTCATGAATCTGGAATGATTATTTATAAGTGCTGGACCTTATCTACACTTAACCTGCAGTACTACTGTAACATATGTAACACACACCCGATAAAGACTGCCAACTTGTACTGAAAACCAACCATACCTAAACTCCATTTTGCGCGCTCGCTTGGTGACTCATTCTTGCCTCCAATGTCCTCCTTTCTGCTTATTTCAACTCGCCAACCTACTAAAGAATAACAGACCCCTGCTCGTACACCCCCACGACTAGTAGAGAACTACGGTAGATATTGTATTCTTCCACACCGTGCCAACCCTTCCCAGCCTGTCTTTGAAGTTGAACCAACTGCACCCGTCATCAACTCTATGGACCGTGTTGTACATCCCCTCTGTTCAAGCATGCCAACGATTCAATATTTATCCACAAACCCCAGATTTCGTCAGTTCTATCTTCTACATTGTTCGATTTTTTTATTAAGCCATATCAGCAGAATACGTGTTGTTTCCTTTCGTGTTTTCTTGCATTCTTGCTTGAATCAACATTCTTCTCTCTCTCTCTCTCTTGAATTCTCTTCCCTTTTTGATTGTTGATTGTTTATATTTCGATTTCGATTTTTCTACGTCGAGTTGTTTTTTCATCCCGTCTATTCCGTCTGGGAATAATGCTGTCTTCTCGGTTTCTGTGGCGACTTGTATACAGCGTGCCGTATTTACCTGATACCGTACGTGCGCGGGCCTCACTATAATATACGTTTGTCTGGGGTGTAGATGCGCTTCAGTTATCATGTATGTGTATTTTTGTTGTACATATTACGAATTCTCATGCTGTTATTATTCTCTGCGACGTCGGGGGGGAGTCCACTGGCGTGGTACGAGAGCCGCGACACCGGCCGCTGACTCTCGTTGCTTATCGTACTGCTAGTACCCGGGAGTCCCGCCCCCCCCCCAGCCGACTGGCTGGGGCTCTAGCAAACACAGTCTCGGACGACCGAGACTCCCAGTTGTAATAAACCATTGACATACCCCACTCTCTTGGTGAGAGCCTCGAATCGCTACCAGTTAATCACAGACGATAATAAAGTATAAACGGGGTGGCCAGCACCATGCGGCCGCTCTGTTGTACCCACCTTCGAAACAAGAAAAGGGTGGGTGGGCGGGAGAAACCACAATAGTAGCGAGCAGTGCCGTGCTCTGCATGTGCACCTGTCACGAGAAGCTAGGAAGGGGCACGGGACCAGTGTGACCGTTCCTCTCTTCTCTCTGCCTCTGGGCAACTTAAGCTATTAGTTCCCGTCGGTAGAGTCCATGACTATAAAGAAATTCATTCCGTCGGTTGTGAACCAAACAGGCATCTCACGTGAACTTAGAGATACTACGCTTTGTCGTATATCCTTCGAATTGTCATGTTATTAGTATTCTCTGCGACGTCGGTGGGGGAGTCCACTGACGTGGTACGAGAGCCACGACACCGGCCGCTGACTCTGGGTGCTTATCGTACCGCCAGTACACGGGAGTCCCCCCCCCCAGCCGACTGGCCGGGGCTCTAACAAACGCAGTCTTGGATGACCGAGACCCTCAATGGTAGGATACCATTGACACATCCCCATACCGAGGACGCGTCGGTACTACGGTGTTAGGCCCCAAACCGACCCCTGACCTGGCGGCCTCTGCCCTATCTTGCCCGTCTCAGCTAGTTTACTAGATACGATACCCGCGTCCTCTCGGTCTTTGCGGGTGTACGTCTAGGAAGACTCTGAAGACCTCCGTTTACCTTCTCTCTGGATCACCCTCTGCGGCACTCCCCCCCCCGCCGCTAGAATAGCGGTTGCGCCGATACGCAATTAATGGAGGCCTACTTCGCTGGAATCGTCTCCTGCTTCCACTACCACCTCGCGGAGTACCACGAGTGCCTCCGTGTACCCCCACACTCTGACCTCACTACTGAACCGATACGATGACAGGGGGGCGCTTTCTGGCAACGTAGGATATCTCGACAAAACCCCACCATGAGAGCGACGGCACCACCACCTGCCCCTAACCCGGAACGCGCCCCGAAGACGTCGTTGCGTGTGCACACGATAATCGATCCTTGCTGAGCCTTGTCGCCTTTATGGCCTCGAAAGAGAACCTCGATCTTGGAAGCCTGATGCGACTGCAGCGAGTTCAACCGCCCGCCCCCCACGAATAACGCTATGTCCCGCCTCGTCAAGCAATGCACGGGGTGTGCTACTTCCAAGAGGGAAATATTTCGTCAGACCTGGCCATGAAAAAATAGTCCAATGCCAAAGACAGCCAAAGGACTCGGCCACCCAGGCCCCACGACAAGGCCACGCCCCGTCCTCCCAGCAACGTGTCCCACGAAATAGGGCGCCGAATTAGTTTCGGGGTACCGGCGGCAACGTGCGACGTACAACCCCCTTAAAAGCGCGTTGAACAAGCGGCGACGACCTGGGAAACTCCATCTGCACGTTCACGCCGTGAAAATGTAACACGGCTGATAGTTTACTGGCTATAGCCCCGGCGTGATTGCCCTCCGACGTGCGCCATGCTACGGACTCAAGCTACGCCTGAATCTTATCCGAACTAAAGGCTGACGTGTCGAAATACGGAACCTCCCTTATCAACCCCCGAAAAGCGGCCCAAGTCCGGAAACCTGACGTATAAGCTCGGTGAGACGACGGCGCAACCGACTGGCGGATGAGCCGGCTGCCAGCACTCCCGAGCATAGCGCGACGATCGCTGGCCCCAAGACCTGTCGGCGCCAACCAACATCGGGCCGGGACGCGCGGAGGTTACCGCCGAGCGCCTCCGGCTTCCATCGTGATATACCGTCGGCAACGGTGTTTTCCACGCCCGCGACGTGTAACGCGTCGAAACAACCCCCGCTGCCTACCTCCATGCACCCTAAAAGGCGAATGAGTGCCCCCGATCGGGGTTCCTTACCCCCCTACTCTTGGAGACCCAGTGCACAGCGGACGTGTTGTCCTCGCGTCAGAATGGTGTCCCGAGCGTAACTAGGCAGCATGTTCGACTGGGTACCGAATATCCACGTTGTCAAGACCATGTCCAGTAACTCGAGAACATTGATCGATCGATCGTTCCAACCACTAACCATCTCGCGCAAGCGAGCACGAACGTCGGCGTTAAATTCGACACGCCACCACACGCCGGTTCCGGGAACGGGCCCACATAAATAACCCCCCATGGCGTTGCCGGAAGCGTCTGACCACAGGGAAAACCACGGCGGCTGCATGTAGCTTCGGCACAAGGGGGCAGAGAGGCGATCCGCCACGGAGCCTAGCCTTCCTTTTACCAATAGACGCCAGAAGGATACATCGGCGTGGAACTCAGGACCCAATTGAATCCGTGAGGGCGACGCCGCGCGCGCGTGCGGCGCGTGGAATTTCTCGCTCCACGCGCGAACAGGGGCCAGGCCTACATGCTTGAGCATGCGTCGAACAAAGTATTTTCCTGGTCGGACGGCATCGCACAAGTGCAGAAACCGACCTATCAGACAGCGCAGCTCTCCCTCGGACGCGAACGCGCGGTCCGAAGGCCACTCGCTCAGCTTGTCGAGGAGTTTCTCCAGCCTGGCTACGTGAACGGAAATAATCATTGCCACGGTATCAATTTCCCACCCAAGCACGAACAACAAGGTGTCCCACTGTGATAACGTCCGAGCAGACAGCAGAGGGGGGTCCCGTGAGGATCTGTGCCCGAAAAGCCGAAAAGGATCCGACGCAGAGAGGCTGACGCGCGTCGACAGCGCCCGACCGTCGGCCACCATTGTATCTCCACTAGTATCTCGTTATCTACATAATACCGCACGAACAATTGGCTACATCTCCACCTCCCCTTCCCGACAGGGACCCGGCACCCGGGTGGAAAGGGGGTCGGCCGGTCGGTTGCTCTCGGCGGGGTGACCGCGACATGCTGCGTCGCGACACGCCCCTGGTCCATCACCACGGCATACTCGTACGACGTGTGGCGATGAGCGTGTTCGAGGGCTGCCGAAAACATACAAGAGAACCCCGATGAACTGCGCCAGCCGAACTGCAGCCGACGGTCGGTCATGATCTACTCGCGAACGCCGTATCCCAATACGGGCCCCCCTACCCACTGTACACTAACCTGACGGAACGCCACAGTGACATCGACTTTAATCAAACCAATTTACGCACAAATCATCTACGTGCCCATCCCTAGCCAGACCCATGAAGCAGTTAGTCCGAGTGAAGGTTGGAGGATTTTCGAGACGTTCTATGCTCCCCAGTCAGCCGCAGAGAAGGCCAGGTCAACTCACGCTTGGTACAGTTTCCGAATGAAGGATGGTGAACCACCTAACGTGTATTTCGCACGGGGACTTTTTAACGAGAAACCACAACCGTAGGCCTAGCCTCTAGGCCCATCATTAGGCAGCGAGCAGTGCCGTGCTCTGCTTGTGCACCTATCACGAGAAGCTAGGCGGGGGGCACGGGACGAATGTGGCCGTTCTTCTCTTTTCTCTGCCTCTGAGAAACTTAAGCGAATAGTTTCCGTCGGTATAGCCCATGACTATAAATAAACTAATTCCGTCGGTTGTGATCAAAACAGGCAGCTTACGTGAACTTCGAGATACTACGCATTATTTGCTTATTTTTGTTTTTTCCCGAGGTATTCTGCTCCAGAGTTATTGGAGCGGCCACTACGAACTACATCGTCATCATTTGCGTTGAATATCGTACCGAAACTTTCGATGTATTATTATTATGATGCTTGCCTTCCGACAATATGGCGTAGATGCCCTTCCTATATAAACCGAATATCGTTCGATTAAAAACACAAAATCGAAGAGTTCGGTACGTCGATAATCGCTCCGATAATTCGATAAACCGAGGGCGATAGGGGACACGTCAAGAAACAGCACTAGTATATATAGCTTAACATACCAGGTAGGAGTATAAAATGATTAAGTATTTCGTACTAGGTGTATGTACGTAATAAGAAAATGAGCGCCAAGAAAGGAAGGCTGAGATTGATACAAAAATAGGAAATTCGGCAGTCTTTTTACTAGATTTGCTTTTAGTGGATAACACGCCCCCCTTCTCAAGCAAGAACTTCAGCCTGGGCCGGGTTTTCTTATCACGTCTCCTGCCTATACTGTACGTTGATTCTGATCAAAATTACTCCTGGACCATGGTGTTGTATTTACCGACATAAACTTATTTTTCGTTGCGCATGCATATAATGCAACAAACAGCTCAGCTACTACACCTAATACATGCATACGTCTAGTATTAATAGTAGTACAGCAGTTCAGGATGCCTATACTAAGAAAACGAGTAATTATAATGGTAGGCTGAGATTAATAAGAATAATTTAAACTCGGGAGTCGTTACTCTATACTGAAATGAGTATATAACGCATCCACTTGTTTTTGTTTTTGCGCCCCGGAGAGCACCCGTTCTCATTGAAGAAATCCATCTTGGAGCAGCTTTCATGCTTCTTATTGAGCGTTTGTATTTTGGATGCCAATGAAATATGGCTATACTACGATGGGTGGATAGTGGTGTAATCATATTGATATATTATGTATTTGTAACAAGGTACACTTTGATGGTATACCGTTGTATGGGCAGATTACCGGATAACAAAGGGGGCAGTATGGGGCAAGCCCGACTATACTGTAATGCAGGTCGAGCTAGACGTGTGAATTAATTACTCACGTCACAGAGATTGATGTCCTTTCTTGATTATTCCCACTTTCGTGCCTCTCTGAGAGTTCTGAAAGCAGGGGGGGGGGGTTGTATACATATATATATATTATTTGTTCGGCGCGTTTCATCAGCAACACGACTCCTCGATAATAGAGGGGAAACGGGATCACGGATACCAGGACACAAGCCCACCTTGAAGGGCTGTATATGCAGATGCATAGAAATCACGAGGGTACAAAATCCATCCCGAAAATTGTTAGAAATAAATCGAAGATACGGCGCTTCACAACCCACGCCCACACCTCTATAACTTGCAAGCCGAAGGCTTGTTAAACCAACAAAAATCTGCATCCTGCGGTAGGAAGCAGGATTGTCCCGAATGGGACGCGAGGAATCCAAAGATACGCGGCATGCAGCGTGGCAAGAAAAGAGTCGCGAAGAAAGGAAACAATGAAAACAGGACGACTCGAATTCGAGTGACCTAATAAGTGCTAGCAGGTACGCATGAACTCCGACCTACCACAGGGGAGAGGAAGTGCAAAAAAAAAAACGAAAACAAACCTATGTACGCAGGTCAGGTGCCAGCGGGGGAACAGAGGCAAAACAAGAGAAGGGGCACGGTAGTCCAGACCCAAGGATGATACCAACGGGTGACCTTCAAATCGGTGGTCTGATGCAACGGTGCAAAGCGGTAGAACGATCCACATGGGCGACGAGAACACACGGCCCAAATGGGAAACAGGAGGGCGCTCGATAGTCGAGGTAGCCAAACAGTCTCGGGAACGACTTGCAGCACACCCGACCTAAGGTGGCGCGGAAAAACTCAAAACTAAATTCCTAACGTGAAAAACATCAGATTAAGGCGGGGGGGTCGTGCCGAGGCACAGGAGACGAAGAAAACACACTGGATACGTACGTCCACATCCACCATACCGCCCTACATGAAAGGGGAAGCCGGGGGCGTTCAATGTCACGTGTCATACTGAAATATGAACGAATTCGAAGTTGCAAAAAAAAAATAACAAGAAGACGGTACTCCCGAAACGGGGGAAATTGGCATGCTTTGCCTGCAACTCCTTAGCGATAGGGCGAGGGAGGGGGGCAGGGGGGCAGAAAAGCCGAAGAACGAGGAATCCCTTGAAAACAAACAAACGAAAAACGTCGACCAGCAGGAATCGAAATTCCCAACGTGGTGACTAGTCCAAGACAGCTGAAGGCAGATCACAAGCTAAGCCGAGGAAAAGTACTGGCCCGAACAGGAGTGGTGACAGAGATGATGCGTAACACGCAGAAACAAAGCGACAACACAGGTAGTCTACCGAGAGGAAGAACGCGGCAGCCCAAGAAAATGACGAAAGGAAGCGTTCACGCGGGGGAATAATCCCGCAACTGCGAAGCTCCAATTATCGGCAGAAAGCCAGGTAAAAGCTGAAAAATATGTCACCAATACGGGGGCATCGCGCACGACCTAAAAAAACAGAAAGAAACAGGAGTAAACGCGGTACCCGAACCAAGTGCGGGGGCAAGAAATGTGCGGTATAACTAGTCCGGAATCGACGAACGTTTCAGGTATCCAGCAAAACACAAATGCTATAATAGAGATGACATAAACAAATGGTCGAGGTGGAACACCGAAAAATAAGCCAATTTCCAGAAAAGAGAAAAGAATAACGCGGCACCCGAGACAAATGCAGGGGCGAGCAATGTGGCGGTATAACTAGCCCGGTCTCAATGAACGTTTCAGGTCTCAGTCAAAACAATGCGAGAGAAAGCGTGAAGATATCATCGAGGTGGAACACCGTAACGGAACAAACAAAACAAAGCTAAAACAAGAAGGAGTGGACGAATAAAGCAGAGGCATACCAGCCTACGTGTCTACGAAAATGTGACCGTGTGTCTAGCTATTTAGATAGGGAGGACGAGAAAAAACAAGAAGCAAAAACGTGAAGACCCAGTATTGACTTCTAGTTACGAACAAACACAATCAGTTCGCCACTGCGTGGTCGGTGAGTTTCACTCCGCGAGGCTCATCGACGTTGCGTGAAACTCCCTGCGGAAGAGCTCTGTCTTGGCGAGTCTGGAGGCAGCAGGAGTTGGGCCTCGCGCCGATATCTGTAGTGTAGCGGGAAGGAGAGAGCTTGAGCTTGACTTGTCCGGGATGGTCCGAGAAACGAACGATGTAGATGGCGGTCGTCGTGGTGTGGGCGGAGATCTTGCCAAGCAACCAGTGATGGTCGCGGGCCGTGTACCAGAGGTGGGCGCCTACGGGAAGGATGGTGCGGCTGAAACGGTTGGTCCTATTATGGTGCGTGACAAGGTTGTAGCCTGGATACAAAAATCGGGCGCCCGGATCTCGTGAGAATTCTCGCTGGGCAGCACCGACGCACATGCGGCAGGACAACCGATTTGCCTGTTCGAGTTGCAGTGGTGTGCCAGCCCAGCAACGAAGAACGTGCTGCGGGAAAGGCTGAAGGTTCATCTCTCGCTCCCATGAGGGCTGAAGAAGGCGTTTCCTGTGGGTTTCGTAGCGGACGACTCCGACGCCGCCCCGATCACGTACCGACCGGTAGCTGGGGATTTTCTCGACTTCTAGGGGGTCGATGGACGTGACAACATCGTCCTCGGTGACGTGGTAAGGAAGGGATTGTGAGGTGTAGTTGTGGAGGTCATACATTGTTAGTCCCGCTGGGAGAAACCCCACAAGGTCAGCCCTATCGTGGGGGTTTGCGCAAGGCTTGCAGCGAACTACCGACACTCGGCAGGGCGCGTCCGCGGCCGGCATGTCGTTGGCAAGGTCGAGGTAAATGAGCTTGGCGGTCAGAGGGCGACCCTCAGGCGTCGATTCCGCAGGGACCGTACCGACCGATAAACTCTTGACAGGTCCGGTCCATTTGAGCGAAAGCTTCGCTTCAAGGACCTTAGCATCAGTGCCGGCCTGGGCCCTCTGTCTGATGGTAGAGGCGGTGTTGTTGATCCACAACCCAACCACCGACGACATAGGTGAGGAGTTGTTTGAGCCCGTTGGACAGCGCAGAATTGAGGCGTTCAACGCGGGCAATATTAATGGCGTGTTGTTCACGTAGGAGGGCGCACGAGCGTCGCTGTTGGTCGGCGGCCAGGTCGACATACTCGACTTGGTCCAGAGCGAGGCTTTGGTGTCCACGAGCATACGGGTGCGCGAAGACGGTGAGGGGTAGGCGGGGAAGGCGGTTCATGTTCGTCTCGTTAGGAGCCAGCCCTGTGGCGGCACTGACGGAATCGTTGTAGGCAAATTCCTCGTGGGGAAAATAATCATCCCAGTCATTTTGTTGTTTATTGACGACGATAGCAAGCATCTGAGCCATGGTGTGATTCACGCGCTCGCCGCCGCCGTTGCCGTTAGGATGAGATGAGTTTGAAGAGGGTTTCAGCATGCCTTCGAGCTTGTAGATAGCGTGAAAAAGCTTGGAGCATAATTGGAGGACGTTGTCGGAGTTTAGGCTAACGGGGCATCCACAAAGAGGGATTTTCCTGTTCACCAAGATGCCAGCAGTGTCCTCGGCTGTAAATTCGGCCGCGGAAACGGCGTACATGTCGGCGTGCCGGCTGAAACGGTCGGTGAAAAGGAGGATGTAGGAGTTAGCGTTGGTCGTAACCGCGGGGAAGCCGAAATATTCGACGCTGATCGCGATGCCAAGTCCGGAGGGCAAGGGGGGAGACAGGACGGGCGATCGCACTGTCTGTCTGGACGTTCTGCGTGCTTGGCCCTGGAGGCAATGTCGGAGCCACCACCGTGTGAACTTGTTCATGCCGATCCACCAATGGAAGCGCTCGAGCATAAAAAGCGTGCGAGCGACTTCAAGGTGGTAGGAGGCGTTGACGTGGCAGGCTTGTATAATCCACGGCCGCATGAGTAGCCGTACGTAAATTCGGGTGGGCTCGTCGTTAAGCAGACGAGCGGCGCGCCCGCTGGGCGCGCCAGGACCGACTGCCTAAGACAGGGGTTGGTTTCCGCACCAACAGAAGGGTTCTGTCATCATCTCTGTGACGTCTTTTTTCAGCCAAAGAACGGATTTCCGGCAGGGGGGGGAGTTTGCGTGATGGAAGGTGAAGAACAAAACCATCGGGGGGGGGCGGGGGGCTTCCGAGGAGGAGATCCCGAACGGGGGATTAACAGGCTGGTTCGGCGCGTTGTTCGCGCGGCCAATCCGCGTGTGAATATAGCTTGACGGACTCGCGCAATTCGAGCTCTGCTGGGGATCGTACTGTTTGGGAAGGAGAATCGGAGGGGCGGCGTCCGAGCTTCGAGCACCAAGGAGAGATGGAGCAAGTTCAGCCACGACAGCGACCGACTGTGCGGTCACAGCGAGGGCCAAAAAAAGGGTACTGGCGGGATTCTCGATGGGGGGCGAGAGCACCGACGGCCTAGAAGGGCGTCGTGCGACGGCTGGTGATTTTGCAGCCGGAAGCTTGGCGGGTGCCGGGGAGTCGAAACCATAATTAACTGGAGTTTTCGGGGATCCAGCGGCGGCGGCGCGACGCCGGCGCGATCTTCTCGAGATACGATCGGTAGGGACGAGGGAAGGCGGGCGAGCGTGAGAAGTTGAAGATAGCTGAGGTGGAGCCGGGGGCACAACCCAGCTAGAATCACGGTTGGCCCTGGCTCTTCGCGAAGCTGTCTGAAGTTGAGCAGGGGATGCCTGAGAACCGAGTCCACCGGCATCTCTGCGAGAAATGGCTTCTGGGCTGGAGGTCGTGATTGAAACATCTTCGATACCCACACCAACCGAGCCGTGGTGCGAAGCGGGGGCGGAGGAATTGGTATCCAACGCCGCGGTGCCTAAATGTGGGGCACGGGACTGCTCGGGCGAGGGGGAAATAAATTTCTGACCGACGTCGGCGGGAGCCGGGGAGCGTGTTACGGCTGCGGCTAACACGGGATCGTTGAGATCGAAAACCGCGGGTATGCCGAGAGTGAGATTCCGGTTGAATCCTCTTGGCATGACGGGGATTGGGGCACGAGCGACGAATTCTCCATAGGGAACGTCGAGGTCGTCAATCCTCATTCATGGCTCGTGTTCGCGAAAATCGCGAACGTCAATTCGAGAGCGTGGAACCGCACTCAAACCTTCGTGGTGGCTGGAAGGCGCGAACCCTCCCATGCCTAGACTTCGCGGCGGGGGGGCATCAAGGGAGAGGCCTTCCGAACGTACGATGTAGATACGTTCTCCGTCGGATGGCGTCAGACGGCTGCGTCTGCTGCAGTCATCGTCAGACGCAGGTAGCGGTGAACGAGATAGCAAGTCCGCATTACAGTTGGCGGTGCCTGTCCGGTATTCTATTATAGAGTGTACTTGTACGCCGAGACATTCAAGCCATCGCTGAACTCGGGGTTTTTTTCCGTACCTTGGCGAGGCTTTCGAGCGACATGCGGCCCGAACAAATGCGGAAGGAGATACCCCACACACACACACCGAGGCGTTCAAGGCTCCAGGCGCTGTTGTCAGTCTCGAGATCGAGCGGCGTCCAGTGGCGCTCAGACTCGAAGGTAGCACGGCTGATGGATCCAATAGGCCGGATTGAACTGTCGTTTTGTTCTTGCTTTGAGCGTGGCTCCAAAACCATCGATGCTAGCATCACAGTAGAGGAGGAAACATCATTGGTGGACTGCCAGGCGGCATCGAAATGTCGAAAGGCAAGAGGAAACACGAGCCAAAGTCGGTAGGTGACGTGCAAAACCATACTTGCAGGAAAGACGCGTTCTACGATGGGGGTAGCACATTTCCGTCAAAATTTTTCTGAATGGCGGGGTTCCTTAACCCAAAATGGTCGGAATGATAATCTCGTTTCGAAAAATAAGGCAATTGTATGCTTGCGCATTGGGATTGTTCGCCGAGATACAACTTGATTTTGCTGAAGTCAGTTTTCGGGTGGGGTATGGGGCACCTCAGGTGAGGAGCCTCAGAAAAGGTTGGGTGAATCTCTATCGTACAACGCCTCGAAACTGACGCGCTGGTCGGGGTTTAAGCGCTCCAGTGGGCTGCAGCTCGCGGTCAGCCGAGGGCGTATTGGCAGGGTCGGCCCCGCTACAGGGAATGTTTCATTCAGGAGATGAACAAAGCGGTCGGAGCAGGTCGGCGGGGCAGAGATACGGGCCGAGAGGGGGGCAACACGACCCGGGACGACCATGGAAGCCTCGTCGGGAATGCCCAGGTGCCGTGTAGAGGCGCTGTTCTCGTGGTGCAAAACCGATGCGACAGACACACGAAGAAGTGGACAGCAAGAGTTTCCGAGCAAGTCGCCGGGTTCCAGTTCCGCAGTGCCGGCCAACGCTATTTGTTGGAATCCATTTTCAACGAGGTGTTCGTCGACGGAATTTTTAGTCGGATCCTAGCAGTATCTCCACGAGGTAGCAGCCGGCCAAAGCTGGTGATCCGTTGCTGCGAACCACAGAAACTTGGACGAGGTGGGGGTCGCACGAAAAGGATACACCTCGGTCAACGGTGTAAAGCAGGTGATAACCACTTGTTGGGGCCGAAAAAACAGAGACGAAGGCCACGGCGCCAGGAGGTATTTTGTGGGTTATGGTGAGTTCACCAAACACGCGGTTACCGTTAGGGAACGGGGGCAAGGTGCTGTAGGAGCGCTCGCTGAACCGCATCCAACTGTCGTGGCCAAGGAGGACGTCGTGCTGCATGGACTCGGGGGGGACGATGTAAGCCCAGACCGCGAGCGAAGCAGTAGGTTTATCCTCATGCAAGACCTATATGCTCGAGCAGACTGTGGTAGAGGTCTGCAAGGGGGTGGACGTTCCGAAGCCGCCCCAGGATCGTGGAGGGCGTTGGGTCTCGCAGACTGTCGAGGTTGCGCCAGACCGCATCACGTGCTCCCAGGCTTGAACAGTTAGGAATGAAAGGGGGGAGCCTGTATCCAAAAGGGCGACACATCTAAATTTCGAGGAAGCGTGGCCGCCGCGAAGCTTGACCTTCGTCGTAAACGAAGAGTGGTCCATAGTAACAATACCAGGGACAAGGCACGGTCCCTGCTCAGTGAGGGGTTGGATGCTTGGGGGGGTGCTTTCGGCCTTTGGGGTTACCGAAACGATGTTGGCACCGTGGTCCGATGTCACATTCGGCACGAGGGTCGAATAGCCAGAGGAAGCGGTGGCCGTATCACAGGTCGAAAGACGCTGTTGAGAGGAGGGGTCTACCTCAAAATATATATATTGTCGGCCCTGCTTGAGCGAGTCGCTTCGCGGGGGAGAAGTATAATGGCGGCGCACCGGTGATGGACCGCCGTCGCGGCTGGCGCCCAATATGCAGGGGTTTTCCTAAGAGGTTGAGGCCGCGCCATGCGGGGGGGATGCCGGGCGTTGTCGTGGTCCGCTCGGTAGCCTATCCCCCAGGTGGTATCGTAAGGGCTGGCTTCTGCAAGCAGCCGGTCGCATGGCTGGAGTCTGGGGGAACTTGGCGTAGGAGCCAACGAACACAGCATTTTGCCGTTCGTGCTCCCACACGGCAGCATCAGCATTTCGTGCTTCGCATCTATACTGCTTGTACAGCTTTGGGTCGGAAACACGCATTTGTGTTTGAAGCGCGAGGTGGTCACCGAAGAGGGGACCTTTTTCTGCGGTGAGAAACTGTTCCGCGCACAAATAGGAAGTACCGTCTATGTTGAACCTGGAAGGGGTCGATTGCGAGAAGCAAGACCGAGGTTGCCAGTAAACGACAACTGTGGGGGTGCAACATTCCTGGGTTTCATCAAGCGCGGGAGCGGTAGGCGCTGCGTGAGCAGGTGGGGAGCGTTGGTTTACGCCTCCCGCATAGCTGGAGGGGCCTTTTTCGGAAGCTGTGCCCGACGAGCTGCTTGTCCCTCCGGGGTCCTAATTTGAGGGAGCGAGGTGAGGACGCATTCGTCTAGGTGGGTTGTTACTGTGGCTCCTGGATTTTTATGGGGAGCGACAGGGGGCTCCTTATCGACCTTCCTTGACGGGGTCAGCGAGTCTTCCGGCGCCTGCGCGCGATTTAACTAGGTCCACAAGAAAAGGTGCTGTCAACACTGTCAGGGGGACGGGTGGGATCTGTTCTCTTAGAAGGCCTCGCGGCGCCCAGTCCGGAACAAAGGTGTCGCGTATAAGCGCGAAGGGTGCAGCTGCGTGTAAACCCTGTGAGGGAAATACGTCCCCTACCGGCTCGCTGGCCACCGGCGGTGAGCCAGAGGCCGGGGAAAAGCCCTTTGCTTTACGCTGATCTGAAGGAGCATCGAGATGAGCAAAATCCATACTTTCTTCGGCAATGGTGCGAAGCGGGGGGCCTCGACCGGTCTTGCTTTCAGAAGCAGAGCGGAGTGCCGATAAAAGAATCTCGCGAAGGGGACTCCTGTACCCGCATCTCAAGGCAACCTTGCCATCTAGGGAACAAAATCCTGATATGTTAGAAGTCTGTGGTGGCGTATTGGGAGACGCAAGCGAACGACCTACAGCAGTGTCGTGTATGCGAGGGGGGGCAGCGTGGTACGCGCCCTGACCCTGTATTGACATCCCTCGAGGTGAGGGTGATGTTGTGGGACGAAGTTGTTCGTCTACGCGATGGGGGAGGAGCGTCGTGCGCGCCCTTCCCCAGCTTTAAAACACCAATGAATTACCCGGAACTCGTCCGCTTAATAGGTTCGTGTTTTGTCTCTCAAAAGTGCTACAAGTAAGACTGGGAGCTGGGGGGCACATCGCCCTTGGGCGGTATGCTAGAGCGAAAAATGCCTGGCTGGCATTGCCAATGTTCGAGACGCCGTGGCGCGCACCAGGGGTTCCACCGTCCTAGGCGGGGGCCGGAGATGTTACAGTGTTGGGTTGGTACACTGTGAGGGACTGAGGCGCGGTTCCTTCGTTTCGGGCGTCTTGTCCGAGCTGGAGGGGCGCGGTGTTACCGGTGTTCTGAGGCGAGCTGTATTGGTTGCGTAAATGATTTGGCGAAGGCGCGTGTGTGTTGCCTCCGTGACTATTGCAAATGCGGCTGTTGTCATTGTGTCGTGAGGAAGTTCTATGGCGGTCAGAAGTAGACGACGAGTTTGTGTTTTCGCCGCCGACAGAGAGGTCACTGCGACGGTGGGAGCGCATGCACTGCTGCCAGCGACGGTAGGCGTCACCATTGTCGCCGAGGTGACCTAGCTGGGGGTTAAGGCAGCCACCAACATTAATAAATACGTTTTTGCAGTGCTCGAAAGAGTGGTCGGTGCCGTGGCAATTTAAGCAGTGACCTTGTTGTCACGGAAAGCTTGTGCGCGTTCTCCGGGCGAAATGAGCGGCGTCTATATTCTGGGGCCGTTGTTCTGAAACAATTCGGATACTTGGAATGCGGACGGTTCAGTCAGCCAGTGGTTGTGGTTATACTCAAACTGGTCAGAATCATAATCGTCGGCAGCAGCGACGCTCATCACAACAGGAACCCACGGGTCTCGAGCGAGACAACGGGGTGGCAGATCTACTCATCGAGCGATTGCCGACACGCGGTTGCAAAGAAAGGCCGCAAAAGGGGCCAAGAAAAAAGTTATTTCGCCGCTTATAGCTGGAGTTCTATTAGTCGCCATGGTCTGGAAAGACAACCACATGGCATTAATCGAAACAAATAAAGTGGGTGCATCATCCAAAGCGCCCGGAAAAAGCGTGGGCATGAGCCCGGGGTACTGGTCCATTACGCTACGCCGAACCAGTTCCAAAACGTTTTCGAAACCCGGAACGCCAGAAAGCACCACTCGGCAATATCGAAAAGAATCTGAGAAGGGGTCGCAATAGCTACTCCAAAAGTATGCACCCGTCGGATCGCGGCAGTTCCGTCGCCGTGGTCAAAGTGGCTGCAGATGAGGCGATGGATCTGGTTGAAAGCCTCCAGTCCGGTGGCCTGGGCATCAAGGCTCCTTTTCATCTGTGCGAAAACATCGTCGAACACGGCTGTCAGGTCAGAGGGAGAGGGGCGGTCAGCGACGACTGCATTCATAATCACGTTTTGGAGAGGTCGATACATTGGTCGTCGCACATAGCTAAATTGTCTGCCAGGGCTCGTTTTAAACTCCGAATAAGTTATTGCACCGCTTCCGCTCTAGCATTGCATAGCTGACAGGAAGGGCGACAACCCGGTCGACTCTGCGCATGTCGATAGTGATGTACTGACGTTGTACGGCTCTAATGTAAACGTTATCATTGGCATCATTAATGTAATTGATCTGATCTTGTCGAGCGTGGGCGGTCGCCGAGGAGAACGGGAGGACGCAGTCAGCAGCGATCTCGCTACGGGAAACGAGTGCAACTTGTCACTAGATAGACATACTTGGAAGAGTCAGAATATATATTTTCCAAGAAATTAAAGGCCGACTGCGACAAGAGAGTTAAGCGGCCCACGACAACAAAAAATGGACGACAGACAACTTACCCTTCTACACGAGGTCTAAACAAGACTACAACAGTGATACTATTGACGTCTTCATACCCACAACCCGCGGTGCTTTTTCTCATCCAAGCACAGGTCACCCCACCCATAGCGTTCGGGTTAGCGTTAGAGTTCGGGTCAGGTGATCGGCGTCCACTGCATAAGCATGCCTGGAATCTCCTGCTGTTATCACTTCTTTATTCTGAAAATCCACGCAATGAACAATAAATAGCGTCAACAACAGTAGCAACTTGATACGAGTAAAATTCTACCTAGCAAGTATCTACGTCGCGAGAGAATTTCCATACCTCAGTCCAACCTTGTATTAAATGGCAACCCCTAGGGAACAGCAGGGCAACCCTTGCCCTGCTCTACAATGTGGCACCTGGTGTGTGGAAAACAGACGACAAGAACTCTCGATCCTTCTCCCTTAGGAACAATAGATATTTTTGAGTGTTAGGTTTAAGAGCGTAGGACGTTGCGGACAACCTCTCGCTCCCTACACCACGGGTTTCAATTATAGCCTCGAGGCCATCACGAATATGTATTACCCTTGCCCGGTACAAAACACGATGAACGTGGGTTGATTACGTGTCGGGATCAAAGGTCAATCGCCGCGTGACTGCATGTGTGCGAACTGCGAGCTGAGTCGGTCTTCTTCTGGTTTGTGTGCGGCGTGATTCCTCGTTTCGGGTGAATACAGAGGTATGATTGGTAGATTGCTAGCGTCAACTGCCTCGTGGTATTTTTAATTTGCTCGGCTGGGTGGTGCACGAAACTGGGGGGTGACGGAGGGAGGTAAAAGGGTGCGGCATCGGGGCCGCACACGGAAAGAACCGGGACTAGAGCGGCGGTGACTTGCGTCGAACTGAGGGACACTGCGCGGATGTCTGCCCGATGTGTTTCTGGTGTGTTTTCCTTTTTTGGGGGCTGGGTTGGGCTTGTGTTTTTGCGTATTCTGTCCAGCCTACCCCCCCCGCCCAGTGTCGGGACTGGTCTGGGCACTCGGTCGCTCAATTGCGGCCCAGGACGCGCTTTCAGAGTTGTGGACTGGGTTTAGGTGGTTCTTGCCGTCTTCCGTGTTATTTGTCTTTTCGTTCCCGTTCTCACTGTTCACTTTCCCGTGCGTCTCCCTCGCCCCCCCCCCCCGTGCGGGCGGCATGGCAATGGCTTTCATCGACGATTTCTTCCTGCCCCTTAAGGCTAGGTCTTCTCTTTATTTTTTTACGTACTTTGCCGGCTTCGTTGCCTAGCCGTTCAGAGGTGTAGGAGTGGGTTTTGAGGAGCCGCATCTTCGACTCATGTTATAGTTCGTGGAATCGGGGTTTCCACGAATTTCCCATAATTCTGCATATATACACGGCTCATCAGAGTGGGCTAGTGTTATGATACTGCTTTGTATGAGGTTGAAAGCCCGGTAATTACCTGGGTTCAGTCACAGGGAACGTATTTGTAGTACTTGGAAGGCGTATCTTAGATGGAAAACCAGGGGTTTTCTAGAGGCGCACGAGCTTGCTCGCAGTCTCAGCGTGCACGAAAGGAATAAAACTGCTCTTCTTCTATAGCTAAGCAAGCAACACACGCACGTGAGTACCGACTCAAAAGGAGACCTGTCCAGGGATACAAAGTGTCCCGCTACCTTGATCTTATCAAATGCTTGAAAGAGCGAAGACTTTTTGGCTAAACACCTACAATCGCTTTCTCGACAACAGCTTCCAGAGAATTCCTGCGACCCCTCAACCCTCGACCCTTTTATGACTGATGTTTTCGGGACAAACTATCCAGCCAGTCAGTCAGTCAGTCAGAATCTGAGTGGTTTATCCCAAAAACGGGACTGCATTTCAAAAGTGAAAGAGTGCCTTCGACTGTACGTACGTATGATGTGAGCACTCGGTAACTTCAAAATATTTCACTTGTTTCAAATTATACTGGTACGAGTCTCACAGCAGTCTCCTGGATAGAATAGAAGAACTACTACTGCTGTCTGTATGTAACAGTTTTGTTGTTGTGGCATCTTTCTAGGATAAGGAATCAGGACGGACACTGGGTGGGCTGATGAACTGGGTAGAACAAACAATTTATCGTGAAGACATAACACACACGTGCACGACCTATCAAGCCATACCGGAATTGCGTACGAGAAACACGTATGTATGTATAACCTGTACAGATAACCCGGTATCTCCGGTGGCTTGGTAGGTGACCTGCACATGCTTTCCAATATCAATTCAATAGGTTGCAGTCTCGCATAAATTGGCGAAAGTCGCGAGAGCGAGAGTTTCTAATATATTAATAGTAGAAACATCCCATGAAAAGCGACAAGCAGCGGGAATGCTGAAGCCCATGCGCGATAAAAATGCAGGCACGTACCGGGGGGGAAGAGGAAGGAAACGTGTGTCGGCGGCTCATCCAGAAGATTACTGAGGTTAAAGTTAAAACCTCTTTTACCATGTACCAGCGTACCAGATAGGCTGGAAATCAATAATAATATCGATCAACTAAACAAATATACTTCATAAATTTTGAAATACGTCAGCTGTGTGTGTGTTCTTCATATTAAACCGTTCTTCTACTCGTCGACATCCAGCAAGCCCAGTGTCCGTGCTG
Organism: Macrocystis pyrifera; assembly: GCA_031763025.1. NCBI lineage: Eukaryota > Phaeophyceae > Laminariales > Laminariaceae > Macrocystis > Macrocystis pyrifera. The sequence continues at coordinate 2,932,231 of JASSKH010000021.1, read as the reverse complement.
ATTCTTCACCCTAGAAAGATACGAGCTCTGTGGTTACAGACTACGACACAGAGATAACACACCGTAGTGCATTAATAGCCTACGCAATACCATGCCTTCGCACTATTAATAGGTGCGGCCGACACAACATACAAACATACGCCAGCAACCAAAATACACCATAAAGAAAGAGAAGCAACGAAGAAACCAAACCGAAAAAAAAGGAGAAGAATCCCAAACAAATTTATAAAATGGGAAGCCAAAGCTCAGACACATACTTACCCCAAGCATGAGCCAAAAGGGACGTGCAAGGGGGAAGAAACGGGAAGGAAAAAGGGCACTATGCATACCGGGGAACACTTATTAACTAAGAAAAAAGGGAAATAATGAGTGGGCCAAAATACGCTCGTCACCAACCCACTATGTAACCGGCGTCCCCGGTGTGTGTGTGTGTTCTTCACATTAAACCGTTCTTCTACTCGTCGACATCCAGCAAGCCCAGTGTCGGTGCTGATTCTTCACCCTAGAAAGATACGAGCTCTGTGGTCACAGACTACGACACAGAGATAACACACCGTAATGCATTAATAGCGTACGCAATACTATGCCTTCGCACTAGGTGCGGCCGACACAACATACATACATACCCCAGCAACCAAAATACACCATAAAGAAAGAGAAGCAAGGAAGAAACCAAACCGAAAAAGAACAAGAAAAAGAAAAAGAACAGGAGAAGAATCCCAAATAAATAAATAAAATGCGAAGCCAAAGCTCAGACACATACATACTTACCCCGAGCATGAGCCAAAAGGGACGTGCAAGGGGAAAGACACGAGAAGGAAAAAGGAGACTATGCATCCCGGTGAACACTTAACTATGTAAAAAGAGCAAAATAGTGAGTGGGCCAAAATACGCTCGTCACCCACCCACTATGTAGTACTTCTTTCATAAGGATAAGAAGGGAAAAAAATCGAAATCATACCGAATGGCCGCAGCAGTTGGCGGTACGAGTAGCAAAGAAAAGTCCAACCTATTAGTCGGCCTGGTACCTTGCTACCCTATCTGCGGTCTCTCTGCTACTCTCTTCTACCGCGGTTTCCCTTCTACTCCTCCTGTTCCCCCCCCTGCCCCCATACACTTGTACGGTGTTCCTTCTACCCCTCCTGCTGTTACCCCTCCCCCCATTCCCTCTAACACTACCTGCAGCGGATGCACGGCGCTGTCTACTCAGCTTTGCCTCAGCCTCGTGCCACCTGCCCATGAACTGTTCAGCTGCTTCGAGGATTCCCCGGTACCACTTTCCCGTCTGTTTTGCTGCAGTGGGCCACAGTGCGGTCCCAACTCCAAATACTAAGGGGGAGTCTTCCGTTGATCCCTCGGCGGCTTTGAACACTCTAAGGTCCTCAGCAATGGCCCTAGGCCGAGTCTTGGGCTGCCCGCCTGGTTTCGGGCTCCCCCCACCAGCGATCGTCCCGAACATCAACCGACTGGGCAATCGCCCCTCGTGTTGCCGCACCACAGCCCCCGCAAAGAAGAGTCGCCGTTTACGGATGGTCGTGGCTTGGTAGGTGGTCCGCGAGCCTATCAAGATCAATTTCGTGAGTTCGAGTCTCACCGAGTGCATGCTCATAGGGACTTTTTCTTGCATAAAATTGATTAGCGGAAAGCGCGAGAGCGTGAGTTAGCTGTACATTCGATGAAAATCGACGAGCAGTGGGAATGCTGAACCCTATGCGCGATAAAAACTAAAGGCACGTGCCGGAGGGGAGAAGGGACGACACCTGTGACCACGGCTTGTCCAGAAGATCGTCGAGGGTAAAACCTCCTACGAGTGGGCTGGAAAGTAAAAGTGATGATAAAAAAAAAAAAAAAATGTAGTACTTCTTTCATAAGGATGAGAAGGGCTGTAAGTTCGACTGATTAAAAAGTTGATACTCAACTAAAAAAATACGTATGTCACCTACATGGTAAGACGTATCGGTCCTAGATCTCGGAACACCCATGCAAGGAAAGACATTTCTCCAAATCATGCATGAAAGCTCCCACAGGACCTGATAACAGGTTGTCAGGCGTCCACAACATGATACGTGTTGACCTCTCCCCTCACGCTGACTGCGTGACCTCCAGATTCGACCTGATCAGATGAGGTTCCTGTGAACCCGCGGTATAACTTCAATGATCTTGATTCTTTCGTGTCTGGCAATTCCTGGCTAAATACGAGAAGGAACTCTGGTCGGTTTATCTCGGCGGTAGGCTTCGCGACCTCTCCACGACTACTTCTTCGCGATATTATCGGCTCACACTGCGAGTATCCGCATGACACATTGGGGACCACCGTGGGATTCGAACCCACGAGTACGAATATGACGACCTCAACGCCTTTACATGTACTGTAATATGCTATTCATGCGTGTTATCTACATCTGCTCCAACGGTTCGAAACATACTATTAATATTATGACATCATACCGGCGTATCTACCAAAATTTTTTTGTATGGTATGAATATATTTATATTATTGATGAGTTCTTACTCTTGGTGCCTCTTTCGCCACTTTCTGACTCTTCCCAAAAAAAACAATCATCTTCTGTTATTTGTATATGTTGTTTGATACTCCTCACGAATCGTCAGCCGCTGTACGAGCACAAGTGCTACACACACTCTTGCTTTGGGACCACAACATCACTTTGCCCTCTGCCTGGCGCGAGCGAGACTGCACCGTGGTGAGCAGGAGACGGGGGCGTTGGCTATTGCACATCTCGTGAACAAAGTTTTTCTTGGATATCTTGATATCGCTTCGCCAATAGAAAGTCCGGCAAACGGGGTTCGCCGTTCTACTTACCCCCATTGAATATACGAGCTGGGCTGGTCAAGAGCAGCTTTTTAGTTGGTCACGCACATTCTCAGTCCGTTTTTTCGAAGTTTGATCTGAATTTTTGACAGGTGCCTTATCGTAGTCTTCCCGAGGGACTGATTACTGCACCACTTTTTTTTTTTTTTTTTTTCGGGAGCTAAAGGCACATTATAAGAATCACCGAAAAACAAATTCGACCAAAACTGACGAAAAAAAAAAAAAAAATCAAGTGGTGCAGAAAGTAATCCCTTTGTCTTGCCAGTGCGAATGGGGCATTAAAATTTCAGGTCAAAAAAATAAAAATTGGTGTGAGAATCCTACATTTTCGATTTCCCGCGAAACTGGGGGAAAGCCGCGATACGAGCAAACACGCTCCGGACTTGTTCGACCTGTTTTTTTGGCTGGCGGTCAAGTACGAGCGCGAGTGATGCGTGCAAATAGTGGTACTAGTAACAGGCGACAGTCACGTCAGAACTCAGGTGAGACCGCAAAGAAGCGGTTACCTAAAACCTATACCCCTGTCCGCAAGAGCCCGAGGCCAGCATCGCTGTACACCCGGCTAGATACACGTACGAAGGGAGAATAAAGTGTCACACTTCGGTACCAGAAGACAGATATATGAATTACGTCATGGATGGTAACGGTCCCAGTCTCTTATGTCGCTTGCGGTTCTCCCCTGCAGACCCCGCACAATGGAACGCCTCTGTCGAGCAGACAAGCACGTTGCCGCTATGAATCGTGCGCGGGTCAAGGTCGAGCCGCACTTGCGCTGACGCTTGAACTGGTTCGCTTGTGCGCAGTTCAGGTAGCCGAGACTGTTGAGAGATTTCCCTGTGGGGGTGTTGCGGGCGGTTGCAAGAGGGCAGGGGGGTTGTGTGAGGTCTCAATGCAAATACCAAAGCAAGCAGGCGCGCAGGTTGCACAGTACACACAGACAGCGGCACGAGTGGTGTCCATATCGACAGTACATACCCAGCAACACAGACAAACTTATACGAGGTTCCAGGTACGTCGTACGTACACTAAGCATCACGCGCAGATAGCAGTGCGTGCAGATGGCAGCACGCGCACAGCAGCACGACCACTGTACGAGTACGAGTGCAAGCACGAGTATAATCGAAAAGAGCATGCTACGATACCAAGCAAGGTTTACGTACAGCAGTACATATACCAATCTGGACGAAAATATAATGACATTATGATCTTCATTATAGTACACAAACGATATTTACATTCCAGTCTATCTTGGTCCAAACGGACAAAAAACACAGCACAAAAACCACAAAAAATGCGATTCAAATTTGGTATCCGCGAACACGCAAAGCGTGCGGCACTTGCCTGCTGGTAGCTCCGCAATCTCCGCCGCTGGAGTCGACCCTAGCACACGGTGGACCACGTCAGCACTGGCAGCTAAGCCCCTCACGCTGTGTTCCCAGCTGGCCCTGAAGGCATCGCTAGCCTCGGGAGCCTCCTCATGGGAATCAAATCTGCTGGACGTTTTCCTAACCGATCGCTTTCCTGTCGCTGGAGTGAAGTTGACCCAGAGCCTGTGCTTCCCAGACCCACTCTCTACGTAATGACGGACGCTGGAAGTCTTCAGCCGGCGGCTGCTCGTGTCCGTACTCGTAGGCGAGCTGGGCGCCATGTTTTTCGCGCTCGTATAGGTGCTGGCGTGCGCTTGTTGCACGAGGTGGGATGTGGGATGGGTTGCTTTGTCTCGAGTTTTTATTTTTTAATATATTTCGCCGCATAAAAAAACGGTTACAAAAAGACGTTTTCATGTAAAAAAGTTCAATAAACTACTCGAAAAAAGAAAGCATTTGTGCGATCGTGCCCAATCAGCACACAACATAGACGTGCATGACCGCTTTGATTGGCCGATCAAGAGGATATGATCAGCTCTGGCTACTTCGTCGTCGTTCATGAGATATGAACGCACGAACTAAAAAGCTGCTCTTGGCCAGCCCAGCTCGTAGTACTTTATTTTGGAGTATCGACACCATGTACAGCAGCAAGCAGGAGTATTCAATCTGTGTCTGGTACGTATAACGTCACAAACATTGTTACAGATATCGCAAACAAAACGAGCACTCCAAACCTCTCGCCCTACGAGTACGAGCTGGGCCAGCCAAGGCTCGGTCGATTCAGGAGGTCGGCCATGCAGCGTAGTTGGGACATGATTTTGACACGGTGTTGTCCATGCGCCAACCGCGACGTGTCGTTCCGGGCTTTTTTTTTCTGGAGAGATATATGACTGAACATGACCCCCAAAAAATAGAAACACGACTGAAACTCCCATGAAAAAACGAAAAATCAAAACGCCAGGAACGACATAATTTCGCACGGGCGTGACAAATTCGGTGTTGAAATTTCAGATCGAAAACCCCCCAAAAAAATTGATCGCTGCATCGCACTGAACACCATTTTTGTCGTTACACTTGATTCAGGTACGTATCGAATATTGTTTATGGCCATATCTCGTGATGGGCAACAAGCTGGGCACTGAAACTGCTATCGATCTTCTCCTTGTCGCATTCCTAGTAACGTCTCCACCAAATTTCGCCTTGATCGGCGATTTTACTGCGGAAGTCATTGTAAAAAGTTGGAGTTTTCGACTTTTCGGCCGGTATCCCGTGGTGTTTAATTTCGGGGGACCATAGTTTATAGGACCAAATATTATCAGTAAAAATAGGGAAATATACAGGTTTTTGTGTGCGTGTGCGTGTTCTTCACATCAAACCGTTCTTCTACTCGTCGACATCCAGCAAGCCCAGTGTCCGTGCTGATTCTTCACCCTAGAAAGATACGAGCTCTGTGGTCACAGACTACGACACAGAGATAACACACCGTAATGCATTAATAGCCTACGCAATACCATGCCTTCGCACTAGGTGCGTGTAGGTCCTATTAACTATAGTCCCCCGTAGTAGTCGATTTACGTACTAACATGCCATTATTTTTATATACTTGTCTTTTTGCGTATGCACTGATGTCAGGATCAGTGCCTCCAAACTTGAACTCCGAATTCGCTGTGTGGCTCACGAGATACGACTCCATGAGTTTTCTGTCCGCTTCATGGCTGGCCCAGCTCGTATACTCTCCTTGTTATCCCGCTGCTTCCATCGCCCTTATTTTGGCCCACTCACTATTGCTCTTTTTACTTAGTTAAGTGTTCACCGGGATGCATAGTCTCCTTTTTCCTTCTCGTATCTTTCCCCTTGCACGTCCCCTTTGGCTCATGCTCGGGGTAAGTATGTATGTGTCTGAGCTTTGGCTTCCCATTTTATTTATTTATTTGGGATTCTTCTCCTTTTATTTTTCTTTTTCTGGTTCTTTTTCGGTTTGGTTTTTTTCGTTGCTTCTCTTTCTTTATGGTGTATTTTGGTTGCTGGCGTATGTATGTATGTTGTGTCGGCCGCACCTAGTGCGAAGGCATGGTATTACGTAGGCTATTAATGCATTACGGTGTGTTATCTCTGTGTCGTAGTCTGTGACCTGTAGCCAAAAGATACCAAGCCGTGGAGGTTTCAGTGTAATCGCATGTGTGAGTGGAGCAGTGGCCGGGGATCCTGTGTGATGTCCCCTAGCCACCTGGCTCGTGGTCCGATGAGGATCACTCCGTGATAATACAAGCTCTAAGAACAAGACTTACTGAGTGCGAGGCCAGCGAGACTGGTGGAGTCCCTCGCTGGAAGCCCTCTTGCTGATATCATCTGGCAGAGGCCATAATATCTAGATATTCGCGGAACTTCTGTTGGAGGAGTTTTCGGCTGCGGAGTATTGGGTCACAGCTGGGAAGGCAGTTGGCCCGTTGGACGGATCGAAACGGCTTGAAGCGCACAGCAGGGGAGGACGCTCCGGGAGCTGGAGGACGCACAGGTCAGGCGGCAGTTTTTCCGTTATTACAGTAGAGTCCAGGTGGACTGCTGTGGATTATGGCGCACACGGCAAGCACGCCGCTGGTGGTAGGGGAGTCTCTGACTCCACCGAAATACGGAGAGGTGTGGACCGAGCAGGCCTCTCGTGTTTTTTACGCAGCGTACCTCGATTATGAGGAACGGCTGCAGCTCGCCAACGCTCAGGGGGTGGTTCAGCACTCCAAAGTGAGCATGGGCCAGCTTATCCCCAATTACATTCATCGGTGTTTTGAGGGATTTTACAAGCATCAGACTACGATGACCGCCTCGGAGTTGTTGGACGCTGTTAGGCAGCACGCTGGTTACACAACCACCAGCAACAGATTTGACACCTCGCGGGCGGCAGCGGACTTGCGTCGCGTTCTCTCAATGAGGCGCGATGAAAAGCAGGGCGGTGAAACATCCGTCAAAGACCGCGCGATGATGGTAAACTCCGCTATGGAAAAGTATTTTGCGGAGAATCACGCGGTGCATGCCATGTACCGCGCGCAGGACCGTTCGTGGTTGCCCGGACCGGCGGAATTTGTGAGCATGGCGTTGGTGGATGGCTTATGGCCGTCCGAGTTCAAAAAGTACGTAAAAGGTCAGCTAACGTACGCTGCAGGGTGGAAGAAGGACCCGGCATTGGTCATGGACCAAATTTTTTCTGCTGCAGAACAGTGGAAATTCATCGAGGCGTATGGTCGGAAAGATGCTGCAGGGGCAGCTGAACTGCGACGCCAACAGCAGCAGAAACCGAAACAGCAGCAGTCCGCGAAAAAGTCGTTTGTTCGCGTCTGTTTCGAGTGTGGTGATCCCAACCATTATGTTTCTGATTGCCCAAAAGCTCGCGGTGGCGGCACAGCTCCCAGCAGTGGTGGGCGCGGGTCGTCAGGGTATCGCGGGGGCCGCAATGGCGGCCGGGGCAGATTCAACCATGGACGCGGGCGCGGTGGCCGTGGTGGCAATCAATTGACAGCGGGCGGTGGAACTTCTGCTGTTGCTTCTTCAACTTCTGGTGCGCCAGCGGCAGGAGCCGCTGGGTCGGGATCTGGTTCGTCTGTTGCCGGCCGAGCTGTATACGTTGGAGGAGCTGGAACATCGGTGGGTGCTGCTGGAGCGAGAACTTCGCCATCCACCGAGCGGGCGGAGTCAGTGTCTGGTGCTGCTGCAGGGGCGGTAGCGCCGGAACCGTCTGTATATTCGACGTCTTGGTCGGGGTGGACCGCCGATTCTATTTCTTCGGCGCCGGCTGTAGGAGGGCAGCCATGGCGTCAGGTGACTCTTGGTACCGACCAGAGTTCAACGGCAGGTGAAGTGCCTGTCGATCGCAGCGCTGAGTGTTTACGCGCTGATCTCTCTTTGCCAGGGTCGGTTGGTTCGCTGATGGCGCGTGTGATCCTTGATTCGGGGTCGGCGCTCACGTCCATCGGTGTCGGCTTACTTCAGCAGCTGTCTTCGCATTTCGGCGGCGCCGATCTGCAAATTCCGTTCGAAAATGGCCCGCAGCAGGCGAAAACCGCTACGGGTGTTTCAGTGATGGTCACGCACAAAACGGTGCCGATTGCCGTGAGTGTACGGACGCCGTGCAAGGTTTAAGTGAAATGCGTCGTCCCGAAAACGCTGGAGAACTAATGCAATTCTTGCAGGCTGTCAACTGGTTGCGTACATCGTTACCACGTTTAGCGGAAACGGTAGCACCGTTACGTGATTTTTTGGAGGAGCTCCTTGTTGGGGCTACACGTCGGACTAAGCGAGTGGCGCGCAATCGTGTCATCAAGGATACCGCGTGGACGGAGGATCGGGTGCGGGCGTGGAATGCCGCACGGGGTTTGGTGGCGCAAGCAGTGCCGCTTCATCATCCTCGTCCCGGGTGCGTTGTTTTGATGTTTCCTGACGCTTCTGATTTCCATTGGGGTAGTTTTCTCACCCAAGTGCCTGAACACGAATTTCGCAGTGGATTGGCGTTGGAAAGCATGTCTCACGAGCCTCTCGGATTTCTGAGTGGTTCGTTCACAGGTTCGCAGTTGCGCTGGGCGACTGTCGACAAAGAAGGTTTTGCGATCGTTAATACGTTCCGGAGGCTCGAATACCTGCTTTGGGGTGGTGTTCATATCTTTACTGATCATCGAAACTTGCAGTACATTTTCAATCCGGAGAAGTGTGTCACGACGGTCACAAAGACCATGGCACAACGCCTAGAGAATTGGAAGGGTGTTTTAGGACAATACCGCTATGCAATCGAACACATCCCTGGCGATCGAAACTGTTGGGGGGATCTGTTGTCTCGTTGGGTCAAAGTTCCTACGGTGCCTGTTCGTTCGGTTGCCGTGCACAGCCCATGTAATGCTGACGATTCGCTTCCCGCATTGGATGTGATTCGTGCCTCGCAACAAAGGTCTGTCGCTCGTATCGGCGTTGGTGTTCATGAATTTTCGACAACCTTCGGTCAAGCTACCTTGGCCGATGATGGTTTGTTTCGTGTGCGTGTTGGGGTGCGTGACGTCTTGTGGATTCCGCCGGATGATCTTGCTCTTCAAACTCGTTTGATGGTGTGCGCGCACATGCGCTCGGCTGGTCACCGTGGTGTGGCGCCGACTTTGTTTCGCCTGAAGGAATATTGTGTTTGGCCTCACATGGATTCTCAGGTTCGCGAATTCGTTCGCCAGTGTTTGCACTGTGTAGACACGCGTGCAGGTGCACTCATTCCTCGTCCCTACGGAGACACGGTGCATGGTACCGCTCCGGGAGAAGTGGTGCACTTTGATTTTTTGTATGTTGGCCACAGCGGGCCCGAAGGTAGCGATGGCCTGCCTGATGAGGATGGTTTCCGATATGTTTTGGTCATCATGGATGATTTGTCCAACTACGTGGCGTTGGAACCGGCCGAGGCTTGTACAGCCGAGGTCACAGCGAAGCATTTGCTAGCCTGGTGTAAGACTTTGGGGGTGCCGCGTGTGTGGGTGAGTGATACCGCCACGCATTTCAAGAACAGGGTGCTTGCTTTGTTGAGCGACGCGTTGCACATCGAACATCGTTTTGCTGTCGCTTACACGCCGTGGTCGAACGGTACGTGTGAACGCATGGTAAAAGAGGTGGTACGTGCTCTGCGTTCCATTCTGTCAGAACAGCGTCGTCAGGTTTCGGAGTGGGTTGATGTTTTGCCGGCCGCTCAGTGGGCCTTGAACACTTCGTTTCGTGAACGTTACCGAAGCACTCCGTACAGCGTGATGTTTGGGCGTGCTCCGCGTACCGATTTCTCGGCGCTCGTTTCTGAGTCTGATGGCAGGTGGAATGTTGACGTGATGAATGCTGACTTGTTGCGTGCGAACGTCCGTGAAGTCGTTGCAGAGCAGGAGAGATTTTGCGCCGATATTCGCGCAGCTGTTGCCGTGTCTCGCGACAACAAACGTAAACAGGCTCAGGGCCAGGTGGTGTTGCCAAAATTTGCGGTTGGTGATTTCGTGTTGTATGCTCGTGTTCGTCGGCAGGGTGTCACACCGAAATTGTTGTCCACATGGACTGGTCCGTGGCGTGTGGTAGCAGCTGATCATGATCATGTGTACTCAGTTCAGAACATCGTTTCTGGGAAGGTGCATCAAGCTCACGTGGCTCGTTTACGATTTTATGCGGATGCGACGTTGAACGTCACCGCTGATCTGAAGGATGTTTTCCAACATTCCTTTGCGCAGGGTGAATGCCGCATGAATGCTTTGGTGCATGTGGCCGAAGATGATGCCAACGAGGTGATTGTCTTGGTCGATTGGGATGGTTTCGAAGCAGAGGAGCGCACGTGGGAGTCTTTGCGGTCGATTTATTCTGCTGCGCCTGAATTCGTCGTGAAGGAATTGCGCAAATTACGGATGACCCGTGCGCTCAAGATTAAAATTGCTTCAGAGTTCAGCATTGATTTGTGATTTGCCGCATGCGATTTCGTCTTGGTTTTTTGGTTTTGTCAAGCTCGTTCGCGTCGAGTGAACTCGCTTTGGGGGTGCTGTAGCCAAAAGATACCAAGCCGTGGAGGTTTCAGTGTAATCGCATGTGTGAGTGGAGCAGTGGCCGGGGATCCTGTGTGATGTCCCCTAGCCACCTGGCTCGTGGTCCGATGAGGATCACTCCGTGATAATACAAGCTCTAAGAACAAGACTTACTGAGTGCGAGGCCAGCGAGACTGGTGGAGTCCCTCGCTGGAAGCCCTCTTGCTGATATCATCTGGCAGAGGCCATAGACCACAGAGCTCGTATCTTTCTAGGGTGAAGAATCAGCACGGACACTGGGCTTGCTGGATGTGGACGAGTAGAAGAACGGTTTAATGTGAAGAACACACACACACACACATCTAACTGGCTTCAACCAACCGCTGTTGATGCTAGACCTTATTTGAGGTAGAGCCTAACCTTGACTGACATAGAAAAAAAACTTGGTGATGTTTTATCGTCGAAGGCTGGCAGCGTTGCGTTCGATCTCCTCCGCTATACTAGGACATCCCTCGGGTTCGTCGAAGCCTTCTCCAAAAGAAGGTGCCTGACTGCTGTGTTTCCTTGCCCGGAATTATTTTAGTCTATACACCGGCGTCCCCGGTGGCTTGGTAGGTGGTCCGCGAGCCTATCAAGATCAATTTCGTGGGTTCGAGTCTCACCGAGTGCATGCTCATAGGGACTTTTTCTTCCAAAAAAATGATTAGCGGAAAGCGCGAGAGCGTGAGTTAGCTGTACATTCGATGAAAATCGACGAGCAGTGGGAATGCTGAACCCTATGCGCGATGCGTGCCCCCATAAAAACTAAAGGCACGTGCCGGGGGGGGAGAAGGGACGACACCTGTGACCACGGCTTGTCCAGAAGATCGTCGAGGGTAAAACCTCCTACGAGTGGGCTGGAAAGTAAAAGTGATGATGAAAAAAAAAAAAAAAAAAAAAAAAAAAAAAATACCAATGTAAACACTATTTATCTCCTTGGTCGAGGTAACTCGCGTTCGTAAAAACTCGCAAGGGTCCGGGAGCAGAGAAGTAGAAGGACGAGACAAAGTTATACCTTGATGTTTGTGATAAAGCTGCCTTCCTGGTCAGGTTTTCTCGGATTTTCATACTTCTGCTTCTTGCATCTCGTCAAACTAGCCTTCCCAGCCTCTAGCCTGGAGGTTCCTGCCGGGCCTGACACAAGATTGCAGCGAATAATGAACATGCATCAACTATATATCTAGATTGTGATGACGCTCGGGCCGGAAATGTGAGGGCCATTGCAGTTTTAATATGAACGCAAGCCGCCATTTCTTTTCAGGGAACAGAAGTAAGTGGTTTGCTACCAGTAGGGTACCTGGATACGTTCCTTTGACGACATCAAGACCTCGAGCCTATGCCTTAATTGTTTGCTGTTGTCGTACGAGTCGCATCGACAATAAATATGTGGTTGGTTGGGTCGACATTCGAGATAAACGCCGCTATATTTTTTTTAATATATATATCCTCCCGCAGATTGGTAAAAAACGCTCAAGCTCACCACGCTTCCACGCTCCAATTTCGTGTCGTGTGTCAAAATTTACATAGCTCAGGGTGAAAGCGTAATCCCTCCGCCCCTGTCCTGGAGATGTGCTATGCGCTCACTCTGGATGACGGAAGAACTCCAAGGTATAGATACATAATACTACGTGTCGTTCAAGCAAGTGATGCTGGGAAGCAACACATAGCAACATAACTGCTCTATCTGTACGTATTCCGCCGCGCTGTTACGTGAATATCTCGACACCGAGTACACGGTATATAGGCACCACTAAATACTGATTCACACGCTTTGAGCTTAGTCTCTCGTCTGAGTGAATTTTCGCAGCATGCCATTGACAAAGTACAACGGACGCACTCTTTCTGGCGGGCTCTTGGATCATAGCCGGTATCTGAGAATACGTGGTTTAGTTTTCTGGTCGAGGTTTAAACTTTTGACTCTGGATTCTGGGTTCCAAGCTCGAGCTGCCGTCTTTTCCGAGGGCGCGTCGAAAATTTGAAAGTCTCCGAACGTACGAGTGTGTACGTACCAGGTCTATGTAAAGCACTTGTACGTATATATCTTGTTTTCGCAATTTGAGCAATAACATTCAATCGTAAAGTCCTTTTCATGTCGATTGCTGTAAAACCTTCAAACCTAGTTCGTACCAGCTTGCGTATGTACCAGGTATGATATATATATACATTGTACCTGCTTGAAAACGTTTTTCCTAGCGCCGAACGTGTAACCTACTTGCCCAATTTGTTTTTTTATGTATTGCCCATTTGTTTTATTTGTTTATTTATCATGTTCAACTTCCAGCTTAACTCATATATGGTACGTGATTTTACCCTTAGCGATCTTCATCTGGACAGGCCGTGGAAACAGGTGTGTCCTTCCCACCCCCCCCCCCCTCCCGGGTACGTGCCTTCGTTTTTGTTTGCGCATAGGGGTCAGCATTCTCACGGCTCGTCGATTTTTCATCGAATTTTGCTACGTAACTCGCTCTTCCGCGCTTTCCACTACGAGTAATTAATTTCTAAGCAAGAAAAAGTCCTTACGATTTAGCACTCGGTGAAACTTGAACTCGCGGAATGGATCTTGGTAGGCACGCGAACTACTTGCCAAGCCACTGAATGAATCCGTACCGCGTCGTCGTTGTTCGGTATGTTTGACTCGCTAAAAGGAGGTCAAGGGGCAACCAGCCTCCGTGCTGAATTATGTTCTCCGCGCGGAGAGAGGCCCTCCGTCCGCCTTTGTTATCTTTGGTGCTTCTCTTCCCATTATTATATTTGCCTGTTCTTGACCACTCTTATGGAAAACCGTGCCTCACTCGAATCCCGAGTCACATAGCAGGACCTCCTGCACCCTGCCCTCCCCACTATAGTTCGTGCTTCACTTTTATCGCGAGAAACTTCCAAGTATTTCCTTCCCTCGCCGACTCGCGTCGAATTTCGCCTACACACGCTTCATCTTGATTCAGTGCCGGCGTCCAGGGTGGCTTTGTTTGTGGTCCGCGTGCCTACCATCAACACGATCATTTTGTGGGTTCAAGTCTCACCTGGGGCGTACTCGTAAGGACTTTTTTTTGCTCACAAATTGATTGGAGGAAAATGCGAAATCATTAAAATAAATCTTAGCCACATTCGATGATAATGGACGAGCAGTAGGAATGCTGAACCCTATGCGCAACATATAAATGAAGGCACGTACCGGGGGGGAAGGGGCAACGCCTGTGACCACGGGTTGTCCAGAAAAAGACCGCTGGAGTTAAAACTTCCTATGAGAAAGTGAAAGCGATGGTTGAAAATGAAAAAAAGCGAAAAAATGCGAAGAAAGGCCAGTAGAAGTATGCATGTTGCTCCAGTAGATTTCTCCATGCCGCAATTCAAAGGGTTTTATCAAAGTATGATATTCATAGCGGGAAAACACAACAGGCCCCTGCTTGGCTCTCCTGATTGCTAGTTCACAGCTGCTCTATGAAAGGAGATGGGTTTCAAGGGAGATATTATTATGCTCCTTCTGTATTGTTGTTGTTGTTGTTGTTGTTGTTTTCACATTAACTGTTGTATATGATTGTACGTACACTTACGAAGACAATAAATAGATAAAGAGCCTGAAAAGAACGTGGTGGTGATGGGGGGGGTGGAGGGTGATATAGCTCCGTGGTTTAGGGAGCCGAGCACCATGCATGGTTTTGATGCTGAGTTCGATTCGGGTTTGCGATGATATATTTTCATTTTGTCCATCCGACGATTCGGACTGTTTGAGGGTTCGCGCTTCGCACTCACGGCCTCCGGCGGCTGCGGGGGACCAGTAGTGGACAAACCTTGATAGTAGCTAATTAGGCACTCTGATTGGCTAGGGGTATGTTTTACGCGGCTCAACCAACTTTCGAGTATTTCCCAGCCACAGCATCCCGAGTCAACCTAGAGTCTTCTCAAGCTCAGCATCCACGCCGGCCGAGCCAACCTAGAGTCTTAACAAGCACAGCATCCCAGCACTGACCACTGGCATAGGGTTCGGGTTCGGGTTCGGGTTATGGTTCGGGTCGGAGGGTCGGCTTCAGGCGTCCAACACAAAACCCCCACAAAGGTCTACTATCAAGGTCTGTCCACCCCTCCGGGGGAAGGCCAATTTGATTTCTGCACCACGTTGTAGGTACTAATAATATTCCAGGAATAGTCCTATGGTCTGCATATATATGTTCTTCTCCGTGACTATAAATAGCTTCAAGTTAGCATAGACGGGGGGGTATTTCAACTATATACTGCTGTATGTGGAAGGTACCTGGTGTACATTTTGGGGTTTAGTGGCCAGGTATGCCTGATTTCGTCTACTCTGTCTGGCGTTCAACTGATTTTGCCAATTTGGAACCAATCTGAGAGGCCATACATAGCACTTGGTACACTTTACTCCCTCTGGGTCTGCGTCTGCGGTGCATAATTCGAGTGGATTGTCTCTGTGTGTGTGTGTGTGTTCTTCACATTAAACCGTTCTTCTACTCGTCGACATCCAGCAAGCCCAGTGTCCGTGCTGATGCTTCACCCTAGAAAGATACGAGCTCTGTGGTCACAGACTACGACACAGAGATAACACACCGTAATGCATTAATAGCCTACGTAATACCATGCCTTCGCACTAGGTGCGGCCGACACAACATACATACATACGCCAGCAACCAAAATACACCATAAAGAAAGAGAAGCAAGGAAGAAACCAAACCGAAAAAGAACAAGAAAAAGAAAAAGAAAAGGAGAAGAATCCCAAATAAATAAATAAAATGCGAAGCCAAAGCTCAGACACATACATACTTACCCCGAGCATGAGCCAAAAGGGACGTGCAAGGGGAAATACACGAGAAGGAAAAAGGAGACTATGCACCCCGGTGAACACTTAACTAAGTAAAAAGAGCAAAATAGTGAGTGGGCCAAAATACGCTCGTCACCCACCCACTATGTAGTACTTCTTTCATAAGGATAAGAAGGGAAAAAATCAAAATCATACCGAACGGCCGCAGCAGTTGGCGGTACGAGTAGCAAAGAAAAGTCCAACCTATTAGTCGGCCTGGTACCTTGCTACCCTATCTGCGGTCTCTCTGCTACTCTCTTCTACCGCGGTTTCCCTTCTACTCCTCCTGTTCCCCCCCCTGCCCCCATACACTTGTACGGTGTTCCTTCTACCCCTCCTGCTGTTACCCCTCCCCCCATTCCCTCTAACACTACCTGCAGCGGATGCACGGCGCTGTCTACTCAGCTTTGCCTCAGCCTCGTGCCACCTGCCCATGAACTGTTCAGCTGCTTCGAGGATTCCCCGGTACCACTTTCCCGTCTGTTTTGCTGCAGTGGGCCACAGTGCGGTCCCAACTCCAAATACTAAGGGGGAGTCTTCCGTTGATCCCTCTGTGGCTTTGAACACTCTAAGGTCCTCAGCAATTGCCCTAGGCCAAGTCTTTGGCTGCCCGCCTGGTTTCGGGCTCCCCCCACCAGCGATCGTCCCGAACATCAACCGACTGGGCAATCGCCCCTCGTGTTGCCGCACCACAGCCCCCGCAAAGAAGAGTCGCCGTTTACGGATGGTCGTTTCGATACTTTCGCATCGTGTTATCCTGAGCGCCTTCGCATACGAGAGGGTGGTGTGGTCGGTGCGTAGTCGGCGCTGGAAACCAATGACTCGCAGAAGGACTTCGTGGTGGGCTGATCGAAGCTTGGCGAAGTGGTCCGCATTGAGGGTCCACGTCACGCAACCGTACAGCAAGGTCTCAATCACCTCGGCCTTCAGCATCCGGACTTTCAGACTAAGCGGTGCGTTCGTCCTATCGTACAGTTCCGGACCATACCGTTTGAGGCATGCCCGCATCAGACGGATTCGTCGCTCGATTTCGAAGGAGAGGTCAGCGTTCTCGTGGATAATGCCTCCTAGGTACAAAAACTGGGTCGTCTGTTTATACGTTTGGGCTGCAGCTTCGATCGCGAGCGGTGAGGTGGTAAACGTCTGATCCGGTGTTCGTAGGAGCATCGTCTCTGTCTTCTTCTCGGATACCGTGAGACCTACTGCTTCGAAGACAGTCACGATGACTGTCATCATTCTCGCAAGGCCTTCCGCCGACTTCGAGACTATTCCTGCATCGTCTGCATACAACATGCCCCACACAGCCCTTTGCACGCATGCCAACGGTTCCTCTTTTCCGACAACCCTGTCCTCTTCGAGATGAACCAAATCCCTTACGATGCATTCGTCTTTGCTGAGGCGTACCAGCACGATGTGTATCGCAGCGGCGAAGAACACGTTGAACAGTAACGGCGATAGTACGCAGCCTTGCCGCAGTCCCTGGGTTACATTGAACCAGTCCGAGTGTTCACCGTCATCCGCACGCACGCGAGCCCGCATGCCTTCGTGAAAATTGCGAATGATTGTGAGCATCTTGGTTGGTACACCAAGGCGTGTGAGTACCTCCCACAACAGTTCTCGGTCGACAGAGTCGTACGCTTTCTGCAAGTCGATAAAGCACATGTACAGGGGGATTTTCTTCTGCCGCCCGAGCTGCTGCAACCGGCGCACGACAAACAGCATATCGACTGTTGACCGTGCGGGGCGGAAGCCACACTGTTCTTCAGGGAGTATATGCTCGGTCTCGCAGTAGCTGCTTAGACGGGACGCAACGATTTTCAGCAACACCTTGCCTGCGTGAGCAACAAGCGAAATATCTCTGTAGTTGTTGCAATCAGTTCTATCCTTATTTTTATGAAGGGTTTTTATGATCGCATCTTTCCATTGCTGGGGGACTTCTCCCGTTACCCAAACGTTAACAAGGATACTGTGAAAATACTGCACGAAAGCGGGGTGGTCAAGTTTCAGTACTTCGTACTCTTGCGTATGTACCTATTTAAAAATACGTATTACCCGCGCCCTGTACGAGTACTTGTACGCATCGGACATACACCTGGTACGTACGGTGATTTGACTTTTTCTTCATGCATTGGGGTGGACGACAAAGACGTCAGGAGACCGCAGTTTTCACCCCTTGACAGGCAGCAACTTTGCCTCGACATGTCTCGACTGACACCAAACTTCTTGGTTTTTGAATGGAACACTCGGCGCACCCTTGACAGCGCACCATGGCTTGCTAGGTGGTCCGCGTGCCTATCAAGATCAATTTCGTGGGTTCAAATCTCACCGAGTGCATGCTCGTACGGACTTTTTCTTGCATAAAAAATTGATAAGCGGAAAGCGCGAGAGCGGGAGTTAGCTACATCCATTCGATGAAAATCGACGAGCAGTGGGAATGCTGAACCCTATGCGCGACAAAAAATAAAGGCACGTACCGGGGGGGAGAAGGGTCAACACCTGTGACCACGGTGTGTCCAGAAGATCGTCGAGGGTAAAACATCCTACAAGTTGGACTGGAAAGTAAAAGTGATGAAAAAACAATATATATAGTAAATAGGACCTACGGTACACACAAAAACCTTTATATTCCCTTTTTTTTACGAACAGCATTTGGTCCTATTTACCATGGTCCCCAGCAATACAGCAGTTGTTATGATGTGGTGGGTGGTGGGTACGTGCGTATTCTGTTGTTTTCTATCGCCTCTGTGCCCTACATATCTTTACATGAAACAAAACATGTGATAGTGTGGAGGCCATACGCTATTTTCAGGCGCTGTTTTTAAAAAATATGTATTTCAATGGACAAAACACCGCTCGTGGGGCACGTGTTTTACTTGGTTTTATAATAACGTTTAACTGATAAGTGCCCAAACGTGGCCAGGGATTTATAATGAGGCGCGCGAAGCGCGCAAAAAGCGTGCGAGCCTTTTTTGGAATTTCCAAGAAAAAAAAAGCCTCTTCATAGCGGCTCGGATACGAGCCTTGTTTTGAGTTTTTCTGTATGTGTGTGTGTGTGTGTTGTGTGATTCAACATTTTTTTGGGCAACGTTTGACCACCGCCCTCGACGCACACCGCACCAATTCCAGTCCCGGCGGGCTCTGTGGACGCGCACACACAAAAGAGACCTCCTGGTGCCGGTGCGGTGGTAAGTCGTTCACAGTAGCTCGAGCTAGGAGTGGCAACGTGTGTAGGCACATGTTGGGCCATGTTGAAAAAACACACAACCAACAACACATTATATTTCGAAACCCAGCTAGCTCTACGAGTACTCGTAGGTAGGCAGACTGTGCCTGTCCACAGCAACGAGCGTTCGGGCCATGTCCCCGAGACATGCTGCAGGCCCACCCTCCTGCTGATGAGGGGACTGAGAAGCAGGAGAGTACGTGCTGTATAATAGTTGTCGTACAGCAGTAGTAGTAGTGGTGGCACTGCTAGAAGAAGCTCTGCTGGACACACGTCAGATTGTAGATTTTTCGTCTCAATTATGAGTTCGGGACCAGGAAACACATGTACGAAGGATTCACACACAAGCCGAGCGTACAGCGACGCTGACCTGGCCTTGTGTGTCCTACTGCTGCTGCTGTTTTGCTGCTGGAGAAGCTCTGCTGCAGATGTCGTACATCATCAGTAGTAGCGGTGGCACCTGGTACCTGCTACGAGAAGTTCTCTCTTGGACAGAGCACGTCGAGTGCAGATTTTTCGTCTTGAAATTATTAAGCCGAATTTCGAGTTCAAAACCAACACAGGACAAAATCGAGTACGTGTACAAAGGGTTCAAGGGTTTAGATTGACAAGCCGAGCGTACAGCGACGCTGACCCTGGCGTCGTGTGTCCTACTGCTACTGCTGCTGCTGTTTTGTTGCTGGAGAAACACTGCTGCTGCTGTAGATGTGTACAAAGGGTTCAAGGGTTAGATTGACAAGCCGAGCCGCCGAGCGTACAGCGACGCTGACCCTGGCCTCGTGCGTCCCACTGCTACTGCTGCTGCTGCTATTTTTGTTGCTGGAGAAACACTGCTGCTGTATGTAGATGTCGTACATCAGTACAACCAAGTAGTGGTGGCACCTGCTACGAGAAAGAAGCGCCTTCCTTTGGACAAATATTTTCAGACGCAGATTTTTCGTGTTCAAATTAATTATGCCGAATTTCAACCAGAAAACACTTTCTGTTGGAAAAACAGAAAAAAAAAAAAAAAATGTGTCAGGTGTGTGTCTATTTGTCGTCTTGTTCTTTCCACCCGTCGACATCCAGTACAACCAGTCAGTGTCTGTGTCGATTCCTGAATTCCCGAGAGATACGACACAAATACAAGCAATAACTTCTGTGGTCACACAGCAGTAGTACCGGGGGGGAGAAGGGAAGACACCTGTGACCACGGCTTGTCCAGAAGATCGTCGAGGGTAAAACCTCCTCCTACGAGCGGCTGGAAAGTAGAAGTGATGAAGAAAAAAAAAAAAAAAAAAGTACATATTTTTCATCTTCAAATTATTATGCCGGATGTCGAGGTGGAAATACCAGGATACACACGACAAAATCCAGTACCTGGTATTTGTTACAGGTGTGTCCGTACTGCTGTGCTGTCTGTGTTTTTCAAGAGCAGGATATGATGCCAATAATATTTACGGTTATGAGATTCACCGACGACGGCCTATAGGTAGTAGGTACAGCAGCAGTAGATGTTCGTTCGTGTTGGTTCAGGACAAATGTTTTGCATGATGCATCGCAGATATGACTACTGCAGGTATTGCTGAGGTCGCGCCTCATTACCACCAATTACTAGTATATATGGCTGGTACCTGGTTTTGGCCGCGGCCCATTCGTTTTATTCCATCTCCTTTATCATGGTCGCCCCCTTTTCCCTCTGCATCTTGTTGATATTTGGAAGTCAGATCCGGGGTCACAGAGTAGCTAGCCTCTTATCTCTCGTCCCCGTTACGAATCCAGCTTTGCACTTTTGTTGCGAGAAGACCGCATCCCTTTCTTACCCTGGTCGACTCGCGTCGAATTTTGCCTACCCACTCCATGAAGGCGCTCTCAGCATTTAGTTCCATTCTATTCAATTGGCATTTATGCCTATTAATACTGATAACCACTGTTATTAATAAACTGCCGGGGCGGCCGGCTATTAAATTGACATTTGAAGCTTACCACCATTATTACTATTAACAACAGTAGTACAAGCTACCGGGGCGATCGCTGTGTGAGGGTACGCACGACCATAATACCAGGTCCACGGTACGTGCGCCGGTGTCGTATCTGTTATACGTATGCGAGCTGGTCGCCACCGGTGGTCGTTTTTGTTTCTTGTTTTCCACCCCTTTTAGTATCTTCGCCCTTCCCCGGTGGTCGTTTTTGTTTCTTGTTTTACGCGACATTTATTATCTTCGCCCTCCGTCTTTACTACGGTTCGTCCCTTCGCTTTTTTGATCGCGAAATTTCTGTAGCTATATTTCTTCAGCTACCCACGCTATTATTTACGACATAGGCCCATGTCCTCATGGCACGCCGTTGGCGTATGTCGGCACATACATCGAGATGGGCGCACTGCAGGTATCGGTTTTTATTCGGCACTAAAAAAGGCAAAGCCCTGATAGGTCAAACGGTGCCTGAAAAGTGCACTTTGACGTGCCTGAAATTTGACGAGTCCGCCAAGATGCATGCTGCACTGATTCCAAGTAGCCCAGGGTTGCAGGCCTAAATGTCCATCTTGCCCCACACATGCTTTGAAAAAACAAAACACGGACAAAGTAACCTCTTTACACGAATTTTGAGAGCTCCCACCTCCCATCTAGCTGCGTTTTTTTGTTATTGCCTTTTTATTGTTTGAGTGCCTCGCGAAACGTGGGCAAGACATACGAAAAGGGCGTTCAAGCACGCTGTTCAAAGAAGTCGTCCAGACATTGTGTAGGAGGCATGGCTTAAAGGCGTGACGTTACTAATGTGTAGACTTCTGAATTAAACGCAAAAACATATATATCTCCTTTTCTGGGAGTTGCTACCTGACGGCCTTACTTTAGTGCATATGTTATCGTTTGGAGTGCCTCGCTATATATAGGTACGAAAAAGTCGTTCAGGCACGCCGTTTTAGAAACAGTCATTCTGGCATTCTTTCAGGCATGCCTCGAAGGCATGGGCCTGCAACGGCGTCCCGCTCAGCAAATTAATCCAGTTGATATCGTATTTAATTTCACCCCGGAGGGATTCGAACGCCAGGACCAACGAAAGTAGCATTCGAGGGTAACCATTAAACCACTGGGGCGACTTGGACGGAGGAAGTGTGAGTTCGTATGAATCGTCGTCCAGCCCCTGCGCACCACCCCCAACTAATAGCATCTTTCGCGAGATTATTTGTTTGTTCGTTCCTACTTCCTACGTTAACAGGAATCACGGCACATGCACGCACACACAGAAAAAATTGCGATGTCCGTGGCCGTTACCAAAGTGAGAGCTCAACGAGCGACTGTTGCTGCGCCGTGGCTACCTCCGTAGAGAGCTCGAGGGACCGTGCGATCAGACACGACATAGCAGCAGCCAGCAGCAGAGAGAAATCAATGAAAATATGGGGTCTCCGTTATCCTGCTTGGCCTTAGCAGGTCAGAATGATTCCCCGTAGGTATTCGCTAGAATTAGAGACTTCAAGAGCACGCGCCACAGACCTCGGCCGGGGCTCACATTTGCGCCGTGGTGTGCACGCGGGCTCCCTGTGTACCACGCAGCCTAGAGTGCGAGAAACGACCCGTGGCCAGACGAAAAAAGTAAAGTATTCCGGAAAAAAATGCAATCTGGTACCATGTAATATATCATCAAAAGCACGCTTAACGTCCCCTCTTAACATTGTGTTTAATCTCTGAAGCTGCCGCAACACGCCGTCGTCTCATGGATCTGAGCACCTTAGCCGTACTCCACAATAGTAGTTCGAGTTTTCTGGGGAAATTTCATATACGGCCTACTTCAAGAATGAGACCGCCTGGTCCTATTTGCTCTTTAATCTCATATAATTTTAGCATGGAGGGGGTTGGAGCCGAGTGAGCAAAGCGACCGATGTTTTGACATTTTTTGTTTTTTGTTCATCACTTTTGCTTTCCAGCCCACTCGTAGGAGGTTTTACCCTCGACGAACTTCTGGACAAGCCGTGGTCACAGGTGTCGTCCCTTTTCCCCCGCGGTACGTGCTTTTTTTTTTTGTCGCCCATAGGGTTCAGCATTCCCACTGCTCGTCGATTTTCGTCGAATGCAGCCAACTCACGCTTTCGCGCTCTCCGCTTATCAATTTTTTATGCAAGAAAAAGTCCCTAAGGGCATGCAGTCGGTGAGACTTTGAACAATACTTGTCCCTGGTTGGCCGCACATAAACATATGCTCCCAAAGCGCCGTAGGAAATAGAGCCGTAATATTGAGGGCTGACGTGTTTATGTTTTACCACATTAACTAGCGTATGCGTCTATTATGTATGTATATATATACCGTTCTCACATGTGGCCACCAGAGATGTTATCCATTGTTCGCATGCCTTTTTTCGGGTTGCTGTCAATGCCAGCCATGCCACAGCAGTCCGATCAACCACACGGACTCAATGATTTATTCTTTGCCGAAAAATCTTTTCTGACTGCACATTAGGAAAATATAGGCACGCCACTAACATCGCGAAGGAAGCTGTTTTTGACCGATGTTTTTCAAACTCTCTCTTGACTGCGGTGTTGGGAATACAAAAATCAGGCCGTCAATATCGCGACAGGAGTCGAAGACGCAGTGAAAACAGCGTCCAGCTAAGGCCTCGCGATGAAGTTCCAACGCTATGGTTCCGTTGGACTCGCTGTTCTGAGCGCCGCGCCGGCGCTTCTTTCGAACAACGTTATCGCCAACACAAGCTCGGTATCGTCCGGCTGCAAGAAGGAATACGTCTCGGACGGCTTCTGCGACGACTCAAACAATACTGAGGAATGCGGTAGGTTAAGGTGCAGCTGGGGTAACCACTCGCGTGAGCAGCAGGAATATAAAACTTGGACGTCGACAAAGTTGAGTAAGCCCTCTCTATGTAAAGCCTACCACATACCTTTCGATGTCGGACGAAATCGCCACCTGTCCCATCCTTGCTACTCTCCTGCGACCTGCTGCTGTTGCTGTAGGATTTGAGGGCGTACCCGGTGTATAGATATGCACAGCTCTTGTGGTTGCGACACGACTAAAGCAAGTTTGATCACAATTTCGTGCTCGGAGAGTCTAGCCGATCCCGGTTTCGGTTGGTGACAAGAATGAAGGCGGCATATGTTCCTCAGGCTAAATAATCGCCGCCAGCGTGAACAAGTAACTGTATCATGAGTGTTAAGAGAAGATTCACGCCTTACAACTCGGAATGCTGGAGACATCGGCGGAGACAACATTACTGCGCGCTGAGAAAGAAAACCTACGGTAGTCTTACGTGCCCAACGTGTGTCGTGTTATTGAACCCCAACGTCAAAGCGCTCTTCATTGCGGTTGAGCGCCGACTAGCGCGACGGTCAGGGGGTTACGTGTTGCGCGTAGGGTATTGATTTGTATCCTCTTGGAGTCATTCGGGCGAGTGACTAACCTATTTGTTCGCCGCCTTACGCCAGTCGACCGAGTGGCGATGACGCGGTAGTGAAAATGGGGGTGCCCATCATATGGTAGCATCAGCCCACAGCTGTCTTCCCTTAGCGGCAGCTGCTGTGTCACCTGCGAAGATGCACGGAGTTTCTCTTCGTGTGTTCGCTTTTTCTTGTGCATTTGGTGTAGTGCATCGGGCGGAGAGCGCCCCGGGTGATACTTAGATGGTTGTTCTCCTTTCCACATGAAACCTCTACTACAGCCCTCGACTAGAACACATTCATTCACCGTACTCGGAGAGGAACGCAATTTAGACGGGAAACATGGAGTGAAGAACGGTACTTCATCACTACTTCAGGTCTAAGACATGTAATTATAAGCGGCAAGTTGGTGACGTGAATTCCGACGCGCCGGTATTACTACTTGGTGGCAGAATACTATCTCAAAATTGTGTTGTCGGCGGTCAAGTGGCGTGAAGTGGAAAAATAATAAACTAGCTATTCGTACGAACTGGTACACGTTTTGTCCGTATCCAGCCTATCTGGCCCCTGTACGCTCTACAGCACCACGGAACTGCGTTCATATCTCGTGCTTTGCGTGTGTGCGGAGTAAAGCACGAATCCGCGACCGCGCCCCTTCATTGCGTTCCCATGTTGCACTCGTGTCCACGAATGGGTTAAGTTGACAACACGCGGTAACAGCGAGGTGAATTCTACGGCAGGCATTTATCTGCCACAGCGCAGAATCCTCCACCAGAGGAGGAGCCTCCCATTATCTTGGAATCCGATGCATACTACACTAATATGCATACCAGGCATTTCCAGAACGTGTTCTCCACAACAAAAACTCAAAACCTATCTGTCTGAACTCACCTTTGGTTTATCCCCCCTCTTCTTAATCTCTACCGAACCTTTCTTTGATGTTCTCTCGTTGGAATGGTATATACGAAACCGTCTCATACGAAAGACAGCCTTCTCTAAAAGAGGTAAACGATCTAACTCCTTGCCTACTTGGTTACCTAACGGGCGGCTATTTCTCTTGGGCATACATGTGTAGCTTGTCTGTGTTTGCACAGTCGGATATCGGGCGAGGTTTTGAGCTCCTCAACGTTAGGAGTCTCAAAAGAGTTGTAGATGTTCTTCTAACCCCGCAGCACTTGTCCATTTTCTACCACTCTCCGTCTACGCGGTTGCCATGTGTGTGTGTGTGTGTTTGTCACCCTTGCAGCATTCGACGGCGGTGACTGCTGTAGCTGTACCTGCGTCAGCGGGAAATTCGCTTGTGGCGAAGACATCGACTTCACATGTCTTGACCCCAGTGCCGCATGCTTCGACGACGGCACTGGCAGCAATTCTTCATCCTGTACTCCTTTATACTACTCCGACGGTGACTGCGACCTCGGCAACAACTCCGAGGAGTGCGGTGCGTGTCATTCATCGTTTTGTATGGGTCGAATGCTACGGTATGAGTTTTCAATTTTGAGCCTGCGCAATGGTCACTGATTGGACTGCCTCACTCAGGGGATGGGATACCCAGGGTATTGCTGGGTTTGAAGTGTGTTGTTCAACGCTAGCCATCAGACATCCAGAGGTGAGTCTGAAACAAACCACCGGCACGTCAAGTTTATACCCGAGACCCAGAGAGAGGGGGGGGTTGCTTGATGCATGTCGACTGAACGATCGCGGTAAACAGTACTGGCCCTTGGGATAGTGCACCGGGCTTTGCTCACAAGTTGTGTCAACAAATTCGGCTGTTAACTCTCCGTAGGGACTTCATAGGGAACACATTGACGGTGAAAATTAACGGTTACAGAAACTTTCTCCGCTTTTAGGGCGATGTTATGGCTTGATGTCCGACGTAAAGCGGTGCTAGGAGTTGTACGACACGGCCTCATGATGATTAGTTGTTTTTCTTCTGGGCGCATGCGGCTCTTAGACGTTTTGGATAGCGCCAGAAATAGTATTTCTTCATGTTGCTATCTCGGAGCACCCGATGCATCGAGCTGCTCGCGTGCGAGGGGGACTAGAAATAAGGATTTGCCAATCCCCCCAGAGCATGGGTCTACAACAGTGCCTGTCTTCTGGAAATATATTGGAACACTGTGGACTCAGATCATGCCTTGTGTTGATAATTGCTGTAGTGTGTTTCATTCTGACTTTAGCATGTAACCTGGGCCGAACGCTTCACCTTGCTCCGGATATCTCATGCTGAGTGACGCACGATGCTGTATGGGGTTGATTTTGTGAAGCTTCTCAAAGAGGAGAGATCTACACTTAACTAAATCCCGGCTTTGAGAACAAATATTGTGCTCACCGATGAACCATCTTATGAACTAGATGTAGGACACACTTGTGCCGTAACCCCCGAGTGATACCTCGGCTCAACGAAGTTGCTCAGAAGTTGTCGACCGGGATCTTGAACCTTGTTACCACCACACTCCCGTTTTGGGGACAGACCACCTGGACTTCGACTAGGTAAGCTACAATAGTCAAAAATAGCTTAAGTTAGCATAGCACCAGACGAATGATAACACAAGTATGGACTTTGCTGTAATACACCGCGATTGCACGGCTTACCGAGAACAAGTTGCGGCGGTGGGGATTCATGTGCGCGCAGCTGCGCCTGACTACCTCCGCGTTAAGGATGAATCATCGAATCTGCAGTCTTGACGCGTGTTGAGCTCAGTGCTACAAAGGGCTGGGGTTTCTTGCCCTTTCCCACGTATATGACGATTTACACTAGACCCACGAGTCCCGACCTGCACCAGGTTACGACGGCGGCGACTGCTGCGAGTGCACGTGCGTCAGCACCGAATCCTTCACCTGCGGTGATGGCCGGAACGGTGGTTTTTCGTGCCTCGACCCAAGCGCTTCGTGCGTCGATGACGACGACGTTACCACCCTTCCGACCACTGAGTCCTTTTCGGACCCTGGACCAACCACTTCCACGATGACCACCGTACCCTGTAATCAAGAGTTAGCATCGGACGGCGATTGCGACCTTCAGAACAACACCGAGGAGTGCGGTGAGTCAATATGATCACGCTAGCTTTTCTGAGTGTTTCCCGGCGTCTGCGCTGCTGACTCTCTCTCGGTCAGGTTGCAATGATATTTCGTATAATAATGTTACGGGGATACCATATCGACGAATACGTTCAATCCCAAGTTCGAGGGTGCGCCGTCCGCCTTGCATGTACTCTTCCGGCACGCCAGACGTGGTGCAAGTCGGGAAATACGGCACAGGTGTCACCGCATCTGGGGTTCTGTGTATGACAAAAACACGAACGATCACTGCTTAAACATGCCCGGCTTGAACAGAGCAATGCACCAATATGTTAGCATATCCTCTATAATAATCCCGTGCAAAACGTGTGCAGTAACCGCAACACCACCCGGCTAAGCTGTACGTTTTCTCGAAGAAGTAACACGTCGAACCCGCAACAGGTTACGACGGTGGCGACTGCTGCGAATGCACCTGCGTCAGCACCTCTCAATTCACCTGCGGCGATCGCCAGAACGGCGGGTTCTCGTGTCTTGACCCAAGCGCTCCGTGCGTCGATGACGACGACGTCACCACCCTTCCGACCACTGAGTCGTTTTCGGACTCACCATCGACCACCACCACCGGCATCGGCTCTTGTTCTCCCGATTTTGTATCGGACGGTGATTGCGATCTTATCAACAACACCGAAGAGTGCGGTGAGTCTCGATAACCACGCCTGCCGTACTGAGTATTCCCAGATGTTTGTGTTACTGACCCTTTCTTAGGTAGGTTACATTTTTTTTTCGCATAGTGTTCTTACGAGGGTACGATGCAGAAGAACGACGTTCAATCCAGAGCTAGCGTGTGTGCCGTCCGCCTTGCATGTACGCTTTCAGCACTCCCGACGTGTCCCAGTGCGGAACTAATGCGTCGCTGGTGTCACCGCCTCTGGTGTTTCGAGTAGGGAAAACACACGATCGAGACTGAAGCTTGCCCGGCTTGAAGAGAGCAATTCATCAGCATGTCCATATTGCCGCGGTAGATATCCCCTGTGATCCGTGTTGCGGTCACAGCAACACCACTTATTTTTTCTCGAGGAAGTAACACGCCGAACCCGCAACAGGTTACGACGGTGGCGACTGCTGCGAATGCACCTGCGTCAGCACCTCTGCATTCACCTGTGGCGATGGCCGGAACGGTGGTTTCTCGTGCCTTGACCCAAGCGCTCCGTGCGTCGATGACGACGACGTCACCACCCTTCCGACCACTGAATCGTTTTCGGACTCACCATCGACCACCACCACCGGCACCGGCTCCTGTATTCCCGATTTTGTATCGGACGGCGATTGCGATCTCATCAACAATACCGAGGAGTGCGGTGAGTCTCGATAATCACGCCTGCCGTACTGAGTATTCCCCGACGTTTGTGTTATTGACCCTTTCTCAGGTTGGTTACAATTTTTTTTCGCATAGTGTTTTTACGAGGGTATGATGTTGACGAACGACGTTCAATCCCGAAGCTGGGGTGTGCGCCTTGCATGTACGTTTCCAGCACTACGTAAGCATGCCCGACTGGAATATAGCAATGTATCAACATGTTGGTATTGCCGCGGTAGATATCCCTTGTAATCCGTGTTGCAAGCACAGCAACACCACCTGGGCAGGCTATATTTTTCTCGAGGAAGTAACACGTCGAACCCGCAACAGATTACGACGGTGGCGACTGCTGCGAATGCACCTGCGTCAGCACCTCTCAATTCACCTGCGGCGATCGCCAGAACGGCGGGTTCTCGTGCCTTGACCCAAGCGCTCCGTGCGTCGATGACGACGATGTCACCACCCTTCCGACCACTGAGTCATTTTCGGACTCACCATCGACCACCACCACCGGCCCCTGCGTTCCTGACTTCGTATCCGACGGCGATTGCGACTTGATTAACAACACGGAGGAGTGCGGCGCGTGCCGTTTATCATGCCCGCTGTTCTTGGCTAATCAACACCTTATTCCCTTTACACCTACCTGGTATTATAACACACCCCTTACGGACTCTGACAGTGTACGTGCAACCTGAAGGCTCAGTGTGTGCGTTCGAACTTGGCTGCATTCTCTCGGCGCGTTAAACATGGTCCCAGTCACGAAATGCGCCGCAAATACGCTCCTCATATATTTTGAGACAGCATGAACACCCGACAGGACACTATCTGATCGTCATGCCCAGATTGAGTAGAGTAGACCAATTGCTTGCGGTTGAGTTACACGTGGTACTTACAGTGAGAGCAGCGTCTTTTGAAATATTTTGCTTCGCCCCAGGAAATAACTCGCCAAACCCGCAACAGGTTATGACGGTGGCGACTGCTGCGAATGCACCTGCGTGAGTACCGATAGCTTCACATGCGGGGATGGTGTCCACGGCGGTTTCACTTGCCTCGACCCGAGTGCCCCTTGTGTTGATGACGATGACGCCACCACCCTTCCGACCACGGAAACGTTTACGGGCACGTCAACGTCGACCACTACAAGCTCACCCTGTATCCCTTTTGTTGCCTCGGATGGCGACTGTGACACCGTCAACAACAACGAGGAGTGCGGTGCGTGGTATGTTGGGTGTCAGCGATTGGTTTTACTGTGTCTCAGTCGTATATATACGTAAGATATTAACAATTTAATGTTGTTGTTGTTGTTCTCGTATTATGTGATCGCGAAGCACGAGTCTGTGGTCCCAGAACACGCTCCAATTAACATAGCGTCAAACGCGCCAGGAAAATAACTTCAAGAGAGTTG
>JASSKH010000021.1:1997529-2302208 GCA_031763025.1 Macrocystis pyrifera | reverse complement strand
CCCCGCCTTCCCCATCCCGAAACCCCTTGACCCCCCAGTCCCGGTCAGTCCTAACCCCCGTCAGCAAAGGCGTTATGTATAAAAGGTACTGCTGCCGGAGACCGGTCTGCTTTGGGCGCGACAAGTCTTTCTTCGGGCCTTACCACCGTTCGGGCCTTATTAAACTGGTTTTAGTGTTGAAGGGAGGTCAGTCAAGGGATCAAGCCGCGGTCTCCTACCATATACGCGTATCGCTATGTCCAAAATAAGCAAGAACCGGCTGCATACTACTACTCAATCAAAGACGGTCTTTGTGTTTTGGGACAGAGTGTTGTTCCGCTCTGGCCCTGAATATAATCTCCTTTTTCACTCTGATTTTAACATAAAACGGTGTTAATATTCACGGCCAGAAGAGGAAGCAAATATTCCCATAGAAGTCCGGCCTCCCCGGCTGTCTAGAACCACGTACCCTGCCTCCCCCCCCCCCCCCCCCCCCCCCCCCCCCCCCCCCACCCGCCCCCCCCCCCCCCCCCCCCCCCCCCCCCACCCACCCCCCACCCCCCCCCCACCCCCCCCCCCCAGCCCCCCCCCCCCCCCCCCCCCCCCCCCCCCCCCCCCCCCCCCCTCCCCCATGGTCATACGACTACGGCCATGCATGAGATCGAGTACATCTCTCCTATCGAGTACACCCCCCCCCCAGCACCTTCAGGGATGTGAGGGTCAATGGTCACACGACTAAGGCCATGCATGCTATCGAGTATCCCCCCCCCCCCCCCCCCCCCCCCCACCTGCACTACCCCGCGCCCTCCACTACCCCTCCTCCGACTCGACACCCCAACCCCCGACACTGCCCAAGGGTGAGCGGCTTACTACGATTCGAGGAAATGGTTGACACCCCTTGGGCACGATACGAATACGACTATTACCAACCCTAACCAATACCCTTACCCTCAGCCAGAGCACCCCAATGGCAATGAGGGTACTTTTGGGTGCTACATGTTCCGACCGGTCGAGCTCTTCAAGTGCGCGATCATCGGTTAGTGCGTACCAGGTATAAATTTCTCACTACTTGAAAGGAGTAACAGTTGTTCTAGGAGTGTGTGTACGTAGCGCACAGAAAAAGTCGATCGGGTTTTTCGCGAGAAGAAACTTCCTCGAATTTACGACTCACTTACCTTGTCTTATCTCCCGAAAAGTGTCAAAAACGGGTGGTCTTCACCCTTTTCTATAGGACTGCAGTCCCGTTTTGGGGATAAACCGCTCTAATTCCAAGAGATTTGTCCCCAAAATTATTGATCTAAAGAGACTGCACTCCTAAAAGGGTCGAAGTGGGTACGCCAATGTACTGCACCCCCCCAACCCCCAACCCCCAACCCCCCCCAAAAACAACGAACCCCCCACACCTTCCGCCAACTCGAACTCCCTCACAATACCCCCTCACCTCCCCCGCCTCCCTGGCTGTCTAGAAGTACGTAGCCTCCTGGCACTTCAAGGTGCTGCAGCAGTGCCTCCATACCATCTGACATCGCTGTCGCCAGCTCCTGCGCCGCTCGCTTCGCGTTCTGTTGCGAATGTGTGTTTTTCGCGGGAAATCAAAATGGCACAAAAAAATGACTGAATCGGAAAAAAATAATTGGCGAAATATACTATACAATATACACATATTAGGCGGGAACTACGTGGCAGCAAAATAGTTGGCAGAGAGAAGGTTGGCAAAAACAAATCGGCAGAAAAATAGCTGGCAGATGAAAAATGGGCAGAATAAGACCTGGCACGATTTGTGCAGCTGAAAAAAAAACGAAAATTCAGCAGCCGTACACAATTCGAAGCCTATACTGCCCGAAAGGGCGGAAGGTATAACGACCAGCGAAACGAAATCGGTACATGCGTCCATGGCGCAACAGTAATCGGCTTCTACAGTAGCAGGGAACCAATTGGCAGATCCATGCCTGGCAGAACAAACGACTGGGTGCGTCTCGATCTTAACGAGAAGCGTTTTTCAGTTTTTTTCAGTATATTCCCGAACTCTCGGTATTTTCCTGGCCGCAACTTCGGGAAAATACTGAAAAAAAAAAACTGAAAAAACAGTCCTCGTTGACATCAACCAATCCTTAGTGCTACAGATGGGGGGGCGGGTGAGTGAGTTCGCCGACTGCTTCCCAGCGTGACTTGTCGCGGGAGGGGGATAGTCCCAGAAGTGCAGGGGTCGTAAGTCTCACCATGCGCACATACTGCTTTTGAGCGCTCCTGATCGCAATATATCTAATATTACTGGGGACCATAGCAAATAGGGCCCACGGTACAAATACCTATATATTTACCTATTTTTACTCACAATATTGGATCCTGATTACTATGGCCCCCCGTAATAATAGACGCAGTACCACCATAAACACCAACAAGAACGGCATCAAGAATATCCGATACCAACCGCACCGACACCAACACTAGCCGTGCTTTGGGATATCTACTCACCAATGTGCAAACGTCCACGTCGCTGATCAGGTGAACATCAACCATCACGGTTGTTGATATACGTGCGTACCTGTGCAGTCCCCGCTTCCCCGGTTTGAAGCCAAATTGTTCACGTGAAACCCACATACATTGCGTTCTCGTGCACGTCGGCGCATGAACCCACCGAAAAACGCTCACCGCCTCGCGAGAAAAAAAGCCCCGACATGCTCATTTGTGGATCGCAAGGTCCAAAGAGAAAAATTACTTCGCACAGGACTGTCAAAGACAATATGCAAGGCGCGCCTGCGATAAAAGCATGAAATCCTTGAGAAAACACACGCCCGTGAGACAACCCTGGAGCACGGCCGAGGCCGCCCTCGGGTACTGCTTATGAGCGCTCATGAAAGCACTTGACGCATTTCCACCAGCACCAACACCGACACCAACACAAACATCAACATCAACACCGCCAACATCAAAACACCAACACGATCGACACAACAACAATCAGCACCGTCAACCCTCTTTGAGGACTTCGGAGGGGAAAAAATTACGACAAAAAAAAAAGGAATGAAAACAGCGACTACAGCATATACCGCTGCGTGATTGGGGGGTGATATTCAACAACACGATATCCGAGTTTTACAATGGTTGATTGCAAGGAGTCGTACAGGCACGGGCGCGACATGGTCATCCTACCCGTGCATACTGCTGGGTGCTCCCGCTGCTCGCAGATGGTTGACAGCATCACAGCTGTCGCTGTTCGGTTAATACGGGTTTTTAGCAGTATCAACACCACCAACACCAACACCAACACCACCAACACCAAAACCAAGGACCATCACCACGACCACCAGCACCACCACTTACAGCAACAAGCAAGCAAACTATAGCAGCAGTCGTATCATCACACTGCCGCGTCAGCATCTGCCCCACCCCACCATTCCACACAGCTCGAGCAGATCATCGATTCCCACTCTTATTCTCAAGATGCTGTAGTTCAGGGCAGACGCATTCCCGATCTGCGCCGCGAGATCTAGCTCATGCTGGCGGGTGGGAGCCGTACAGCCTGCATAATCTGGGATGTGTTTCCTGGATCGGATCTGTACTACAGGTGTACAGATCCTGCACAAGATATCCTAACGGCGGGATGGGATCTAGGTGATCTACAGTGGATAGATAGATCATGATCTACCTGTCCGACGTGCGAATAATTCCCCCATCTCACCTCCAACGTGCTGCCCATGATGAATGCCTCCCCTTTGACGCTGTCCTTCCTGTCCCTGCACCGGGCGAGCTCGCTCTTAGCTTCAGAAAACTGTCACGAAGCATAACAAAAACACAAAAAACAAAAACACAAAAAAAGAAACCTCGAAAAAAGGCACCAAACACGAGGTTACTTCGTAACCCCCGCGGGACTTCAGAGAAAGAAACTGATGGCGAAACGCGTGATGCGATCGGTGCAGCACAACCTACTGGTCAAACCCTTCAAGGCTGACGGGGGAATCCCCAGCTGCACGGAGTTACGTGCTCAATCTTCCCGGAATCCCACTAACACGTTGCACGCGAAGAGGTTGGTTGGAATCGATTCGCTCGGGTTTCTTGTGATCTGCTCCCTACAAAAAAAAAATACCCAACCCACGGAACCCAATCCCCCAGAATACATTGAAAGTGGCATTCAGGCCTATTTTTCGTCGCTGAACTTGAGAAGATTCTTCAACATTCGTGGTTTGGAGCCATTTCTCTCTCTAGATATACCCGGCAGGAAACAGACCGAACGAAACCCAACAAAAACAAAATGGTTTTCGACGAAATTGTTCGCAACCACCTTATCACCGGGGGGGGGGGGTGTACTCGCTAGGAGAGGTGTACTCGATCGATCTCGTGCATGGCCGTAGTCGTTTGACCATAGACCCTCGCGTCCCTACAATGCCGGGACGGAGCATGTCGGGTTTTCACCGACCAGGCAGACATTGCTTGCACCAAGCGCGAAGCGCCGTGAGGTGTCCGGCGAGTCGCATGAAGGGTGAGATGCATCCTACTACGAACCGCTTGTGAGGCGGACTTGCATATGGATGACAGCTTCAATGAGTTATTTTAATTTCCGGTGTGGCCACTTCCAGAGACAGCAATGACCGGGGGGGGGGGCATAAATACATACCTGCTAGTATTATACGGCAATGAGAGCCCACGATAGACCCCAAAGCCATACCAGTACTACCACCATGTCCCCCAAATTTTAGGGCCTTTTGTATACTAATAGTCAATCAAAACGGTCCTCATGTTCAGGGGCAGAGCGCTGTACAGTAGTACGATCCCGCCACCTTTACACCTCATATTCGGCTATGGCTACTACGTTCCCCCCCCCCGTAAAAATGTTCTACAGCAGCACTCGTCAAGTACCGAACCCCAGTGTGAGACTTGAGGGGGGGGGGGGGGGGGGGGACGACGACGACGACAGCGAATGACCATGGCACCATTGGTGGCACCAACCACTGCTGGGACAGACAAGGGGCGGAAAAAAATATTGAGGAGGGGGGGGGGGGGGGTGTACTCAATAGGAGAGATGTACTCGATCTCCTGCATGGCCGTAGTCGTATGACCATAAACCCTCGCATGCCTACAATGCGGGGACGAAGCATGCCGGGTTTTCACCGACCAGGCAGACATGGGGGGGGGGGGACGACGACGACGGCGACGCCAACAAATGACCATCATGACAGCATTGGTGACGCGAATCGCTGCTGGGACAGGGAAGGGGTGGAAGCAAGAAGTCAGAACCGTGAAGCAAGGCGTTGCACAACATCCGATACATGACCGCCTCCGCTGCATGATCTAAACCTTTCAGGGCAAACAGATGCCTGATTTGTACCACCAATATGCACCTCATTTTGCCGGGTGGGAACCGAACAAATCTGCATTAGCTAGCACCTATTTCCTGGGGTGAACCTGCACTACTCGATATACTATCAGAGTGCACGTAAATTCAAAACGGTCGTACATATAGCAGGAGTTGTTGTAGATATGGATGGCCTACATGGTACGAAGTGGGATCGGGGTGTCAGGTGGGCCTCCGGCGGCTCCGCTCCTGCGGAGGGCATATCATATTTCTACACCACTATTACGGGGGACCATAGTTAATAGGACCCACGGTACACACAAAAAACTACGTATTTCCCTATTTCTACTAACAATGTTTGGTCCTATTTACTATGGCCCCCGGTAATTAAGTGGGAGCAGGGAGTCGAAAGGGGTGGGCCCATGACGGGATCAAAGTACCAAGCGGGAACAGGGTGCCAGGTGGAACCAAAAAGTGCGCAAATCTAAGAACCTTTGCACATATATCATTCATTCTTATCGGAGAGCTTTCTTTCCAAAAATTTCAAAGTTTGGAAATAATTGGAGATATGTATCAATATACGGAGGCGTTCTGTCACTATTCGTGAAATTCTCCACAAGCAAAAAAAAATCATGTTTGTGAAATTTCACATATTTGGGAAAAAAAAATCAGGAAAATCTGGAAGATTAAAAACTTGCGCGAAAAAAAACATGGAAATTATGGGAAAAAAAAAGCTCTCCGATAAGAATGACCCAATAATACGTGCAATTCTCCGCTGGTGCTGCGCAACATTTGATATCAGCACATACACATTTTTATTTTATTTATATATTGTTTCCCGAATATAGACAACATCCACTTCCTGAATTCTGCAGCTTCAAATTTTGTCTTCCACAGCTTGCGAACATGATGGATTTCGACGAAATTCTCGATATCACAGCCTCTGTCTTTAATTTTACAACTTCAGAACATGACCTACCGTAGCTCCTCTACTTGTAGATCGTCGTCTGTCCGCCCGTGTGCAGCATCATACCATCCTGCCCGTACTGATGTAGTGCCCTCACACTACTTCTTACATGTGCAAACAGACCGCTCTGGGCGCAAATGTAACGACCGTCTGCGTGGAGCAGAGGGAGTCGTACGTGCGTGTCGAAGACCTCTCAACACGCATGCACGGATGAAACAAGAACTTGAGCATCCTGCCCGTCGAGATCTCGGGTCGCAAACGATCTCGCGTCGTCGGGTCCAACTGGATGTTCTTCCGCACCGGCCCGATTGGTGTGTTCTTCGACTACCCAACGGGTGTCGGAACCCGTAGCTTTTTCACCACTGCTGTAGCTTTTTTTGAGAATTTATAGTCGTGTCCCCAGACCGCCCCAAACAAAAAAATACAACCTCCGCCGACCGGTAAGGATTGTAGGAGTGGTCTCTCACTGAGGCACTGAGGGTCCCTTCCATAACACATTCGAGAAACTGGTTGAGGATCACTCTGTACAAGACGACTAGAACTAACCCAAATCCTTAGCGAATAGGGTGTTAGCGAAGATTTTGGTTGGGTTAGGTTTCTCGTAGTCTTTTCTACTCACAAATGATGGCAATCCCAACCCACGAAAAAAATTAGTGCTGTGGGAAAAAGTGGTCAAAAATGACGTGTTTATCCCACGTTCCCTTGGGTTGGGTACGGCTGTGGGTTGGCTAGCAAATGGAGCAACTACTGATTGACATGTTTAACCAATCAGCTCCTCATGCTTGTCGGTATCAAATATTTGTATCACGCAACCTGATTGGATTATCGAAAACACCGTAATCAGACCCAACCACACCATTGGTTAGAGTTGCTCCCTTTGTATCGTACACAGAGTACCTCAACTATTTTATCCACTATGTGGTCAGACCTCTTCGTACTGCTCTTACTCTCCCCACGCCTTTTACTTTGCTAACCCGCTGGGGCAAGGGCGATTGAACGTGAAAGACAACGCGTACGACAACCGACCCAGCCCCATGCCGGCGTTTTCGATGTCACAACCCTCTTATCTACCATATGTAGGCCCCAACGATCACATGTAAATTTCCGCTCAGAGTGGTATACTATACCTGGTACGTTAGTAGACAGTTTGATAAAACCGAAATTTCGCATTTTTGGGATAGCAAATCGTACGTGTAGCTGGGTCTGAGAAAGGTCGGGGAATAGATGAAGGGGGTAAGGTTCGGATTTGGGCGACAAAAGGTCTAAGGCCGAGCAAAAAGGCAGCCAATCACGACTGTGCCGTCGTGCCGGAACAGCAACAAAACAGACCCATCAACAACACCCACACCAACAACCACAACCACAAAAAACTACCACAACAACTGTCGACAACAACACGAACGCCAACACC
Source organism: Macrocystis pyrifera (assembly GCA_031763025.1). Taxonomy (NCBI): domain Eukaryota; class Phaeophyceae; order Laminariales; family Laminariaceae; genus Macrocystis; species Macrocystis pyrifera. The sequence continues at coordinate 2,294,558 of JASSKH010000021.1, read as the reverse complement.
CCCATCCCCAGCACCAACACCAACACCAACACCAACGAGGGTTCCTCAACACTGATTCGATAAAATGGTTGACACACTGCTGTGTACGAGACGAATAGAACATACGCTAACCCTAGCCCTAAGGCAATCAGACCAGCCCTAACCCTGACCCAAAGCCAATCTGACCACAATCTCGCATAAGCGGCGAGCTCTACCGACAACAACCACCAACACCAACACCAACACCAACACCCAAGTCACCAACACCGATATCGACACCAACAACCCAAACATCAGCACCAACACCAACAACACCAACACCAACAAAAAAACACCAACACCACCAACACCAACATCACCAATAACACCCCACACCAACACCCCTACCACCACCACCACCACCAACACCAACACCAACACCACCCACACGACCACCACCCACCAACAACAACAACAGCAACAGCTCCCCTCCCCCTCCCGCCCACCCCCACGACAACCAACCTGTGCAACCGTTGCGCGATGGGTCTTGCGGGTGGCCTCCAGCTCTATTGCGGCCCGTTTCGCATCCGCCTTCGATGCCTCGGTAAAAACCGCCGCCTCTTCCACCAGTTTCTGTTCGGTTCGGTCAAAAACACGACGAGAAATAGAGGGATCGCCGGCACGCAACCACCAAACGCTAGAAACTTGAACGAACTGGAAATAGGTCACAAAAAAAAACAGTGTACCTGGTACGCGAATTTACCCTTCGGCGTTTCATGATAAACCTATGGGGTTCAGAGTAGACGAACAATTGAACACGTACACGAAGCTTGGCCCTTTCTCATACTGGCAATATTTATTCTGCCGGCCGCCTCTTTCGCCTGTTCCACAAGTTTCTGCTCGGTTGGGCGAAATGCAAACATGAAGCAGAGAGACACAAAACGAACGCAGGAAAAATGAATGAAGTGGATACAGGCCAAAACAAAAACAAAAACAGCCTTTGCCAGTCGCTCACGATTACACAAAATCTATCTGGTCTGGTACCAGGTACCTGATACGTAAGTAGGACGTAGGGTTGAAACCCCTTTAGTACCGCAGTCCCGATTTGGGGACAAACCAGTCTAATTCCAAGTGGTTTGTCCCCAAAAAAGGACTGCGGCACTAAAAGGGCTAAGAGTGGAAAAGAATGTACCAGTACACCAGTACGAGGGAGCACTCAAGAACCTGAAAGTTGAGCAGTTTCAGCTCGTCGGCATTTGCACCAGAGATAACAACACCAAAACGGAAATTGGTTGGGCCAAAACAAGAGATAACTAAAGTGGTGTGGCGTACCCCCCTGGACGGCAGTATAAGAAACGTTTAATAACAAATATAGAATACTAAAAAAAGCGGTCCCCACATCTCCATCCAGAAAGGAACTACTGTACATATGGTTCACACTATACTCGTAGCATAATACCACTCTCGGTGTCTGTCAATACAAGGACCGCTTGGTATTCATGTTAAATGTATTAATGGTCTTTATATTTCCGCCCATAGTAGTGAATTTTTCAGCCCGAATTCATCCAGGCAAACTTGTGCAGAAAACGAAAGGGCTAAGTGCACGGGTGTGGGGTGGGGTTAGCTTTTGGGTAGTGTGCCTTCATGTTATCGAAACAGCCCCTTCTCGTACCCTTCTGGAACCATACCTGGCCGGTTCCCATCAACTCGAATTCCATAGTTAACCCCATATACTAGCGGTGGGAATGCGGACAAGGATCCAATACTTCCCCGCTTACATCCAACCTCAACCATCCACCCCTAACCATCCTCGACCCCCCCCCCCCCCCCCCCCCGGGGAACCTGCCCCTCCCCCTGCCACTCCACCCGCTGCCTCCATCCCCCCCAGTCTCTAACCCACCCAAACTCCCCATCAACTCTCACCCCTATCCACATCCCCAACCCCGCCTCAGCGCTGGGGTAGGATTTACGCACGAAGTACGCACGAAGCAAAGCAATATTTCCGTACGAACCGAAGCAATACGTGTTTTTGAGCTGGTTCTAGTATGCCCCCCCCCGTCTACGTCTCCTCGGAAACAGGGGTGTAGTACAGCAGTGGTCCTTCTATAGTGCCGGTTGTGTGTGGATAGTGCCGCCTGCCCGCTATAGCAGTGCCTGCCAAATCGCTTGGCAGACACAAATGGGAGTATTAACTAATGTGGCACTGTGCGGAGAAATTAGTGCCGGTTGGTTGCCGCAATAGTGCCGGTATATTGTTGGCTGGCGCATACATACAGGCACTATATAGCGGGACTACTACTGTATATCCCCAAACACATGTACGTATCCCCGCGCACCTTAAGCCGCTTCTCTTCCAGCCTTAACGCGGCGGCTTCCTTCTCCAGAGCGGCCATAGCCTCGCCCTCCGTTTGCCGGGTCCCCCTCTCCCTCTCAAGCTCGGCCTTAACCTGCTCCAGACCCTTCGCCTCGCGAGTAAATGCCGCCTGGGTAGGCGTTGCGTGCAATTTTCCACCATTATTAACAACCATATATCACCGGGGAAGGGGGAGGGAGGGGGGGGGGGGGGGGGACTCATTATCATGCATGGCCATAGTATTTTTATCAAATACCCTCCCCTCCCTGCAATGCCTGGACGAGGCACGTCGGGTTTTCACCGACCAGGCAAAGATTGCTTGCACCAAGCGCGAAAGCACCGTGAGGCGTTCGGCGAGTCGCATGAAGGGTGAGCTGCATCCTACTAAGAACCGATGGTGCGGCGGGCTTTCTTGCATACGGATGACACCGTAGAATAAGTTGATTTTTTTTCCCAGTGGGGAGGGAGGGGGGGGGGGTGTGGGCGTACTCGGGGAGCGGGGGGGTACTCATCTGTTGCCTGCCTTAGTCATTTGACCATTGACCACGCATCCCTTTCGAGACGGAGCACCATTCTTACTCCTGATAGAGACACCTCCAACATTTTGGCGCTCATTACGCTGTTTTCATATATCACGTAGAAACTTTTGGCTAATCTTATCCCCTTCCTGGGGGGGGGGCAAAATGGGGATACGTGTTTTTTTTGGCAGAGCGTCAGGGTTAGGGTTCAAAGCCACCAACCTATGAAGACCATTTCCGCTCGGGGAGGTACAGATTATCACGTTAGAAAAATATCCCACACTAATTCCAAGTTAGCTGTCCCAAAAAAGTGTGTCCAATTCAAAAGGGGGTATCACCAGGGCTCTTGACCGGTCAGGAGGTTGTCGAAGTATAACGGGTCGGGTCGGTTCGGGTCAGGAGGGTATATAAAATAATTACGAATACGCCAGTTGTGCGTTCGGCTAATATAATAGTTGATACCCCACTTCGCAAGCTGCGCAATTTATCTGTTCTAAATCTCACGGGTTCGGTCACGTCAGGTCGGGTCGGGTCGGGTCACCCTGACCCGAACAGACCCGAACGACCCGCGAGGGACCTGACCCATGAACAACCCCGCCGGAAAAAAAAAAATACCTCGCTCTCCAGCAGTTCGGCCGACAAGCGCTTGGCTTCGTCCTCGCATCCTTGGAGACTCTTCAAAGCCTCTTCGGAGGCTTCCAGCTGCAAGGGCCGCGCCACCGCGGCACGACAGCAGAGCAGAGCAGAGCAGAGGACGACGCATGCAAAAAGGTGGACAAATCGTAACTATCGTAAAAAAAATGTGCGCTGGTACGTACACATTACACACATACGAAGAAAAAAAAGAAAAAAAAAAACGTCGGCTGTGAGATAGAAATATTCGGTCAAAACGTGCCCCGTACCCGTATTGTGAACTCCAAGTCTACCCGACTGTTGTCTACTCAAGTTTCCCACCTCTCGTTCTCGGCGGGACAGCTGACCCTGCACGTCGGCTCTCTCCTGCCTTGCCGCGGCCGAGGCTCTCTCCTCCTCCGTCAGTCTGTCCCGAACGGACTGCTCCGAATCGCGCGCCTGAAGGTGCGCACATCGGAAAAGTAATCGGTATCCCATTCGAACGATCTACTTGGTGGTTTCAGGGCTGATACCTTCCTGAAAAGTATGATCGATGCATAGCTCACGTTACCGGTAGGGGAGGGGGGGGGGGGGGGGGACCTGCATATGCTCTCAGTAAATAATGGGCGGGGGGGGGGGGGGGGGGGGGGAACCTGCATGTTCTCAGAAAAGTAAATAATGGGGGGAGGGGGCAGCGGAAAAAAAAAAACTGCACACACTCCCAGAAAAATTAATCGTTTTACAGAAAAAAAACAATCGAACACAAAACAAGACAATAAAAGGGCGTCGTTCCATGGTTGCAGCAGTACAACAATGGATGATGCTGCACAACATCTCACAACGGCAAGCTAGGATCTAGGCCAGTAGATAGATAGATCATGATCTGTTCAGGGTGTGCACGTGTGAGCTGCGTCAGAACGCGCGGGTGGTGGTAATGCTGGCCAGGTGTAGTCGGTGCTGGTGGTGGTAGTGGTGTGGTGATGGAGGTTGGCACGGAGTGTGCCATGCGCCCATGCGGTAGGATGCTGCATAGGTTTGGGGCATTGGACAGGTTTACAGTAGGGCACCGGATAGATCTGGGAATTGGGACGATTTAGAACGGTCTAGTGTACACCCCTCCCACCACCAAAATGAACACCGCGCCCACCACCACCAACACCGCCCTCGACCAGGGCCACCGCGCATGACATGAGCACACCATCACCACCACCTTCACCACCGCCACCACCACCACTAGGTGAACAAAGCCAAGATTAAAACAAAACCAAAAACAGGTACACGCACATCCTTCAGTTGCGTGTCCCGGCTCGACAGTTTGGCCAAGGCTTCCGCCACCTCTACCCTGCTCTCCTGCAGTCCGGCAAACCGCGACTCGGACTCCGCCGCCACTTCCGCGAGCTTCTGCTGCATCTGGTGCTTGTCTGCGATGAGACCGTCGATCTGGCCCCGTAGCTCCGTCTCTCTCCTGCGTCATTCAAATCGAGACACCGTTCGTAGCAAAGCAGAAAACACACAGAAAAGACAATACGTAGTACACAGCAGCGCAACCGTACAAACAGCGAATCAGTAAAACGGTGAAACAGAAACAGCAAAACCACCACTACGGATGAAAGCAGTATATACAGTAGCACAAAACAGTACAGCAACTTCGGAGCAATACGCAGTGGCACAAAAAATTACAGCAGCGAAAAAAAAAAAAAAGGCAAAGAAAAAAACACGACAACAAAACAGTCAGAAAGAGTGAAAAAAACACTACTATTAATAGTATTACGGGGGACCATAGTAAGTAGGACCTCTTGTGCACACAAAAAATATATACATTTACCTATTTTTACTGACAATATTTGGTCCTATTTACTATGGACCCCCGAAATAAAACACAAAAACACACGGTAGTATCACAAGAGAAGAAGCAAAAAATTGCAACAACAGCTAAACACTTCAAACGCAGAGCTACCGCATATCGTACCGTACCAACCGTGCGTGTTTGTTTATTTCGAGGACATCCGTTTAATCTTCCGGGTCATCTCGTGAGAGGTTTTAAAGCAATATAACCCCAGCGCCATTCTGGACTAAAAAAGTCGTCGCCACAGTTGTCGTCTCCCCTGCTCCCCACGTAGAAACTAAAGGTGACGCCCCCCCCCTCCCCCCGATAAAAAAAAACAATCCTGCGTTAGCATATAGGGGCATTACCGTATCACCCGGGTGATAACATATCACACCCCTAGGGATGAAGCTCAGAATCGATTTCCTCCAAAACCATGTATTATAACCCTTTTAGAATCGTAATCGCGTTTTGGGGGGGAAAATACTTGGAAATTATAGTCGAATATATGTTTCTGCACAGTGCGGTACTAAAAGGGCTATAAGGTGGGCGTACAAAAAAAAAAACATATTTACCGCATCATCCGGGTGATAAAATAACACACCCCCAGGGACGAAGTTCAGAACCGATTTTCTCCAAAACCACGCCTTGACCCTTTTGGAACCGCAATCCAGTTCTCGGGGAAAAAAAAAGACTTGGAATTATAGTACTATAATTGTTTCTGCACAGTGCGGTACTAAACGGGCCAAGGCGGGCGTACAAAAAAAACAAACATATTTACCGCGTCGGGATCTTTTCAATAATAGGCGCATAGCCGCGTCACTCGGCGATCTTGCACTCTTTCCGTTGTCGAGAAAACCACCTCGGAAATTCGTCATCGGGGGTGTGTTATCTCATCACACAGGGTGGTATTTTTATACGGTGTGTTATGTGTTGTCCTATCACACGTGTGATAACTGTTACAGTTGTGCGTTATCCTATCACACGTGTTCTGCACACGGTGTGGGGTGATAAGGTATTCCACTTTGGCCGGAGCGAAACTTTCGGCGTAGATGAAGGAATGTAAGATGGATGGTATAAGATGGTGATGCATGTTGGGGGGGGGGGGGGGGGGAATCCCATAAATAGCGTTGAGCTCGTACAGGGGTGCGATGGTTGTTCAGAGCTCGTTATTCTCGACAACAGCAATAAGGGTAGCTAACAAAGTTCAACATATATAGGTATACGTATATTTGTCAAATTTTCGTACTTTTGCCAACTTTTCTCTTCGCACGAGCACTTTTAGGCAAAACACTAAGTACACGGACACGTGATCCCCTGCCGGACACATTGGTCTAGGTCTCGGCGCGATCCGTGCACTCTGAAGCGCGTGGCGGGCGCTCAAAGTTTTTTCCGGCGGGAGTGGATAAGACGATTTCCCTGGTTTCAGTAAGAGGCCTTACTTTGTACGTACGTATCCGTACATACATTCACGACATGTCATGTCATCATGCTGTCTGTTTTCTCCCCCAGGCTCTCACGAGCTATGAGCACACAGCTCAGACATGTGCCAGGTACACAACAGACAACATGCACAGATCCCAACGTTCCAACGCTGCCGCCCACCCGCCGTGCGTGCGCGACACACCCTTATGCGCAGTGTTGCTGTGGTTAGTTGCGTTTGTCGGAGCCTGCAGTCCGCATTTTTGATCCGTATATACCCAAGATGACGTATATATCCCTGTACATATTTTTTGTGTTGCACGAAGCACGGACCACCGCCTAGACAACAATAGCCACAGCAGCAGTGCACAGAGCGTGCTTACCTCCAGCTTCCTACAGGACCACGACCCTGCTGCCCACAGCAGCAGCAGCAGTGGGCACACCTTGCGCGTATGGATGATCGTACTGCGGCTATCACAGCAGTTGGTTTATTCGATCGATCACTTGACCACGCCACGAACACACCAACCAGCATCACACACCTCCCTACCTACTTCAGAATCCTCTTCTGCTTATTTTGCTGTGTGTGATCCAATATTGCCACTGCTCCAGCTGTGCTCAGCACAGTGCGCCAACAGCAGCAGCGGGCAGGGTACTATGCGCATATGGAAGATCCGCGCTGTAAGCTCAGTACTACTACTGTAGTTCGTTGTTGTTGTCATCGGCATTGGCCGATGCACGTACCTTCCGCAGTGTGTGACCCATTATCCCCGGATCGATATATTTGTCGTCTCGAGTACAACAACAACAAATCGCATGTGCTGTACAACAAATTATTCGTACAGCAGGGTTCGTACAAAACATACTTAACTGTAATACAGCAGTAGTTCTCATTGCTGTGTGTCCTACATTGCTGACCGATAGACCCTAGAGCCAGCTGAAAGGGGGTCAGTACACGTACGTTCCTCGCGCGGCATTCTCCAGCAGTACTGCTGTACATGCAGTCGTACCTGTACAAGCTACTCTACTGCTGTAGGAGATCGTGCAAAGTTTAGATTGCGTAAAAAATCCGACGTGCAAGTTGTTCGAACACTGTTCTAGCGTAGCGAAAGCCTATACTGCCCGCCCTAAAATTTTCGTTTCCGAGGTTCGACTCGCACCATCCACACTTTTTTTTTTCAAATTCACTTCCTTTTTTTTTTTACTTTTTTTGCACCAAGACTACACTCGTAGTACTATTAATAATGATACATTCGTCCGCACCTTGCTTTTCTGAGCGTATAGGTAGTACGAAGTATGATACTCGTATTATATTGTAATATAATAAGTTGTGTGTGTTTATTTTCCACTTCTGGTTTCTTGCGTACCGACCAGTACATTCATCCACCTTGCTTTTCTGAACGTATAATATGATACATGATGTTGTACGAAGTTACTTGTGTGTGTTTTACCCAATTAAGGTAAAAGAGTTTGGGCGCGCTTACGTGTGGCGTGCGTTCACACCTCAACATTTTTCACAGCTACTCCCAATAGTTGGGAGTAAAGCAAAGTATGTTCGAGAAAATACTGCTCTTATTATCGTGGGTACTTCGTACACTCGCAGTATTTCGGGGGTTTTGCGCTCGAGATACTGCGAGTACTCGCAGTATTTTGAGGTTCTGTCGATACTACTTCGTATACGACCTTTCGGGCTCGCACTAATGCGGGGTTCGCTACTGCTGCTGGCGTGGATACCCCCTGTTGTGCTTCAAGTGTCTCGGGGTTCCGTACCGCGGGTACTACAAGTATTCTAGTCTACACAGTAGTGGCAGTATTTCGTCCGTTCGTAGTGTTCGTACTGCTACACTTCTGCGAGACTCAGTATACGCAGTAATGAAATACCCTCAATATGCCCAGTATACTTCGAGTGAGTAAGATGTATACTTCAACCGTCTGTGCACCGCGTCGACAATTCTCAGGCCCAGCGTTCGGCACCAAACACACCTATTAATAGATATTCCCACACGAGTGGGAGTTGGAGCAAACCACTTTCGCTGGAGACAACTTGAGTAATTGAAGCAGTCTGGCAGTATTTCAAGATGCGCATGTGCGAGGAATATATATGCATGTACTGCGAATACTCTCAGTATCTCGAGGTTCTGTACTGCGCATATTGCCTTTACTCCAAGTATTTCGTGTTTCGATACTACTGCGGGTACATACTTTAAGCAACCTGTATTCTCGGGGTTCGGTACTGCTCACACTCTCATTACTCTCAGTATTTGGGCCTTCTCGGTGCTGGCAGTATGTTTGCCGCCAGTACTCCAATATTATTAGTGCTCGGACTACGATTTGTTCTCGCCGAGCATTTATCTGTGAAAAACCTTGATGTTACCTGAGCACCAAGAAACATTTATTTTGGGGGAACATATATATACATTGTACCAGTATGTATGTGATGTACCTTACTCAGCCGGTCTCAAAAGTATTACTGCGCGACCTCGACCTCGCGCAACTTTTTTGTACGAATTAACTTAATCGCCGCGAGTCGGCTGGATCAATATATCCACTTATCGCTACCCTAATATATATTATTATTGTAGTAATTATTGATCCCACACTAATTCCGCGAACAGTATAATAGTCTGTCCTCAAAAATATGTAGTGTGTGTTCTTCACGTTAAAATGATGGGTGGATGCAGGTACTACTTCTACACAAGTGTGCAGGGTTGCATACGAATATTTTTTCGCTCTTGCGCCACTCCCCTATTCATACGACACCCCCGGGGAGGGGAACCTTGTATTGTATATATATCAGGTATTCGGAAGGCTCTCCACCAGATTTTTCCGAAAACGCCTTGTTTCAAATGGAGCGCTGAAAAAAACGTTTGCACCCCGGTGCGCACTCAGTGCTCTTTGTGGGTACGCGGAACCATGCTTGAAGGGGAGGACACCGTATAACACGTGCACACGTCGGCCAGATATGTCATCTACAGATATATCATCTACAGATACTCGTAGATCATCTACAGATAGATCATCTTCGGAAAGATCATATAGATGATGTACATATAGATTATACAGATTATCTGCAGGCATATCAGATAGATCATCTACAGATAGATCAGATAGATATTATGTTCAGATATATCAAACACATCATCTACTAATAGATCAGATAGTTCATCTACAGACAGATCAAACAGTTCACTATCTACAAATAAATCAGATAGATCATCTCCAGATGGGTCAGATAGTTCAATAACTACAGATAGATCAGATAGTTCACTATCTAAAGACATACCAGGTGTCAGATATGTCATCTACAGATAGATCATACAGATCATCTACATCCTAAGCTGTTTTGAGATGCCGCCCAGGAAGCGTACAGTACGGATGCAACGCAGGAAGCTTGTTCTCTGGCACGCAGACAATACGCTTGCAACCCGGCAACATGAGCTACTAATGTAGGTCACACCGATCATACACATCAATCTGCCCTGAAATGTCTATATGATCCAGAAAGAAACGATCTACGTCATCTGCCCGAGGTGGGGCACGACTAGAAACGGCGTCTGTTACATCTAACCTCTCGAGCTCCTTTCGCGCTTCCGCCTGGCCTCTATCCGCCTTCTCCGCCCGAGCTTCGCAGCTTGCCGCCTCCCTCGCCGCTTCTTCTTTGTCGGCCTCCGCTTCCGTCAAGGCCTCCTGTTAAGTCGTGGAAAGGCCCGGGAGAGGGGGGGGGGGGGGGGGGGGGCATAGGGATACGGGAGATAAATGTAATTTAAACTGACCTCTCTCTCTTCCTCTGTCTGTCTGTTTCTCTCCCTGTCCCTCTATCGCTCTCTCTTTCTTTTTCTGTCTCTCCTTGCCTCACTGTAGTCCTTCTTTCTCCTATGCTCACCTGTGCTTCTCTCTTTGCTTCTCTCTTCCCAACTAGAATATTGCCTGCCCATCTCTCCCTCTATTTAACTCTCTCAAACCCACAACCCAGGTCCTCCCTTTCCCTCCCATCGGCGTGCCTCTCTCTTTTTCTCTCTCCCTATCTTTTGCGCTTAACTCTCGTTTCTGACTTCCAATCGGTGTTCGAAGAACGCATCCATCAGCATACCACGAACACCTTCATCGGGTTTAAAAAAATGCCCCAAATCGGGATTGCAACCGGGTTTTCAACGGGTTTTCGAAGAACACGAGTACATACCAAAAACGCCTTAATCGAGTTTCCAAGCATGCCCTGATTTGAGATTCCAACCGGGGTTCCAATCAGCTTTCGTAAACTGCCTCCACCATTATACCAACGCCTGAATCGAGTTTCTGCGAATGCCCTCTCCTTCGACCGCCCCCCCCGTCTGCCTTCCCACCTGCGTCTTCGCTAACTCCTCTCGCTGCTGTGCCATCCGCTGCTCCTCTAAACGCCTGGCGGAGTCCGCGTCGGCCAGTTGGTCCTGCTTGATACGATACGATACAAGGTTCGAGGAGGTGAGATATTACACCGTATGATATATCATATTGTATCATATCGTGTATATCATATCATATCGTATCGTACCTTATATCACATCATATCATACCATACCTTATATCACATCATATCATATCATACCTTATATCACATCATATCATATCATACCTTATATCACATCATATCATATCATATATCATATCATATCATATCACATAATATCCCGTCAAGCCATACCCTGTCACATCATACCAGGTATATGATACCATACGAGCTGAGGCGAGTTATGGTATTATGTGACACGATATCATACTACATGAGATAGTATGATACGATGTGATATACAGTAGTACATGATCCGAAACGATAAATTACGACGTGCTATATATATTGTACGATACGATATCACATCATAACATATCATTCCATATCACATCAAATCGTTGATATTACACGGTACCAGGTATCATATACCAGGTACCTGGTACACAACATCATACGATCATACGATATACCTGGTACAAGAGATGAGACGAGATTAGATGGAACGAGATTAGGTGGAACGAGACCACCAACAACAATGGGGGCGAGACTGGGTGGGTCGGGTGGTCGGGTGAGCGGGTCGCTATTACGGGGGTCAATAGTTAATGGGACCAAATTTTGTTAGTAAAAAGGTGCAAATATATAATTTTTAATGTATGCCATAGGTCCTATTAACTATGGACCCCTGTAATAGCTGCCTGCGGATTTCTTTTACGTATGTACGAATCAATCTTCGTTTGGGTTTGGGTTTCATGGGGCCAACGGCTTTACCCGGGGCGGCAGAAGTTGGGCGCTAGGTCTACACCTCCTGCACTCCCCCGCCTTCCTCCTCTGCAACTCCCCTGCAGGCCTGCCCTTCAACTATTAAAACCCCCACCTCTGCTAGTTATATCTATTTCATGTTATTTTATTGTTGGCGGTAGCGATGGCTGGCGGTCGACTTAGATAGTTTGTGCGGGGTGGGCATCCTTAACTCCGCACAAGGGGAATGATCGTATCACACAGTGTGTATACGGTGAGGCACCCACGAGGCACAGTTACATAGTATACCCAATAGTGCCTTCTCTGGAAGTGGACACACCAGAAGACATATAAAATCATCGGGTGTTGTCATTCAACCAAAGAAAGTTCGCCTCCCGAGCGGCTCTTAGCAGGGTGCAGCCCGCCCTTCGTGCGACTGGCCCAACACCTCATGGCGTGTAGCGCTTGGTGCGTCTTGCCTGGTCGGTGAAAACCCGGCGTGCTACTTCCCGATATTGCGGGGTACGAGGGGCTACGGCCATACGACAACGGCCATACATGACATGAGTGTCCCACGCCTCCCGCCCCCCGCCCCCCGTCCGGCCCGGGTCCCGAAGACACAAAAAAGCGGCGCGACGACTTTTGTTTTTTGCGTATTTTTACTCGCCTATAATAGTACTCATACTAAGTACACCTCTCCGAAGGAACCCGCAAAAGCCAAACAACACCCTGGACGGTAATGTAAGCAACGTTTGATATCCACACTCATGTTTTAACGCACTCTACAATTCCGTCCATAGCGGTATTAGGATACAGTACACACAGGCGGCAGGGACACTCCCCTTCCCCCCCCCGCCCCCCCCCCCCGCCGCCTCCCCGCTTGCACAATGTGGGCAAAAGAAATATAAATCGGGGGGAGACATTGAAGAAAGATTATATAATAGCAAAACCCCACAACGTGTCGATAACCTCTGAATTCCGTATGGTACGTCTACAACGGCGTGCGCGCCACATTGTTCTATGTCTCCACAATAATTTTTTTAAGCGCACAATATGCAGGTGCGGAGGGGGGGGGGGGGGGTCCCGCCCACTGGTGTAGTAGGTGTATGACATACCAGTATCAGTACCGTACATAGCGTTGAGTCCACGCAGAAGGGGTGCACAATCGTTTTTCAGCGCTCTCCCTCGTTTTCTAGATGGTAAGGCTGCTAGAGTCGTACCAGGTACGTTCTATTTCCGGAACGTTCAGCCTCTCTCGACCAGAATTTTTCCCTAACACACACCTACTTTGTTCGGTACTGACAACATTCCCGTTCTGGGCAAGAACAAAACAAAAACAAAAACAAAAAAAACAGCGCTGGAAAACGACCGCACCCCCGCGTTGTGCGACCCCCTGTGCGCACCCAACTCTCATTTTGCGGCATTCCCCTCCCTCGACACGCCTACTCGAATCACCTGCAGCGCGTTCTTCTCCGACAAGAGTCGCTGGTTGCCCTCTCCCGCCACCTCAAGCTTCGACCGCAAAGCTCGAGCCTCTCTCACGAGCTGCTGCTCCCTCTCCGACTCCCAGGACTTGCACGCTTCCGCCGCGCCCGCCTTTCTCATGGCCACCTTACCGGGGGGAAAAAAAAATGTGAAAAATGTGAAAAATTTGAAAAAAATATACCAAAACGTAATATGACAACAATGAATCGGGGGTGGGGATCGGAGGTTGGGGAAGTGAGGGCGGGAGGGAGGGAGGGAGGCGTACTTACTTTGGTAAAAGATCATTGACCACGCTGTCCCTTTCAGTACGAAGCACCGCTCCTACCCCTATAATAGAAACGCCTCCAACATTTTGGCGTCCTCCAACATTTTGGCGTTCGTTACGTTTTTCTTCTGCGTGATCAGGGATACAAGAAAAAAAAAAAAAAAGAGAACAACGGTGCCACAATTGCAACCATGTTGGTATTGAAAACCACCTATTAACATCGGGTTGAGATTTTTGTCAGAAATCAAAACAAACCATTTTTGTCAGAAATCACATACACCTATGTGGGATTTGAAAACAAAAAAGTGGCGCGCCAAGGTTATCTTTTTTTCGTTGTACCCTTGATGTGATACACAGAAACGTTCTGCTTATCTTATCCCCTTCTCTGTTTCGCCGTCCGTCGCCACTATCGGGAGGGTTCCACGGCATGTACAGATCATGTACAGATCATGTACAGATCATGTACAGATCATTCCTACTTCGTGACCTAGACTGTATGATGTGTATGATCTATGAATAGGTCATGTTGCCGGGTGGGAGCCGAATAACCTGCACGATCTACAATAGGACATGTTCTCTGATTCGGGATCTGTACTGTGCAGATCCTGCACGACACCTCAAGAACGGCAAGATCCGTAGATGATCTATCTGACCTGTAGATGATATATCTGTAGACTTATGTATCTGATCCACGTTAATGGAGGGTTTGCAGTGAACCAACAATTCGTGCCTGTACTGCAACGACAATTCAAAGGCAATAGCTTTGGGGGCGGATGCCGGACGCGTGCGTGCGCAGGGGGGCGGGGGGTATTCATTATCATGCATGGCCGTAGTCGTATGACCATAGACCCTCGCATCCCTACAATGCCGGGACGGAGCGCGTCGGGTTTTCACCGACCAGGCAGGGGGCGGGGGTACTCATTATCATGCATGGCCGTAGTCGTCTGACCATACACCCTCGCAACCCTACAATGCCGAGACGGAGCACGTCGGATTTTCACCGAACAGGAAGACATTTCTCGCACCAAGCGCGGGGGCGGGGGGGGGGGGGGGGGGGGGGGGGGGGGGGGGGGGGCTCTCAGGGCTACACGCCTCCGCCGTGCCCGCTTTTCTCACCACCATCTTCGTAAAAAAAAAAAATAGACAAAATGGGTCAGAGAAAATTGATACCAGGATACAGGTGAGGGATGAATTGGGGAGAGCAGGCGGCGGGGGGAAGAGAGGGTGTGCTCGATATCATGAGTGGCCGCAGTAATATAACCATACGAGGGGCGTTCAAGGGCGGTGAGTGTCTCGTCACATTATTGTGCTGCAAAATATATTTCAAGGGTGATATGTACTTTCATCGGGAGGGGGGGGGGGGGGGGGGGGGGGGGAGGGGTTCACTGTGACCTCGTTCCGTATCTTCGAACGCATTAAAAGAAGGGGGAGGGGGCTCGCACTGTAGGGTAGCCACAGCATACAATACACCGTCCTAACCTGCTGATGACCTGCTCACAAGCAACAAAAACGTGCGTTGAACGTAGAATGTAAAAAAGGAAAAAACAAAACGAAAAACAGGCGCCACTGACATGAACCGAACACAAACCAAACTCCCCCAACCCCGTACACGAAAATATGGTACCTGATCATCCAAAACCGCGAGGGCGTTTCTTTGACTCCCCACCGGAGAAAGCGGCGGCACCAACGACTCCGGCGCCCTCGAACCCCCCCTCCTGGCCCCTGCCGCTCCAACCCCCACCCCCACCCCCACCCCTCCCTTGGCACCCACACCCCCCCCCCTTCGCCGTCACCGCCCCAGCCCCTGCCCCCGCTCCTCCCTCCACCGCCACCTCCCCATTTCCCGCCCCCACCCCCGCTACCGCTCCAGCCACTCCCACGACTTGCACCCCTTGCCCCCCCCCCGGCCCCCTTGAATTCCGTGGGCAGAGGTCGATTTGGATGCGGAGATGGAAGTCGTGGCGGAGGATGTTACGGGCGATGATGATGCTTTTCGTGCTGCTGCTGCTGCTGCGGCGGCGGCGGCGGCGGCGGCGGCGGCAGCTTTCGCTTTTTTCTGCCTCCCGGAACCGGCTACGATCGGGGGAATCTCGAGGATTGCCTGCAAGAAAAATACGGGAGAAAAGGAGTTGGTAGAGGAAAGGGGGGGGGGGGGGGGGTTATTTAGTAAACAGGGAACGGAAACATGAAAAAGGGGAAAGGGGTTGGCAGGCGCGACAGCAGGCGGTTTTCGAGGGGTTTATACAGAGGGTTGGATGTTTGCACCAGCAGACGGCTACTGCTGTAGTTGGATGTGTATATACAGTAGAGGGAGGGGGGGGTGTACCCATGCCCTGCATGGCCGTAGTCGTACGACCATAGACCCTCGCATCCCTACAGCGCTGGGACGGATCACCTACGTCGGGTTTTGACCGGCCAGGCGGGCATTGCTTGCAACAGGCGCGACTTTCTTAGGGTTGTTTACGAAGGTATTACGGAGGGAAAAAGTAATCAGAACCAACCATATAGTTAAAACATACGAACATACAAGTTTTTCTGTAACTCATGATGGGTCCTGCTAACTACGGTTCTGCTTCGACAAACTGGCTGATGGTCCACACAAAGTCCTCGGTACATACATCGGCCACTCGCTACAAAGTAGGGTTGGTTGTTCATGCACATGAAAGTCAGGGTCATTCCATCAACAACAGCAAGTACCTAACACACCCCGGTGATAATACCGCGGGTTTACCTGGCAGAAAATTACCACCCCGGGGTGATATCCATATATATATATATATATATATATTAATATTGCCACGCGCTCCACACTGCACGGATCGCGCGTGGACCTTGACCTATACGGCCGGCCAGGCTTTCCCGTGTCGACTACACATAGCCTCGCGCCAGAAAGTGCCCTTACGACGCGATTTGTTCGAAAAAGTGCGAAAAATTCACGAACATAACGTTCTCATATGCATGTGGGGGATGTTGCGAGCGATCGACCGAAAAGTCTCGAGTTCGTTGGCGGATATAACACATTCGGAACCGGACTTCCGTTGAGGGCACGTTACTTCAAGTTAGATCTACAGTAGATACGTGTTTGCTAACAGTGCAATTCGAAAAGAGTTAGACTACGTTTAGTTCGTCATAAAAAGTGGGCAATAAGTGATAAACCAGCCCCATTTTCTCGAACAAGTGGAAGACTACCCCGCCCCCTGGCAGGGCGAGTCGCCTCGCGCTTGGTGCAAGCAATGTCTGCCTGGTCGGTGAAAACCGACGCGCTCCGTCCCAGCATTGTAGGGATGCGAGGGTCTATGGTCATACGACCACGGCCATGCATGATAATGAGTACACCCCCCCCACCCCCTTCCCCGTACCAAACATGGAGAGGGAAAATGCAGGAGCTACTGAAAGATACTATAAGGGTGGGAGCAATCGGTCAAGAGCACAGAAAGCAAAAGCAACAGGGAAGAAGTTGACAGCATGCCACGGAGTATTAAAAAATGGTGGGATGAGCAAGTAAAGGTGGCTACAAGAGTAAGGACAGAGGCGAACGCAAGACACGGACGGAATAAAATTATGGCAGAATGGGAGGAATAAGCTGCAGCTAGAAATAAAATGAACGAGACGGCACAGAAGAAGAAAACGATATGGAAATATGTAAATACGTATTTAACAGCAAATGAAACGAATGAAGACTTTGAGGGCGGGATGAAGCAGATGTGGGTAGGGATAAAAGGGGTACCAGGCAAACAAGCAGGAGTGGCAGACACGGAAATAGCCATTGTAATACCTTAAGAGCACAAAACGGTAAAATGGTTGGTGGTTCGAAGGGGGAAAGGGGAGTACTACGGATTACCGTACGCCATTAACAGAAACGTTCGACGCAGAATTCGAGAAGGAAATCAAGACGTGGGCCGAGGCGAAAGTGTATGCACCAGAAAGGGAAGACAGCAGTGCTTCAGAAAAATTACAAAGAGGATTCACAAGGGAAGAAGCAAAGAAGTGTCTATTACGGGGGGCCAAAGTAAATAGGAACAAATATTGTTAGTCTAAATATGGAAATATATGGGTGTTTGTGAGTACCGTAGGTCCTATTAACTATGGTCCCCCCCCGTAATACTAATCTGAAGAATAGAAAGGCGGCAAGGGCAGACCAAATAGTCCATGAATTTATGAAGTACGGGGCAGAACGAATCCTCACCATGATAAGTCATGCTGTACAACTGGATACGGAAATACGAGTACGCACCCACGAGGTGGAGAGAAGGGGGTAGTGTTACGTGAGACCACAGCATACAGGACCTACGGTACACACGAAAACCTAAATATTTCCCTATTTTTCCTGACAATATTTGGTCCTATTTACTATGGTCCCCCGTAATAGTAAACTAGTCTAAGAAAGGAGACAAAGGCTGAACAGGGGAACCGTAGAGAGCTAACACTGCTAAGCACAGTAGGCAAAACGTTTTGTAAGATTTCGATCGATAGAATGAGAGCAGTGATGGAGAAGGAAGACCAAGTAAGCGAAGGGCAAGCAGGGGCTAGGTCAGAACGTAGCTGAGCAAACCATGTGTACACATTAGGTAAGATAATCCAAGGTAGGAAAAGACGCGGGGCGAACAACGTATTGTTTGTTTCTAGTGTACAGAAAGTCCAAGACAAAGCGTGGAGATACTCGTACGGATTGAGGAAAAAGTCGTGGGAAATAGGAATCCGAGGAAAGATGTGGAGCAATGATGAAGTGGTGTGATGCTGGATGGGGAAATATCAAAATTCCCCATCCAGCACCAAAATTCCCCATCCAGCATCACACCACTTCATCATTCTCCACGTTGATATATCACAAGGAGTTGCACAGGGATGTACGTCATCACGTAATATATTCAAGGTATATATATATATATTACCGATCTGATGGTAGCAGTCGAAGCAGCAAAGCAGGGAGTCACGGTGGGGCGGAAGATACAGCAGCGTCGGCATTGATGCTTGCGGATGACTCCGTGGGGACACCAGAAGATTGCAGTAACAAATAAAGAACGCCCTATTAATAGAATAGACTACGAAACGGAGGGTGACAGCAAACGTCAAGATGTGCGCAGGTGTAAACAACGAAGACGAGGTGAACCCGGTAAATTTCAGTTGCAAGTGGGGAGAAGATGAACTACCGATCGCAGACCAGTATACGTACCTTGGCGTAGAGATATCAAAAGGCTGCTGTTGGGATACACGCATTGCAAAACAAATAGGACAGGGTAAAACACACGTAGGCAAGATGGATGCAATCCTAACAGACTCGCACCTCGACACTATTATGGGGGGGTCCATAGTTAATGGGACCAAATTTTGTTCGTAAAAATAGGTAAATATATAGGTTTTTATGTACAACATAGGTCCTATTAACTATGGACCCCCGTAGTAGGATCAATATATGTATCCTGATAAAAGTGACACTAAGAAAGCTAGAATATGCAGGAAAAGTATGATAAGTCTGCAGGAGAAGTATGGGAAGGGAACGCGAAGTTTGTGAAACAGCTGAAAACAGCATAGACGACAGCAGCAAAAAAAAAAAAAAAAACTAGGAAGCTCAAGTACGACGAGTAAAGTATGGGAAGGGAACGCAAAGTTTGACAAAACAGCTGGAAACAGTACAGATGACAGGTAGCTAGAAAAAAATTAAGATGCTCGAGTACGACGAGCAATACAGTATTAAGAGCAGAACTGGGAATGTGCCCACTCAAGACAGATAGAGACGTGAGAAAGTTGAAATGGCAACTAAAGATAAGGAAAATGCCTAAGAAGAGGTTGCCAAGCATAGTCGATCGAGCTGTAAGGGAAAAGGCAACAAAAGGGCGAGCTGGAATGAGGTGGGATGGCGTAGTCGAGAAACTATGGAAGGGTATAGGAAGAAACCAAGAACAGATGATGTCCGTAGATGAGTTTGGGAGGTACAAGACGGAATTAAAAGAAAGCATAAAAAGAAGGGATAGACTAATAATAGCGCCAAGAAATGAGGAGGTGAAGTCGGAGACGCACTTCAAAATATACGGGCCAAACGAAGGGATTTCTTGATTTCTTTTTCTCTTTCGAATTGTCTTCTTTGCTTTTTGTTTTTTTTTGTCTCTTTGTTTCGTTTCGTTTCGTTTCTCTAGGTCATGGAATGTGTATGTCGTGCCTGTCGTACGCAGTATGATGACATGGCATTGCATTGCATACGTGGCAACGTAGTATTTCTGTGGCGTAGCTTTGTGTCCACAGAACTTGTATCTCTCTAGGATTGAAGAATCGGCACGGACACTGGTTGTGCTGGATGTCGACGGGTAGAAAGAACGGTTTAATGTGAAGAAAACAACAACAACATACGAATCAAACCGTATTTGCACAGCCCAATGGACTTCGCGAAAACGCTGAAACTGCGATTGCGTACCGGGTACCTGGACCTGCTAGAAAGAAGAAACAGTAATACCAGTAGCCGGGAGAAGAAGGAAGTGGATGCACAGATGTGCGGCAAAGCAATAGAGAGTACAACTCTGATAATAGGAGAATGTGAAATGTACAACGAGGAACGGGATGTGTTAGAAGGTGCGATGAGAGAAATATAGGAGTGTGACGTGGAGGAGTTTGGTGTACCAGAAAGCACCGAGAAAACGATCGCTATTCCACGAAATAGTTGGTGGCAACAGGTGACGAAACAGGAACGGGACAATATTAGCATAACGTTTCTACGAAATATCCGGAAACAACGTAACGAGCGCCCCACCGTTGTAGGTGTCTCTGTTAGGAGTACGAACCGTCCTCCGTCTCAAAAGGGTGATGCGTGATCAAAGGTTAAACGACTAAGGCCAAGCAACCAACATACGTACGCCCCGTCCCTGCCCTGTACCACAACCGCCCTCGCACCTGCTCAAACTTGTCTTCGCAGAGCTCTGAGAGGACGTAGAGGAGGGGCCTCCCGAGGGGGGTAGCACCCTGGGGCAGGTAGAGCGCCACTCGGTCTCCGCTCTGTATAGCGGAGGTCTTGCGCTTGCCGAGCTTCACGCCGTTCACGCTGGTGCCGTTGCTAGACAAAAATGTGCATATTTACAGCATCGTAAGAAATATTGGGTCGAGCGAAAAAAAAGCGACGGAGTAAGGAGGCGGTGGGTGTGTGGGGGGGGGGGGGGTACTCATTTGTTGCTTGCCTTAGTCATTTGACCATTGACCACGCATCTCTTTCGATACGGAGCACCGTTCGTACTCCTAATAGAGACACCTCCAACAATTGGGCGCTCATTACATTGTTTCCATATACCACTCTGACCCGAAATATAGGGACCTTTAACATACAATTATTTAGTCTAAACGGCACTTATATTTTGGGTCGGAGTGGTAATACATAAGGGGGGGGGGGGAGATGTACTCGATCTCTTGCATGGCCGTAGTCGTATGGCCACAGACCCTCGCATCCCTACAATGCCGGGACGGAGCACGTCGAGTTTTCACCGACCAGGCAGACATTGCTTGTACCAAGCGCGAAGCGCCGTGAGGTGTTCGGCGAGTCGCATGGTCGCATGAGGGTGAACTGCATCCTACTAAGAAGAGCTTGTCGAGGGGGCGGTGGCGGTATATCAACAGAGGTGCCGTCGACTGAAAACCACCAGTACAATTCATCATCGCGAACACGTGTTTAAGTCGAAGCAGACCTACTTCTTGACATATGCCCCTACGTCCCAGGTATAGTCTTACTTATGTAGTAAAAAACTCTTGAGGGATACTTCCAAGTACCAGTATAGCCAGCAATAGCTCCTGACATAGATTTAAAAAAAACTATAGCGTACCGGAATAGTCGGGGGTATACACCAAAGATCAAAACACTACCACACTCCAATGTGAACATACCAAACTAAAGAAACAAACCAGTGGCATGAGATTTCCGGCGGAATATACGAAAAACGCTATTTTCGTTTACTTGGGTTCAGTAAACTCCCCTGTCTGAATCTCTGTCTCTGGAAATGGCCACACCAGAATTTAAATCAAGTCATTGATGCTGTCATCCAAACGCAAGAAAATCCGCCTCTAAAGCGGTTCTTGGTAGGATGAAGCTCACCCTTCATGCGACTCGCCCAACACCTCACGGGGATTCGCGCTTGGTGCAAGCAATGTCTGCCTGGTCGATAAAAACCCGACGCGCTCCGTCGTGGCATTGTAAGGATGCGAGGGTCTATGGTCATGCGACCACGGCCATGAATGATAATGAGTAACCCCCCCCCCCCCCCCCCCCCCCCCCATGCCTGAGTCTCGAAAATAGGTACCTGGTATTAATTAGTGGTGTGTCGGAATTTATTTTCAAGTTTAGTGCAGCTGGAGGTGTCTGTCCTCTGCCGCGGCTTTGAAGACGCCGCCGTCCCTCTGCTGGGTTGCATATCATAGTCAGTACTAGTGAACTCTGGATAGGTACCCCCAATATATGTTTTACAGCTAGCTCTTGACATCCACTTCAAAGCGTACCAATGCATACCTGGTAGCTCTTGACACTTACGCATACCTGGTACTTCCAAGTCTAGCTCTTGATGCATCAGATAGGCATATCGCCTTCTAGGCTCGAGAAATCCCCTACCGCCTCCTTACATTTCCGGACATAATTGTACACAAATAGCTCCATAGCTATACCCCCACACAGTTTATACTATCTGACGTCTACCAGGAGCATTATACCACAAGCCACAGGTAGTCCTTGATGTATGCCAGTTACCATACTCGCGTGTACCTCTCGGCGCCGTAAGGCCATACCCGTTGGGACTAACATGAGCATCAAACACATATTTACACTCCCGCCGCCCATGTAGAGCGGTAGTCCAGACTTGTAGCTCTTGATATTGATATATACTTGGTATGGTCAAGTATGGGCATGAATAGCTCTTCATCTGTTACTCAAGTACCAGGTACAACAAATAGCTCTTGACAAATAACACTGCTGTAGGTATGAATTATGTAATACATACGAGCTCTTGATGTTATTTCCGAGTATACCCAGGTTGAGATTAGTCTATAGGTACACTATTGATACTGTATGTACCAATATCTATACCAGCTACCAGGGATACATAACAGTCCGAAGCATAGCCTACAATTCCAATGTGTTCTGGCTGCTAGAATATATTAGCAATGTGTTCTGGCAGGCAAGCGGCACTTACTCTACCAGCACTGTATGGAGGGACCACTATTGTACCTGGAGGTGTCTTCTACCGCGGCCTCTATAACGCCGTCGTCCCGCCTCCGGAGGAACAGGCGACAGTGGCCGCTGCTGATATAGCCAAGGTCGATCATCGTCTGCGCCTGCCCGCCGGGGGCCGTCCTCGTGCGCCCCACGTAGGTGCTCTGTCAAAATCGCAAGGCGGCGACGGCAACACACAGCAAGCAGTACAAAAATGCCGCTGGGTACAACAGCAGTAGAGCGAAAAAAAAAAGAAACGCATACTCTTTTGCTGGTATCTACATACATCTAGCGATGTTGGTAGGCGCTCGAGGCTTGCGTCTTCGAGAAAATGGTTGACACACACACTGTGTACGAGACAAATTATAACTAACATTAACCCTAAGCCAATCAGAGCAACTCTAACCCTGACCCTGAGCCAATCAGAGCAACCCTAACCCTGACCCTGAGCCAATCAGAGCAACCCTAGCCCCGAACCTAAGCCAATCAGAGCAACCCTAACCCCGACCGTAAGCCAATCAGACCAACTATCGAAAACGTGGCGAGCTCTACCGAGGTGCTCTGTCCAAAAATCGTAAAAAAACATTCGTAGGGGTCACACAGACCGCACACATGAGCGCGACCGCGGCCTCCATCGGACAACAAAGGGTTCTACAACAGTTGCAGTGCGGGACACCTGTTAGCCCCTTGGTCCATTTGGGGCCCCGATATATCGACCAAAGCAAAATGGTAAACGCTGGTGGCAGCAACCGTCTGTCCATGTACCCGGTATTTTACAAGCAGGGTCAGCGCCTAGCAGTACTAGCAGGAAATCATGCAAGCACCCATGTCGTACTCGTACAGCTCCTTGCATCCGCTGGCAGGACGAGCAGGAAAGCATGCATGCGCCCGTGTCGTACAGCTCCTTGACATCCAACCATTGTAATTCTATATGGGTTGGGTTGGCGTCGTTTGGCAACGACACTGTAAAACATGCCGCTCACTACGTGAGCTAGACATCCAGGGTGCCGTTTTTTTTTTTTTTTTTTTTTTTTTGGCGGTCGCCCACAGCTGGTCGTCTAGTTAGATCATTTGTGCGAAGTAAATAATCTTTACTCTGCACAAGGGAATTGATCGTATCACGTAGAGTTCAAGGTAACGCACCCAAGAGGCAGTTACATAGTACTCCCATTGCTGTCTCTGGAAGTGGCCACACCGGAAATTAAACTAAATCATTGAAGCTGTAATCCATATGCAAGAAAGTCCGCCTCACAAGCGGTTCTTAGTAGGATGCAGCTCACCCTTCATGCGACTCGCCGGACACCTCACGGCGCTTCGCGCTTGGTGCAAGCAATGTCTGCCTGGTCGGTGAAAACCCGACATGCTCCGTCCCGGCATTGTAGGGATGCGAGGGTCTATGGTCATACGACTACGGCCATGCATGAGATCGAGTACATCTCTCTTATCGAGTACACCCACCCCCCAATCACACAACAGCGGTAGTGATCGTTGCTTGTACTCGTCACCATTTTATCGTCGAGCTTCCACCCTCAAGTCCCAACAGCGTTGAAGGGAAGAACACACACAAACGCACACTGCTTACGTAGCGCGACATGCTTAGGTAGCGAGCTCGTCGCGTACAAAATACCTAAACAACTTTGATTAAACCTACCCACCCCGCAGCACGACGAGTACCAATCGAAGTAAAAGTACTACACCAAGCTTGGGGGGGGGGGGCAGTTTCGAGGGGAAACAAAACGATCGCACAGCTGAGGCATCTTTCAAAATTTCCGAAAACACACACACACTGGGTGAACGCGGCATCTGGCACAAGCGAGAGACCAGCAGCTCGAGATCAATCCACGTGCCCTCCCCCCCCACCCCCGGCACATACTTGGAGGCCCTTTCCTGCCCTCGAGTATGTCGTTTACGGCAGGTTGAGATTTATACTTGGCAACAGTCTCTGCCTGCGCATGTTCTGACAAACAGGGGAGTTAACAAAGAGGGAAAACACACACGCACACACAAACACGCACCTCAGCTATCAATACCCGACAAAAAATCCTCGAAAGTTGCTCCTACTTGCAAGCCGCGTGTGATTCTGCTGCGCGTCGATCGCGTGTGCCATGACGACGTGCTACGTCATACCACGGCAGGCACCACGATTCCGTATGGTGGTATTATACAGCAGCACGAGAATGCGAACTGAACGCGTGCAAAAAACAAAAATACTCGTTTTCAAACCCTCACGGGAGCGTCGGGACACCCTTACCCGACCTGGCCCGACCCGACCCGACCCGACCCGACCCGACCCGACTTACACCAAGAGATTTCACCCGACCCGAGAACAGCCCTCGAATTTTGGCGGTCGCGTACTTTTGTTAATATCAGTGAGTGCAATTGCGGGAGGTCATACCGGCACCACTGGCATGTACGAGGTATACGGTAGTAGCCCTGCACCGTGGGCGATTTTGTTGTCCGGCCTGGCGCTACTCGCTCGCGGCCCTTCGCGTGAATGCAACTTCTAAACATGATCAAACGGGAGCACGTCTGCCGTACCGTACACCTTCAGCCGTAAATCACTCTCGACGCCAAACGTAAGAATAGTTGGAACTAAATGCTAACATAGAAACCGTCCTCGCATCTGGGGACAGAGCGGTGTCATCCTCGCCGGGAGATAATAATCCTCCTTCGGTACACAGCCGCGCACGACCGAAGTCACCAACCACTGCTGCACGGGTAGTTACTACCCGCAGCAGTCGGACCACTAGTCGTCTGTGGACCAAAGCTCCTCGAGTAGGGCGAGGCGTTCTACTGCCGCACAAGATGAAAATACTTGATTTCAACATCCAGGGAGGGTTATATCCGCCCGCAGGCTGACCCGTCGAGAAATTGCCCGGTTCAACGTTCATAGTAGGCGTGTTGATGTTTTGCCGTCTGTATACCCCCGCTATGATAACCCGCATTCGTATGGGTATAGGTACAGGTAGCATATACGTATTAATAGTCGAACGGGGATCGAGAGACAACCATGAACGCACGCATGAAAGACGAACGACGCAAGTCCTTCGTTGTCGTACGTGTGGGGACCAAGATCTGTCTGCGCTTTTCGGCCGCGCAAACTACATAGTTGGTCGTGCACCAGAGGTGCCGACCAGTCGGTTTATTGAGTTTCCATGCACATATTGTACGTTTATTGATAGGAAGAATACTTGAATGCGGGTTGCATTTACTCGTTTTGAGGACGGGGCCCCCTCGGCCGGGAAGAGGGCTGACTTGGCTCGCTTGACTCAAGTCGGCATGTCGGCTGGCCACCAGCTGGCTTCGCCAGCTGACTTGCCCACGAGAAATAAGGTAGTTGGCTATCGGCACCTGCCGATTAGTTATCAGTCGTGAAATCCTGCCGACTCTACGCTGTAGTAAGGACAGTTTGGCCTCTAATGTGAGTATCAAACGGGGATTTGTAGGTTTGTGTTCCCAGCCAGAAGGGTAAATAGAGATGGGCACCGGGAAAAAAAAAATGAAAAAAAAAAACGGTCCACGGCGGTTTTCGAAAACCTGGCTGGCGTTTGCATATTCCTTCTACTGCTGTAGGACTGCAGTCCCGTTTTGAGCACAAACTACTCAACTTATAAGCAGTTTGTCCCCAGCTTTTAGGACTGGAGGCCCGTTTGGGGCACAAACCACTCAATTTCCAAGCAGTTTGTCGCCTGCAGTCCAAAAAGGGAACAAAGGGATTGCACAACAACAGTAATCCTTTCTCAAAATAAAAAACGGCGTATTGTCTATTTCATTTTTGTATATTATGGAAAGTCGAAAAAACACTCGCGGTTTTTCCAATGTTTAGGAGGATTTAATCTTTAATATACCTGCCAAACGCAAACCGTTTGAACATTAAACCGCTTTTTCGTTTTCGAGAATCATGACTCCTATCCGGTTTTCGGTTTTTCGAAAATACTCTCCGGTGCTCATCTCTAGTGGTAACAGGAATGATAACCTGAGAAACCACACATTTCCTCAATAGTCGTGACCAGGTATCTGCAGGTTTGGTGTGAATACATAAGCATCGCTTGAATTTTATTTTGCTTATCAAAACGACCCTCATATGCTCGTACATAGTATAACCGGAACCACACCAGGAGGCCAGACAAAGCCCATTCATGCTTCCCTCGTGTCTCGAGGCACACGCGACGCCTAGCCACGAAAACCGCGACCGCGCTCCTTGCAACCCCCCTTCTACCCGCCAGCACCCGCTGACACCCGCGACGGTGCCGCGCTCGCCCGCGGTGCCATGCTCGGAGTACACGCACGCACACGAAACGAAAGAACAAAAAAGGAAAAGGACTGAAAGTGCGAAGAGAAATGGATAAAACAAAGAACCGTTGGAAAGGTCCGACAAGTAAGAAAAGAGGCGATTTCCAAGTGTGAGCTCTGAGACGCCAGGGATGTACCAACCGAGCACGCTCAGAGATCGAGATCTATGTAAGTAGTTTCAAGGCGCTTCGTTCCGCGGGCGGCCTACGCCGCCCGCTACGCTCGCCCAGGAAGGAAAAGTACATCAAATTATGCGAAGCGGACAGAGGTCCATAATTGAATATTGCTTTTTTCATTACCCCTGCTGTAGTATCTGTTGCAAACTGGCGACTTGATAATGCCAAGAGTCCCGCCGCAATGCTTCAGGGGAAAACAGCTCGGACGCCACATGTGCTTCGCGTCGCGGGCGGTTTTCCGCTACGCTCGCTCACACGTCGTACATACGTACATACATATCCCCAGGCAGGGTACTTATTTTCTTCTTTTAATATGATCTGTGCCTGTACTCGTATGTACGAAAGATAAAGCACAGCACAGCACAGCAACACAGCAAAAACAATGAAAATGAAACCGAGAATTCCTGAAAGAAAAAAAAATCCCGTCCCCTTTCGTATAATAATTTACTACCTGATTGGAACACCATACACCAGTCAAAAAAGAAGAAACGAAAAAAAGAAAATCAAACAGCAGAGCTTCTCTCTCAGCCTCGTACGCCGCCCGCCCCTTTCGCGACCATCTCGCCTCCGATTCAGTCCGGGCAAAGCTTTCCTCCCTCTCTTCCACAGTGAGCCCCGTCGACCGCCTCGCGTGAAGCCCGGTGCTCACCGTGAACCTCGACGCAAGCTCGACAATGTTGGTGCTCATTCGGGATACCTCCCTCTTGTGACTTTCAGCCCGGTCGCAAAAATAAGCACCGCTTGAATATTATCTGACAATCCCGAACGACCCTTAAATACTCGTACGTACTCTATCAAACATCACAAATGGAGGCCAGACAGAGCCTATTGATGCATCCCTCGTGTATCGAGGCACACGCGACGCCTAGGCACGAAAGCGGCGACCGCGCTCCTTGCAACTCCCCCTCAATCCGCCAGCATCCGTTGACACCCGCGACGGTGCCGGGTTCGCCCGCGCAACCGTGCTCAGAGTACACGCACGCACACCAAACGAAAGAAGAAAAAAAGAAAGAAGGACTGAAAGTACGACGAGAATTGGAGAAAACAAAGACCCGCTGGAAGGGTCCGGCAAGAAATAAAAGGAGGCGATTTCCAAGTGGGAGCTCTGAGAGGCCAGGGATGTACCAACCGAGCACGCTCAGAGATCGAGATCTAAGTAAGTAGTTCTATATACAATTCGATTACAGTAGGATAAACATATAAATGCGGGGTGTGTATGTGGGTTAATATATACCTGGTGAGTTTTAGAGTTGTCGACAAGCGGGCTAGAAGATGCCAGGTAGGTTGTAGACAAGTCAAGCCAAATACATCAGTGTCGCCGTGAGTGACGCGGAGAAAAAATATTGAGACCAAAAAGACCGATCTTGTCGGGTATTGCTTCGGCGCAATCCGCAAGTAATACTACTGTAGGAGGCATTCAGAGAATAGGAGAGAGGTTCGGGGATTTGGGGGGGACAAATTAAGTAAACAACAAAGGCGTCCATAAGAGAAGCAAGCAGTACCTACGAACAATTGTTTTCAAACTCAAATGATTTTTGTGAGAACAAAACCACACCCTGGGCAATAGACAATGGCCCCTGCAATAGTAATGTAATTTGGTGCAATGGACGGGTCTATTGTCGTCGGCAAACGATATCGATTAGCGCGTTCCTTGATCCATTGTCGTCGGCAATGTCTATCGATAGGTTACGTCCCCAACATATTGTTCAGGCAGGAGTGTGCTGAAGTACCTGGGTTGGAAGCTATTGTCACCGACAATGGCTATCGACGGATAGCTTACAGGATCTACTGCGGTCGGTCCACAGTGGCTATCGATGAACACATTTATTTCTTGATCTATTGTGGCCGGCAATGGCTATCGATAGATGCATTTCTTGATCTATTGTGACCGGTAATGGCTATCGATAGATATGTTTCTGAATCTATTGTGACCAACAATGGCTATCGATAGATACATTTCTAATCTAGTGTGGCCGGCAATTGCTATCGATGGACACCGTTGAGGATCGATTGTGGTGGACAAGGTCTATCGATGGACACCATCACCAGCTCATTTCCACACCTACAATGCACTCTGATTTACCAAGCAATTTTGTGCCGCAGCAATTTCATGTATCAATCTCGTGATCACCACCAGTATGGAATGAGTGCATGGTGTATCGTGATGAGCAGCAATGTCGGTGCATGCATAGCGTGAAGGAGGGCTGCAGCGTTGTGTGTCTCAACAAGGCAGTGGGCATCACGGGGGTGAAGTGTGTTGCATCGTCGGCTGTGTTGTTGTGGTTGGTGCTCTGTGCTATTAATAGTGATTTCCTATTCGGTTACACTCTGTACGGATAAGATAGGTGAGGTAAGATGTGCTTATACCCTGGACAATAGAAAGGAAATATAACATTGCCGCTACAGCAGCCTCGAAAAAGCGTATGTCATTGGATATTGTTAACGACTAGAGACTGGCAACGCTGGCTAAAGATAGACATTTTGAACCACGATAGACTCGCAACACTTTCTATCGATAGACACTGTTAACCACAATGGACTGGCAGCGCTGTCTATCAATAACTGTTGATAACGACAATAGACTGGCAACGCTGTCTATCGATAGATATTGTCAGGGAACAATACATTTTCGACAATGGAGACAATATGCCTTTGCCCTAACAATGGAGTCACAAGGTTGTCCATAGATGGTCATTGTCCTGAACAATAGATGTTGGGGAAGCAACCGTGATAGATTATGTTCGAACAATAGACCAAAACGTTCGCCTATCGATGGCTATTGCCGCCAACACTACACATGCAATTGTATCCATCAATAGCTATCGTCACCCACAATAGACTGTCGGGCGTGTTTTCGTAATAGACTATTACCTTAACCTGTTGTATACCGTGGAATGATGCATGTCGATGGCCATTCTTGACCACCGCCGAAGCTTCTATTGCCGCCAATAATAGGCACGCGATTGTGTCCAACAATAGCCATCGCCACCCACACTAGATTGTTGGCCGGGCTCCGAAAAATATGAACTTGACTTACTTCATTTCAGCACCAGACAAAAACATCGAGTTAAGAAACGGAAAGCTGATAATTTTCTTGTCAAGGTGTTGTATTTTTAGTATCCAGATTATTTTTGAAAGTGCAGTTGATATACGACAATATAAGGGTAATAAATCGAATTTATTTCCGAACAAAAAACAATCTAAAATAAAGATGACCAGCATCCGAAAAAATAATTCTTACTTGGTTTCAGTATAGCACAAACAAACTCGAGATGAGAAACGGGAACATAAGAATTCTCAGGGTAAGGTGGTTTGAGTTTAATGATCCACGTTATATTCAAAGTGGAGGTGATAGACTGTAGGACAAAGTAAGGGTATTAAATCGAGTCAATTTCCGAAAGTACCAGCGCACACAAGTTGATGACAGTTGACAGTTACCAATATCTTGGTGCGCGAGTTTCTAATAATATGGTGTTTGCGAAGTTCGGATTATAATTGGGTTTGGCGTATTTCTATTCTCCCTATCCCAAAAAATAATCAACTTCCCAAAATAAGGACCCAAAATCGGCTCATATGGGCCATATCTTCATAAAATTTTCGGGTTGGGTTTGGCTTCTTGGGTTTCGACTATGATCATAGCTTCATTGGCCAGAACAACCCGGACATGCCCCGGGCGAATGAAACATCGTATTTGGCAAGAAATCATAATCATCTACGTCACGTGCTCATACGCACAGCGTAGCCCAGCACGAGGAGGGAGGCATGATACTCACACCACCAAGCTATCTAACCGAGCGCACGGCCCATTTGGCGAGGCCGTATCAACGCGAGGCCGTCGCGAAGACCGGCAAAGTCATGCGGCCATATGCGGCGGAGGGCTGTCAGGATGCAGCGTCAACATCGTTGACGGCGCCCTGTGCGCTGTGGACTGCTTCGGAAGTTGTTGCTCTGCTGTGCTGCTTGTTCTTGATGCGGCAACACAGTAGCGGTACTCAGGGCTCTGGCGCGTGTTACCGCACCACACGCACACCCACACACAGCACGCCTACGCACGCACTGCACAACGGGCTTCGGTCGCATCGATTGGCACTCTTCGCATGGCTGCCATAGAGCACAGAGCACACACACACGCAGCGAGCCATGCAGCAGCAGCAGCAGCAGCAGCGAGCAGCATCTCGCACGAAGCCGTTGGTGTTCCATTTTTCGTACTTTTATTTCGTTATTTGTCATTTGTTGCTGTATTCCATTTTCCTAGAATATTATTTCCAGTTCAAAACCGAAATGATCGCTTTGGATTCTCGCAATCACTTTCAAACCCGATTCTGTTTTGGTTTGGTGAATAGCCTGTGGTTCTCGACCCAACCATAATCGGTTCTTTCGCAAACACTCTAATAGCGACATCTATATATAAGGTCTTCTTCAAATGAGTGTGAGAGCGTATGGTCTCTACAACATGATGGCGTCGGTTTACATTGCCACATACATACAGAACATGACATGCCTCGTATATCGTGGGATGAGTGCTAAATATCCTCGAGATGGTTATCGATGGATAAATAGCTTGTACAATCTATTATGGCCGGCAATGGCCATCGATAGACATCTCGTACGTACAATCTATGGTGGCCGGCAATGCCCATCGATAGACATATCGCACAATCTATTGTGGCCGGCAATGGCCGTCGAATAGACCTCCCGCGCAATCTATTGTGGCCCGCAATGGCCATCGATAGACCTCTCGCATAACCTATTGTGGTCACCAATGGCTATCGATAGACATCTCGCACAATCTATCGTGGCCGGCAACGGCCATCGATCGACATCTCGCACATTCTACTGCTGTGGCCTACAATGGCCATCGATGGACGACGTTCACCATCTATTGTGTTGGACAATGTCTATCGATGGACAATATCACCAGTCTATTGTCGCCGACAAATATCTATCGATAGATACCTTCCACAATATATTGTCGCAGATAATATACATTGATAGATCCCCCCCCTCGTCTATTGTCGAAGCAATAGACTACTGCTGTTGTGTCCATTGTCCAGAGTGTGGACAACAAACAGCCGCCATGTGTATGATACGCGCAGCCTGTGGGTATATATATATATATATGCACGATACGTAGGGCGGGGACTGGCTGTCATTCAAATAATAGCAACCCGCCCCGAGTTCTCCCTGGTTCCTTCTACGTACAAATCATTAGGTCCCTCGAGTCTCACGCACGCGCTTGCTCTATTAATAAGGGCCACCATCATCGGTGGGTTTGTGTTCTCCACGACGCAACCGGCAGGCCGGCAGGGTGCAAGTGCAAAGGGTTGGGGTCGCAATTGTATTAAATACGCGCTGCACCCAAGCCGCATTCCGCGGCACCGTGCCGCTACGAATTCACATGCAGCTATCATCGTCGTCAATCAAGCTGCCACCCGATGTTGCCCGTAGGAGACGGGGCGTTGGCTGCAGTTGTGCCTTGCTTACCACTTTGTACGACCTTATACTGCTACTATTGATATTATGCTAGTGTTGGTTATGCAGATGTTTGAAGCACACACACTCCCATCATATTCAAAATCAAATTCGAGATCTACTACGAGTACTGCTGCTGTAGAGTTGCTGCTGGGGATTGACATGATGTGAAAAAGCGCAAATTCGCAGGTGGAAACAAAACCACCAAAAAGGACCACCCCCCACCCTGCACTAAACACTGCTAAATAACAAGCACGACGGGGGCACTCACGTTCCCATGGAGCGTAATAGTCCTCGGAACCTTCTCGCTGATGGGGCCTGTGATTGGCTGGGACACCGCTTCGGGCGTGGGAGGATCCTCGACCAGCTCTAGGGTGGCCCATTTCGTCCCCTTGTTCTTCGCTGTCATGTCGAAGCTTGGGGGCGCTCGCTACACCACCTTTCCTTCCCGAGCGAAGACTGCAGCAGCCGTTTCGTAGTCGGGCCAAGAGGCTTGGTGTGATTCGAGTTGCAAGCGGGGTAGAGCAAGGGTGCAGAGCAAAGCCTGCAGCCGCCGTCTCTGGTGGATTTTACACAAGAGAGAGACACATCAGAGGAGCCTCCTGGGGTTTTTGGGGTTTCCACAACATGTTTTCGTGAGGCGTTTGTTCTTTTCAAAAAGAAAAAACGAAACCGCCACACCCGCCACACACCCCTCCTCCACGACGTTTGGACATTTGGACGCACGTTTCGACTTTTTCTTTCGTAACCTGTCTTCGTTTCTCGCGTGTGTGCTGTCTATCCGAAGTGCTCGTGGCTGCGAACATTCCTCCTTGCGAGGCACGAAATAGAACATTCCCACTGCTCAGGATACCATCTACTACTGTAGCAGGACAAGAGCAAGGGAGGTGTGTCCGCCGGAGACAACAGACAGGTTCCGGTAGATATAGATGTTGTGCGCCGTTCGTTTGATGCTCGCGCGACGTTTGTTTGATATATACAAGGGTACCATGTATTAGATATGTATACACCATTGCGAAAAGAAACAGGAAACCGACGCACCCACCACGCACCCATCCGCGCCCCCGCACGATGTATCGACTTTTTTTTTCGTAACCTACGGTCGTTTCGTCCTGCTCCCTTGCTATCCAACGTATTCGTAGCTGCGAACAGTCCTTGCGAAACACGACGCAGAAATACCCACCGCCGCTCAGGACGTTCAGGATGATAATTACCATTACCATCATACCAGAGGTATATACCTGCTACAGGGCATGCAACACTGCACGTGCGTGGATTAGCATCCCGCCATTAAACTACAGCACGTACACCACGAACGTGTTTTGCCCTCCTTGTCCGTGCTCGCGCATGGCATATACGCCTGAACTTAAATTTGTATAGCGTGCTCTCATTCGCTGCGACTCCCCCTCTGACTCGTTTACGGGGTGACCACCAACCCGCGCAAGGCGTGGCACGTTGCTAGGACGGAGGCATAGAAAACCCTGGCCACAATCCGTGGATCGGTGCCGTTTCTATCACCGTTCTCGCGGCGTTTTTTTTTTATATTTTTTTTTCGGGAATTTTCCTGACGTCGAACATAGAACTACTTATAGATATCTCAACCTCTGAGCGTACTCGGTTGGTACATCCCTGGCCTCTCAGAGCTCCCACTTGGGAATCGCCTCCGTTCATTACTTGCCGGACCGTTCCAGCGAGTCTTTGTTTTCTCCATTTATTTCTCGTCGTACTTTCAGTCCTTCTTTCCTTTTTTCTTCTTTCGTTTCGTGTGCGTGCGTGTACTCCGAGCACGGTTGCGCGGGCGAACCCGGCACCGTCGCGGGTGTCAGCGGATGCTGGCGAGTAGAGGGGGAGTTGCAAGGAGCGCGGTCGCCGCTTTCGTGCCTAGGCGTCGCGTGTGCCTCGAGACACGAGGGATGCATCAATAGGTTCTGTCTGGCCTCCATTTGTGATTTTGGATAGAGTACGTACGCGTATTTGAGGGTCGTTCGGGATTGTAAGATAATATTCAAGCGGTGCTTATTTTTGCGACCGGGCTGAGAGTCACAAGAGGGAGGTACACCGAATGAGCACCAACATTGTCGAGCTTGTGTCGAGGTCCACGGTGAGCACCGGGCTTCACGCGAGGCGGGCGACGGGGCTCACTGTGGAAGAGAGGGAGGGAAGCTTTTCCCGGACTGAATCGGAGGCGAGATGGTCGCGGGAGGGGCGGGCGGCGTACGAGGCTGAGAGAGCTCTGCTGTAAGATTTTTCATTTTTTTTCATTTTTTTCTTTTTTTTGACTGGTGTATGGTGTTCCAAGTAGTAAATTATTACGTACACGAAAGGGGACGGGGATTTTTTTTATTTTTTAGAAATTTTCGGTTTCATTTTCATTGTTTTTGCTGTGTTGCTGTGCCGTTCTGTGCTTTATCTTTCGTACATACGACGAGTACACAGACACAAGAGCATATCGAAAGAAGAAAATAAGTACCCTACCTGGGGTGTGTATACGTTTGTACGACGTGTGAGCGAGCGTAGCGGAAAACCACCCGCGACGCGAAGCATATGTGGCGTCCGAGCTGTTTTCTCCTGAAGCATGGCGGCGGGACTCTTGGCATTATATCAAGTCGCCAGTTTGCAGCTAACTACAGGGGCTATAAAAAAAACAATATGCAATCATGGACCTCTGTCCGCTTCGCATAATTTGATGTTTCCTTCCTGAGAGCGAGCGTAGCGGGCGGCGTAGGCCACCTGCGGGGCGAAGCGCCTTGTAGAACTACATACTTAGATCTCAATCTCTGAGCGTGCTCGGTTGGTACATCCCTGGCCTCTCAGAGCTCCCACTTGGAAATCGCCTCCGTTTATTACTTGCCGGACCGTTCCAGCGAGTCTTTGTTTTCTCCATTTATTTCTCGTCGTACTTTCAGTCCTTCTTTCCTTTTTTTCTTCTTTCGTTTCGTGTGCGTGCGTGTACTCCGAGCACGGTCGCGCGGGCGAACCCGGCACCGTCGCGGGTGTCAGCGGATGCTGGCGAGTAGAGGGGGAGTTGCAAGGAGCGCGGTCGCCGCTTTCGTGCCTAGGCGTCGCGTGTGCCTCGAGACACGAGGGACGCATCAATAGGCTCTGTCTGGCCTCCATTTGTGATGTTTGATAGAGTACGTACGAGTATTTAAGGGTCGTTCGGGATTGTCAGATAATATTCAAGCGGTGCTTATTTTTGCGACCGGGCTGAGAGTCACAAGAGGGAGGTACACCGAATGAGCACCAACATTGTCGAGCTTGCGTCGAGGTCCACGGTGAGCACCGGGCTTCACGCGAGGCGGGCGACGGGGCTCACTGTGGAAGAGAGGGGGGGGAAGCTTTACCCGGACTGAATCGGTGGCGAGATGGTCGCGAGAGGGGCGGACGGCGTACGAGGCTGAGAGAGAAGCTCTGCTGTAAGATTTTTTCTTTTTTTCATTTTTTTCTTTTTTTTGACTGTGTGGTGGAAATCGAGTTTAGAAGCCTTAAATTCATGTAGCGTTTGTTACGTAACATTTTTAGTCTACATTTCCGACAATGGCGTCGTCGGCAGGACGTGAGATTATGAAGAGCGAGGTCCGTGGTTCGATTCTCGCCTTCATCCCCCGAAAAAAAAAAAAAAGAAAAAAAAAAAAAGGGGGGAATAATATCTCATGTTCAAGAACCTGTAAAACTCACTCACTTAGAAAACACCTAGGAAGGAACGATGAGAGCAATGCGATCATTGCATACTGAGTCCGGTACCGAAAAGTCGGAGGTAAAACTTGGATACTCAGAGTCTCATCGGGGTTCCTGACTTACTCGCAAGGAGAGATAAGTCAGGTTTAGTGAGGGGGAATGTGGTGGAAATCGAGTTTGTAAGCCTTAAATTCATGTAGCGTTTGTTACGTGGTAACATGTTAGTCTACATTTCTCTTCAACTGGTGTAAGGTGTTCCACTCAGGTAGATGCGTAACATTTTTAGTCTTAATGTGGTGGAAATCGAGTTCATAAGCCTTAAATTCATGTAGCGTTTGTTACGTGGTAACATTTTAGTCTACATTTCTCTTCAACTGGTGTAAGGTGTTCCACTCAGGTAGTAAATTATTACACGAAAGGGGACGGGGATTTTATTTATTTTAGAATTTTTCGGTTTCATTTTCATTGCTTTTGCTGTGTTGCTGTGCCGTTCTGTGCTTTATCTTTCGTACATACGACGAGTACACAGACACAGAGCACATCGAAAGAAGAAAATAAGTACCCTACCTGGGGTATGTACGTATGTACGACGTGTGAGCGAGAGTAGCGGAAAACCGCCCGCGACGCGAAGCATATGTGGCGTCCGAGCTGTTTTCTCCTGAAGCATGGCGGCGGGACTCTTGGCATTATTATCAAGTCGCCAGTTTGCAGCTAACTACAGGGGCCATAAAAAAAACAATATGCAATCATGGACCTCTGTCCGCTTCGCATAATTTGATGTTTCCTTCCTGAGCGAGCGTAGCGGGCGGCGTAGGCCACCTGCGGGGCGAAGCGCCTTGTACACACATACAATAATACATGGACGGTGGTGTATTATAAGCCTTATTCCCTGGAGATGATCGCCGACAATGCCTGCAAATAACACGATACTGCAATGTGTCGCGCGTATTCGTGGGCAGAGCCATCTGATGTTCAGTCACAAAGGACAAACCACTGAGTTGCTCAGTCACCAACCTGAGAACAAACCCTCTGTCGGCTACTCGGTCAGCGCGTAGCTCAAACTGGCCCAGGTTTTTATTCATTATTAAAGAGCACCTGACACCACGACACAATAAGGCAGAAGAGGGAGTGGCGGCATCATCAGGTTCCTCACCCCGTATCAACGATTTACACCGAGTTCCAGTTGTAATATCACACGCCGGTCATTTTTACACGGAAGTCTTGATGTTCTTATTATTGCGTTTGCCATTCGACAATATGAGCTTCGATGTTGATCACTATTAAAAATAAACGTCCCCCGACAAAAGAGAAACAAGAGAACAGCCAAAACCAAAAAGAAACCCATGCAACAGGTCCGACTCTTTCTTCTTCTGTACGTGCTTCCTTTGCTTGACCCTCTCACTACTGTAGTACAACAGTCCCGTCTTGGGGAAAGCATAGTACCAGTATGAATTTCGGTGATTTGCCCCCAAAAAGGGACTATTACGGGGGACCATAGTAAATAGGGGACCTACGGTACGCACAAAAAACTATATATTACCCTATTTTTACTAACAATATTTGGTCCTATTTACTATATGTTCCGCCGTAATACTGCAGTAGTCCTAAAAGGGTTAACCTCAACTCGTATTTCTTCCAATATCCTTGACAAATAATCCACACCTCGGACAGACCATCGATCCTCCTCACTTCATGATCTAGATATTTCAGGGCAGAGAGATCCCTGATCTGCACCAGGTATGATCTAGCTCATGTCGCCGGGTCGGAGTCTTCCTGTAGGATGCATCAGTACTAACTGTGCAGATCCTGCTCAACCTCTCACAACGGTGAGGAACTAGATCATCTACTGTAGATAGATAGATAGATAGATAGATCATGATCTGTCGCGCGTGCGAAATGCTCACGACCGATGCGCGCCGATCAGCTGACTGGGAGTTTTTTTTTTTCTGCCGTTTGCCCGTGTGCAAAACGCCGCCAGTTGTTATGAACCCTTTTTGGATTGCAGTACCGTTTTGGGGACAAATTACTTGATATTTGACTGGCTCGTCCCCAGAACAAAACTGCGGTCCTAAAAGTTAAGAGTAGGGAATACCTGGCGCCCTGGCAGATGGCAAGTGTTACCGATATTTCAACCAGGGCCGTTTATTATTTGGTCCTGGGTTGTAGTACTTGACTTGGTAGCCTCTTTAGACCTGCGCCCGGAAGAACAAACTTCTTTGGGGCAAACTGCTTGAAACGAAACTCTAGACTGGTTGATGTTTTGCAATTATTGTGATCAACTACACTTCAGTTCAGCAGGATCAAATATACACTGGGGGTATATGTATATACTCCGCATATATATATATATATGTATCCTATATATATCCTGGTACCTTATATCCGAAGTTCTCCCGCGCTGCCGTACGTTTTTTACGGCATAAACGTGCTGAAAGTCGCCACCCGAATGATATTGATAGGTGCGTGCTCTTTGCTACGCTGCGTTTTTTTTTTTTTGGAGAGGAACGACGTTTGTTGGACGTGTCCTACTCCACGTGTAGTAGCTAGAAAGCGTGAAACGTCGAGCAGAAACGTGCCCAAGATGCACGGAGTATTCGTCGTACGGTATCTCTCAACTCCCTCACACTGACACAAGTGTCCGTGCTCACACAGCATTATACGCAACTACTTCGTTGCCTTGCTGGGTCATAATGCACGGCCCAAGCCGCTAAGTCGTACGGGGGCGTTATACATGCTTACTCCCGAGTCTTCGGGCGGTTTGTCGGAGCTGATCTTTAGATGCAGTGTCCGTCTTTAATAATTCCTTGGAGTAAGTTTTTCCACGTCGAGCTTGTTCGCTTTGCCGAACCATGAGGGAGAGCGCACATGACACCTCACACCAAACGCGGTCCATGGCATGTCACCAACGGCATCGCTGCCCGTCGGCAGGGGTGACTACTCGCTATTCAGTACTTGTACTCGCTGTACGCAGTATCGCGCGGCGACCAAGTTCTTGTACAATTCTGAGAAAAAAACGAGCCCTCAATCTCTTACGGCCGAATTTCTCAACCTTTTTGTTTTGGAGTGCGCTGTACAGAAATCTGAATCTGAATCAAATTCCGAATGTTTTGCAACCACGGCGAGAGTGCACAGTCCCAACGGTTTTAGGGGCGGGCGGGACGCGTGGCACGACAGGGATACCACTTTTTTTTTCCGGATGACGAGGTTCCTTGACCCCGAAAGTCGTCGGGAGGTCATTATTCAATAGCAAAATTACGTTTTTTGTGTATCTAGGCCTTGCGATTTTGCTTCGATTCGAGTCAGTTGCGGGGTGACTTACTGATAGCGTAGAGCTCCTTACGGTCAAAGGGGAGGGGAGGGGTCCAGGAAAAAATATGGTGCACCTCTGTTACGGCATGCGTCGCGGGAGGCCTCTGTAGACACCACTACGCGCTTTGTGTGTGTCAAGGAACTGTCATGGAGGTTTAGACCTTCGGTGCCTGGCAGACGCCGGCTCGATGCTTTGGTGCCGCAGCTCTGTTGCTTTTCACCGAGGATCGAGTTTGTCGTCTTGGCGAGGATGATGAGAGTACGTCCGGTATGATGCTGCAATTACGAACACGCCGTTGCCATTACTGTCAACTCTCCGCTAGTGCGAGAAGTTGGCGTGTTGCCGGGCAGTGAAAAACTGAAAGAACGCCCAAATGGCATTGGAAGGAACTGCCCGAAGACATTAAAAAGATGTTTAGCGGGGAGGGAGTTCAGTCACTGTTCCGCGGATGAAAGGCCGAGGCGTGTTATTTGTTATTCACGAGATGTTTGTTGCTCCTATTCGGTTTCGGGTGTATTGTGCTCTGCTCGCTACCGTATGCAGTGGTCGTTCTTTTCTGTTTATTCGTCGTTTTTTGCGATTGATACACGCTGCACATCGTCCCCCAAAAACTTGGAAAAAAACATTTCACATTAACTCTCGAGTCATTGGTTACTGTATTTCACCATCAGTGTTGTCGCAAAGCAAACGAAATACCGCAAGTATCGTTGAGGTCGCAAACGGGCGCGATGGTCCAGAACGGGAAGGTGGATCTCCGTCTCCCGCCGCTCATGTCATGTTGAGAACTTTCCATTGCACGCTGTCGTCGATAAACAAGAAGCCCGCCTCAAGGGCGGTTTTAGTAGATGGAGCTCGCCCTTCATGCGACTTGTGGAACACCTGACGGCGCTTCGCGCTTGGTGCAAGCAGTGTCTGCCTGGTCGGTGAAAACCCGACGTGCTCGGTCCCGGCATTGTAGAGATGCGAGGGTTTATGGTCATACGACTACGGCCATGCATGATATGGCTACCCCCTCCCCTTCTTCCCCTCTTTCTCTCATCTGCCACCTCCCCCCCCCCCCCCGTTCCCCCCCCCGCCCTATATTGTGTATACGTTGGATTGGCGTTGGTTGGCAACGACACTGTAAAACATGCCGCTCACTACTTGCGCTAGACAACCAGGGTACCGATTTTTTTTTTTTTTTTGGCGGCCGGTCACAGCTAGTGGTCAAGTTTCATCATTTGTGCGAAGTGAAGAACCTTTACTCCGCACAAGTGGGAATGATCGTATCACGTAGTGTTTATGGTGAAGAACCCGAGAGGCGGTTACATGGTACTCCTCATTGCTGTCTCTGGAAGTGGCTACACCGGAAATTAAATTAACTCATTGAAGCTGTCATCCATATGCAAGTCCGCGTCACAAGCGGTTCTTAGCAGGATGCAGCTCACCCTTCATGCGACTCGCCGGACACCTCACGATGCTTCGCGCGTGGTGCCAGCAATATCGGCCTGGCCAGTGAAAACCCAACACTGTAAGGATGCGAGGGTCTATGGCCATACGATTACGGCCATGCATAAGATCGAGCACATCTCTTCTATCGAGTACCCCCTTCCCCCCCCCCCCCCGCGCCCTCCCCGCCTCTTCCCTCCCATCTCCCCAACTCCCCCCCTACCCTACCTCTCCACGGTGTGCTCCTAATAATGAAAAACAGTCGAAACCCCCCCCCACTCCTCCTCCTTCTCTTCCTTCACTCCTCTGCCCCCGCCTCGCCTAGCTCCCCCCCCCTCCCCGGCTCTTCCCTCTTCCCCCCCCCCCCCCCCCCCCCCCCCCCCCCCCCCCCCTACGCCTCCCTAGCCCCGTACTCCCCCCCCCCCCCCCCCCCCCCCCCCCCCCCCGCCCTAGTGTACTCCCACCCTGACGATATTTGTGTCACCTTTCGTTTGCTTATACTCCGTATCGAAAGAAAAAGTACAGACGGAACACCCCTCACAAGCATGGTCTTGATTTTGAGGCACCCGAAGGGTTACCGCTGCTCGATTCTAACAGGGAGTTCCAAGAAGATGCTTTTTGCCGAACATGGCCCTGCACGATACAGTAGTCTCACAACGCTCACACTAGTTATTTTTTTTGTTTTCGCCCCCGTGACTCGTTGCTAGAACTGTAGGTTCCCTCGTACTATTTTAATGCGGAATCAACTGCTGAGAGCGCCTAGTAGCGTGGGTAGACGCGATTCGACTAGAGTCGACGAGGGAAGAAAGGGCCCAAGTCTTCTTGCGATAAGAATGCAACCTTGAAAGGCAGTGAGGAGGAGGGAGAAGGGCCTGCTTTGTGACCCCGGGCCTGGGTTACACGACTGAGAGGGAGAGAGAAATAAGGGCGAAGATAACACGTGGGATGGAAAAAACAAAACCCGTTGTGTTTGCCATCTGACAAGGTGCAGCAGCTAAACATTGATCATCACAAATAAATATCCTCCGAAAAAAGAAGAAAAACGGAGGGAAACCAAAACAGAAAGGGAAATATATTGGCCAATAGCAGAATATTGGACTACAATGGCTTCAACGTTGATCACTCGTAACATATTCCCCGAAAAAACAAAAAGAGAATCAAGGGAAGCCAAAACATAGAGGAGTTTTGACCTAAACCTATGCACGAAGCGTAACTGCTGTGTGATGGAGGCGTGCTATGATAGGGCTAAAAATATTTTCGATTGATCGGGCTCCCTAACCCAATATCGTCGGAATACCATTTGTGTTTGACAGCAGTACTTTTGCGTGATATACCGGCTTATTGTGGGCGTTTGGACTGTTCATCGGATGATCGGATTGAACTTCAATTTTTCTAAATGCCAGTTTTTGGGTGAAGTATAGAGCTCCTCAAATGAGGATGAGCCTCAGAAAATTCTCAGAAAATGCAGGCGCTAACCCCACCACCGTAGGACGCGCGTCTGTGCCTACTTCCTTTCTGCTTCAATGCCTGTGCTTGCTCCTGAAGTCTTACTTCCTGCTATTGTTGTCTCTGCGGGTAATAGTTTAGTACATACCATGGATAGGTAGGCATGTGTCTGGGGAGGGGGGGGCGGCTTGGCCCTTGCGGTTGGAGGCGACAAGGTCAGGGGTGGGAGCAGTAATGTGCGGCGCGACGGGGTGTATAGGGTAGAGTCACATAGAAAGTGAGACGGTGAGAATTGTTCCCTCGACACGACCGATAGCAGCATCAAGCAGCAATACCGCGCAGTCTTCTGTGCGTTGAAGCATTCGCGCAGCAGTTCGATACCAGCGATTTTATATAGACAGCAGGTTGTAGTTCGACGCTTCTTTGAAAGTGTTGGGGGGGGGGGGGGACTTAGCCCTTGCGTTTGAAGGGGGCAAGGTCAAGGGTGGGAGAACCAGTGTTTGGGGATAGGGGGTGTATCGAGCAGATCCACAGAGAGAGAGTGAGACGGCGGGAACTCTTCTCTCGACACGACCGATATAGCAGTATCTGGCCGCAATACCGTCCATCCTTCTGCGCGTTGAAATACCCGCGCGGCAGTTACAACCAGCCATTCATCTGAACGGCGGGCTGTCGTTCGATGCTTCTTCGGAAGAGTTTGGGGAGGAGGGCTTGGCCCTTGGGGATGGAGGGGGTCGGGCGAGGAGGACAGGGAGGTGCCTCTACAGTAGTAGTTTTCGTAGTTTTCGGTGGTAGGCAACATCGTTTCACGCTTTGGTTTTTTGTGGTTTGGGATACCTGTTATTTCATCGTGGTTTTGGTTTTTGACACTCGTGGTACACGTCGTCATATGGCTCTTGAAACAAAAATGTGTGAACCCTACATGGTGTGTACTTTTCCTTCGTTGAGGCGTGGGCCTGTAAAGACCTCAAAATATTTTGCTTGGTCGTAGTCGGTCCAGAGAATGGAAGGCTATCGTCGGAGCTATGCGGGAACGAAATAATACAAGCTGTCAGCCCACGGTATACAAACAACATATTGCCCGACACTCCACCAACCATTTGCGAGACCCATCAGACACAGGGAGAAGTGTGCTAAAATAAACTAGAAATGCCAGAACGAAACAAAGCATCGCTTTTCGAGTTTTTCTTCCCGAAATCCCACCGCCATAAGTGCTGGTTTGCTTTTCATTTTAACCTTGGGAAGGAGCTTATAAATACCACCGCGTGATAAGTCGCATTTTCTCCTGGTAGATGTGCTTTCCGTTTTAAACCTTGGGAAGGAGCTTATTAATGCCGTGGTACGACTTTTTCTCCCTTGGCGAAACAGCCCTATAGTCAGCCTGTCAATAATGCAGGGCTGTGAGATGGCTGACTGTCAATGCCAACTACCTGGTAGTTTTGAGTGGGCCTGGTGCCTTAACCATGTTAGGACCGCAGTCTCGTTTTTGCGACAAACCAATTACGATTAGAGTGGTTTGTCTCCCAAACGGGACTACAGTCCTAGAAGGGTTCAGAGCGTTGAGTTCGCACAGCAGGGGTGTTATCTTTATTTCAGAGCTCATTTTTTTTTCCAGAACGGGACGGTTGCCATACATATATATACATCGAACGACACTAAGG
The DNA here is from genome assembly GCA_031763025.1 of Macrocystis pyrifera. Classification (NCBI taxonomy): domain Eukaryota; class Phaeophyceae; order Laminariales; family Laminariaceae; genus Macrocystis; species Macrocystis pyrifera. Next base: position 2,250,257 of record JASSKH010000021.1, on the reverse strand, counting down.
AGTTTTAGGAGAGATCCGGTCCAGAGCCTTCCGGAAATGTAATGTTTTCTACTTTAATTTAGCACCCTTGCTACCGTTGTCGAGAAAAAAGGAGCGCTGAAAAAAAATCACGCCTCTTCTGCGCGAGAACTCGACAATCTTTAGCGCAACGAACGGCAGATAAACATACATACAGCTGCAGTAGTTGCACGAAGCTGTCATTTGCGGAGTTCTTCTTTTTTTTGTATCTGGCTTAAGCGTTTTGTAGCTCTGCGGTGTGTTGTAATTATACTGAAAATGTAACAAGGGTATAAGTTATATACATACTCTGTACTTTGCTACCCAACTGCATACTACTGCAGTAGCGTAGGTTTGCACAATTTCGACGCGCGTCGACGAGGAAATAAAATGCTGCATTATGCATTATTCTCGCGAAAAAGATGAAGGCACGGGCCGCAGCGGGGAGAGGGCGGGGGGGAGAAAAGCGCCCGCTATGTCTACCCGGATATGTTAAATGAAGGCAGGATATCGAAGAATCAGAACATGAAGGAGCGATGATAAATAAAAAGAACTGTCTTTGTTGTGGCACCTCCCGGACACATATGAAACGCATCCGTGGGAAAAACAAGCCAGTTGTGTTTACGCACTCCAGACGGTATATGACGCATATAGCCATCGCGAAATCTCGTAATCAAACATTTGGGTGGGCTTTCGAACTAAAAGAGGCGTGTTCCTTCGTGCTTCGAACCGAAGAGGACGGCTCGTACTAACGCAACAAAGCGTCACAACGTGAAAAAACAGTGCGTTTCCTCGCAACACGAATTGTCGGTTGAGGCGCTCCTCCAACATGGTTAATATTTATTTATGATTGTGATGTCATCACACAGCTTACAGTTTGCCTTTTTCCTTCTTTTCTCTCATCCCATTTATCGTTCGTTCATGATCTTCGCCACTATATTTTCCCTATAGCTCCTGCTACAGCCCAACTCAGATCTGGGGTCACACATTACAGCAATAGCAAGCTCTTCGAACCCCTCCTCGCTATGCGGTTGGTGCCTTGTCTTTTTACCGCGAGGACTAGATACTTCATCAGCCCTTCCTTTCTCTCCTCGTGGACTCGCGTCATATTGATCCATCTATCATACTCGTGTCTGTCGCGAGAGTATATCAAGCAGTATATATACGAGTAGTACCGAGAATTGACTGAGCAATCCCCCTATTGAATGTGATAACCAGAACAAACTGCAAGTTAATACTTAGGGTCAGGCGAGTGGTAAAATGCGAGCGGTTTCCGCTGAACCACATCCATACGAAGCACATGATGATGAGACGCACATACTGTTTGCTACTGCTGTACGTATTATAATGGCGTAACGCGTACATGAGTGTATTGACAGCGGAATAGTGGAACTCGTCCGGCCAGCTGCATACATATCTAGAGGATCAATACATATCCAGAGGATCTATTATGTAGAGGTCTCGAGATTAACACACGGCAGGGTGGGCCCCCCGCTCATACAATAACAGAATTAGCAGCAAGCAGTCGGACCGGTACAACTAAAAAAAACGTCGTTTTGCTATCACTTTAGGCCAAATATTATTGCTGATGCATGACTGCGTCGTAGTTGCGGCAGACCGTCGCCAACAAAGAAGCGATGAGCACAGCGGTCACGGGCGTACGGCCGATGCCACCCACATTTATTTGTGCACACACAAAGAACAGCTAGGTATGAGTATAGTAGGACCTGGTGCGGTTTCCCATAACACACACACACATGCAGCAGTAGTATACATCGGGCATATCATCGATCTCAACTTCATGATCTAGAATTTTCAGGGCAGGTATGGAGATAGATGTACGTATGTATATGATCTGCAAAATCTACTATTAATATTAATACTAATATCGTACTATTATTACGGGAGACCATAGTAAATAGGACGTACGGTACACACAAAAACCTGTACCAGGTATATATTACTTTTTTTACCAACAATATTTGGTCCTATTTACTATGGCCCCCGCAATATACTGCTGTACTGCTTGTATGCAGCTTCTTTGCCGGATGTGAGTCGAACACTGCATGATCTATTGAAAAAACACCCCTACTCGTAAAGATTCGGGCTCACAGATTTTGTAAATTTTGAAATACGTAAAACCTGCTCATTATTTATTTCCTGATCTTGTACAACATAAATAATATCTTAACGGCAGGTTTTAATTGTCAAGATCTATCTGGAGGATCTTAAACCAACCGTGATGATCTATTACTCGTATTAAAATTAGCATTAAAGAAACAACAACAACAAACAGCGTTGTGAGATCGAGGATTTATTTGGTCGAAACACAACAAAAAGTAGGTTTTAGCTCAACGGCCGCCCGCCGTCCTAACATACACACGTGTGGACTGCGCTTCAGCGCGTTAGTTCGTAGCACTTTTGCTGCACTTCGTACTTTTGTGCGATCACACGGCATTAACTTGTAAGTAAGGCAATGGTGATGCACAAGCACAGCGGGAAAGTATATGAATTCGAGATACACAAGATATACGTTATAACTACCAGGTACTTCGGAGGTAACATTCGGGCGGAAGGAAACGTGACTCTTTTTTACTCCACCACCTCAGCACAGCAGTTGCGAGTGTCTTCCTTTTCTTGGAAATACCGCCCAGCACTTGACAACATTCTATCGCAGGGAGGGAGTATCCCGGCGGGATCAAAAATACCTGATTATTACATCGTTTCTCTCCGCACAGCGAGGTATACTCGAACTCCGAACTCCCTTTTACTTTGTTTGTTGATCGTTGATGATTTTATAACTCATGATGATATTCGAAACGCGATGAAGTTTCCGCGAAATTTCCTAAAAAAGTTCAAATTTCGGATAAAAAAGATGGTGTGGTGTGAATTTCACTGAAGATTAGTATAGAGAGAGTCTCCGCTACTTGGGGTTTTTACATTTCACCTGTTGCGGTACTTCATGGGACACATGCCGGCTCGCACCCCCCCCAAGCCCGACCCTCCCTCTCTATCGTACACATGCTGTAGACGAAAGTGTTGTGCGGCTGGTACATGACACATCGGGGCCGCTTGAGAGGCGGGAAAGGCAGCGAGCGGTGTACACATATCAAGCTGAGGATCCGGCCAGAGCTTCTGTATTTCTTGCAGGAGGCGCAGCTTTTTGAGTGTCTCCGTGCGTCGGCATCGCACCGCATCTAACTGGTGCTTGCAGCGACCATTGTTGTTGTTCTTGCAGTTTCTGATTTTCGATTTTTGTGGAAGCTTGCAAAGGCTTGCAGGGGCCTGCAGGCAGGGTATAGGGTGTTCCCGCTGCTTACTTCCCACGAGGTAGCAGACTTGACACTTCGTGCACGCACATCTGAATAAGGGAGGCAATCGCGCTCGCACGGCCGACCGGTGGTGCGAGGGGGAATACGGCCGAGAGATGGCAGGCGGCCTTGGCGAGCCCGCGGGAGAACGAGAGAGCTTTCTGGGCGGCGCTGCGTCCGCTACTACTGATCCCGATCAGGAAACGATGCCTCATGGGGGCATTGCTGGTAGTGCAGCGAATATGAGAGCGAGGACATCGAGACGACGGTGGAGAGAGGATGGCCACGCCGAGCGGCGGGAGGAGAGCCCCAACGGGGCGAGGGGGGATGGGAATCGCTCTGAATGTGAGCGGTGTGACACGAGGCAAGGCGGTGCGTCTTCGCTGGTTGCGTGTGTTCAGTCTTGTGTTCATTAGTTAGTGTTCATCATGTCGTTCGCGTATCGAAGAACATCCCCGCCGCGCACAGGTGGAGACTGCTGTCTGTTGTGTACCGAGTACCAGTACAAAAGTGAAGAGCACAACACTTCGGCAACCAGTAGAGTATGAACTGCTTGAGTTCATCATGTTATCCGCTTCGAAGAGTAGACCTGTGGTTATCTGTGTGTGGACATGTCGAGGATGTGTTGTGTAGTACGGGTGTACCGAGCACCAGGTGCAATAAAAATCCTCAAGGTACACATACGTACGCACTCGTACACGCAGCGACCAGGAGAAACACAAGCGTTGATGTCCACAAAGTATCGCAGACTACGTGCCCGTACACGTCTCACGTAGTCTACGTACAACGATCTAGTTTATAGTTTATGGCAGTGTTCAAGCAGTATAAAAATAACCCGCCTTTAAGAACGTAAGGCTCATTTGGGGGGGGGGGGGGGGCGCTGAGAAAATCGTGTTCAGCAGCGAGCGCTATACTGAACCCTATAGAATCATTCATACGATATGCTCGCGGGGATTCTTGCCCAGGCTACCAGTACGTGCGATGGTAGTACTGCTGCTGAATGTTTCTCGCTTGGAGAAGAAGGTGTGTCCCACACTTGTAAGAAATGCCGAATTTCTTATTTCGCCTGAAAATTACCGCTGATGGCGTTTTTGTGTTGCTCTGTGCTCTTGATTTCTTACCGCTCTGTCCCGCAACATGAGGACCGCTTGTAAACGATATGCAAACGTTGATTGTATTGCGAGACAACGTGAGAAAGCAATAAATATCCTATTCGATGATGGTGCTCGCAGGTACGTACGGCAGTACTCGGAGTGTGCACGAGCATGCCTGGTAACTGCTGTCTGTACATCAGTGGTAGTGGTACTCGCACGTGTTTTGCATCAGCATGCTGTCAAGTTATGGCCACAGCAGCGGCAGTAGCAGCAGCAGCAGCAGCAGCAGCAGCGGCAGCAGCAGCAGCGGCAGCAGCAGCAGTTTCCTCTCGAACACGTATACAGCACGAAAGCCGCGACGAAACAAACGTCTGCGACCTTATAGGGCATTTTTTGCGCATGAGACCGGCAGGACCAGCAGGACAAGTGATCAGGGGCATGCTGCTGCCCGCCCATTGCAGGCGTGCTGTGGCCTCGCCAGCGCCTGCCTCTTGGGACACCTCTGGGAATCCTCCTTCTCTAGTGTAAACTCGTGATATTGCAATACCCCAGTACCGGCCCCCTCACAAGAAACCTGAAATCGGGCTCAGACTGACTTTCTTATGCTGTACGCGCGCGAAATCACTGTTTCTTACCAGGTATGTTGCGCTTTTCTGTTGTGGTCCCCGAGAAAACGTGTTCCCTATAAATATTACTGTTACGGGGGACCATATTAAATAGGACCTACGGTATACATAAAAACCTATATAATTACTTATTTTTGCTAACAATATTTGGTCCTAATTACCATGGTCCCCCGTAATAGTGCACAATGAATGGTGCCTTGGGCCCAGCCAGGCCAGCCAAAGGAAGGGGTCAACGTTCTTGAAGCTTAGGCACTGCCTATCCCTTTCAAGACTGGGGTGTGCAGAAACAAATCTCTGGCTCTAATTTCAAGTGATTTGTGCCCGAAACGGGAGTAAAGTCCTATATAGAAGGGTCAAGCAGAGAGAGTTCTTTGTTATTTTTCGGTTTCAATTTTTCAGGCTGACTTTCTTGTGGAGTGCTTTCTTCATGGAGCGAGCCTGTACAACTGCTCTATGCGCCCGTCTGTAACCAGCGCCTAATCTGAGCGAGCCTTGAACCCTGATTTTGACACCACCCTTGAACAACCTTGAGCATCATAAACATAGGCTGTTGTATTGGATTTAGTGTAGCTCTCGCCGCTGAGCACAGTTTTTTGCTCAGAGAATTTCTTACGCATATAGCGTCCGCCAAAAAAAACAAGACGTACTTTTTCATCTGGCGTCTTATTCGTGTCTCGTGTGCTGCTGCTGTATACCACGGCTTCTCTCAGGTGTCGCGCTGCTGCACCAGCGCACCATTGGTCGCAGAACCAAGAAAACGCGCTGCACGCAATCAGAACTGGGCAGTACGTTTCTCCGCGGGTGAAACAGCAGTTGTGGTTGCGGAGCCTTTTGCGCCGCAGACGAACTTTTTTTCTGGGGGGTATTTATTGTGTTCTGTACAACTATCTGCAGTAAACAACTTGGAAATAATACGTAAACACCCACATACCCGTATATGTGAGATACGTTTTGGCTCTCTAGAACGGTTAAAACCATCCGGCAAAATACGTTTATTACACCTTATGGGGGATATTTTTTCCGACGTTTATTAACGTATACCAGGTACCTGGCATATCGAAAAAAATTACGTACGGCAGCCCCTGCGCGGGGAGCGCCCTCTGGGGGCCCTCCAGGGGCCCTCCGGGGGCTCAGAGCGGGGGGGCAGACACGCCTTTGGCGCGTAGCGCCGGCGGCGTATGTGGAGCCCTGCTGCGTACCATACGAAAGAGCCCCATAGGAAACTGAGCCTTAGAAATCCGCAGAAATAATACATCGTGGAGCGGCTATATATGCTAAATTTTGTTTGGGAGCACACCGTTTCTCAAAAATACGAAATCTACAGCAGCCTCAGTGGGCCACTATCCCAGTTTCTTGTGAGACGGTCGGTACTACTGCTGTATGTAGCCTGTACGAAATCCGACATGGGTGGTATGGGGGCACGGAATTGAGCACTCAGCAAGCCGGGCCCATACATGTATACGTACAGGACAAGAATTTACCGGCATGCGGGAGTCGTTATGCTGAACTTATTGGTGCGGAATGCACCCCTCTCGACAAAGACAGCCACCCTGAAGTCTCTTGCTACGAATATCATGTATTATATGTATGCATGTACGCGACCACAACGTACGCTGAGCAACCTCGAAACCGTTTTTGTAATGCAAACGTCGACACTGGCTTATTATATACCACTCTTTACCTAAATGTATGGGATTTTTTGTCTGAAAATTAGTGTACAAACCATCCTTATGTTAGGGACAGAGTGATGCCAGGTGCCTGGTGTGAAGTAGGAGTTACAAGCAGTAGCGTAGCAATCGCCGCTGAACCGATTTCTATGTCCGAATTTCTTTAGCGTCGCTGAAAACTCGAGCCGCGATTTCTTTCTTGCGATTTCTTAGTGCGATTTTCTTAGCGTCGCTAAAACCTCGAGCCTCGATTTCTTTCTTACGCGGTTGTGTCTCGGCGCTCGTGGATGCTATTGATAGTATTACGGGGATCCATAGTTAATAGGACCTATAGTATGCATAAAAACCTGTATATTTACCTATTTTTACTAACAATATTTGGTCCTATTTACTATGGACCTCCGTAATAGATTCAATGTTGGAGAGCGCCTTTTTGCAACTCGCAGGTTGGAAATACTAATTTGCAACCCATATACATAAACCTGAAAGAGCTCAAACCAGCGGAGTGACACGAGGAACGCTCAGGCATTCTTGTCTCTTAACCCAAACCTCCAACCACATCCGCGGACAGCTGCGCAGGGCGTCATACATATTTGTGCTGATGTTTCTGTCTGCGCTGTGGTGACCTCCGCAGCTATAATGCCCTCAGCTATCTACACATTTGAGGGCTAGGACTATAGAGTTTGGCGCAGAGGTACTGTGGTATGTGTGTGTGTTCTTCACATTAAGCCGTTCTTCTACTCGTCGACATCCAGCAAGCCCAGTGTCCGTGCTGATTCTTCACCCTAGAAAGATACGAGCTCTGTGGTCACAGACTACGACACAGAGATAACACACCGTAATGCATTAATAGCCTACGCAATACCATGCCTTCGCACTAGGTGCGCATATTGGGTTACGGATAGGGCCTGTATCTCGGCTCTTTCAGCTATGATGGGTTAGGAATTTGTGTTTGCAGCATGTGGGTTACAAGTAGGAGCTCCACAAGCAGCTCCCCCGTTGTTGCCACGAGTGCTGCTGTACTGCTGACTACATACCATATAGCGGTTCAGAAAAATACCCCAAGCATGTGTGGCGGTGTCCAATGTCTAACCGAAGACAACGGGCGGCGGTGTATCATTAAACGCGTGCACTGGTAACCGCTACCTGGCACAAATTCACCGCCACGGCGGCTTGTTTTGATTCCGCCCAATTTCTCTACGAGCAAAGAAACAGTGGCTTTCTTCTTTCGGGAAATAACGAGTGATCAAAGTTGAAGCTTATGCTGCACCAAACGCAAGCAATACTATTAATAATGTACAGACGTGAAATGTTTCCGGCACAGTATGCAGATGCTCATTCGATGTATTTTTTATATAATTTTATTACACTGTTTGATGCACCGTACTGCTGTACACACTATTAGTATGAACCGCGTATAGCGGCCCAAACAATCGATTACCATCTTATCTCGCGACTATTATTACAAGGGTCCATAGTAAATAGGACCTACGGTACACACAAAAAGCTACATATTTTCCTATTTTTACTAACATTATTTGGTCCTATTTACTATGATCCCCCGTAATAATAGTCGCACTATTACGGGGGTCCATAGTTAACGGGACCAAATTTTGTTGGTAAATATAGGTAAATATATGGGTTTTTATCTATACCATAGGTCCTATTAACTATGGACCCCCGTAATAATCGATTTTATAGTCGTGGCAAGAGTGTTCAGCAGCTCAAGTCCCGCCGTGCTGCGTGTGGGTGGGTGGTGCCGTTCGGACGCGCCATCTGCCCCACTACAGCAGTAGCTCGAGCTTCTTCCCGCGGCCGTTGCTGCAGTCGTCACTTGTTTTTGGACGTTTTTTTTTTTTTCCCCTCTGACGCCCCGAAGGCGTTGGTCGAACACCGGACATCGGAAAATGTGGAAAATGTGGAAGGGGGAAAAAAAAACAAGGCCACCGGGACGATAGTAATTATTCGTTGCTTCCGCAGTGCTAAAACCACAACCATCCACCCGTCTTTGCTGCCGCTCCTTGACGCAACCCCAACCCAACCTAACCCAGCCCCAACGTTGGGCATGATGGTTATCGTGTCTCTAGTGGGCCCAAAACACACCGAATCGCCCATCCACCAGACCCGTCCACTCATACACCCACCCAACACCCACTCACACACCCACCCAACACTCAACCACCCACCCATGTGCTACGGCACCCCAACCCGACCCCAAACTGATCCGACCCCACCCGACCCAACCCCACCCAACCCAGCCCAACCGGACCCAATCCAACCCCGCCCAGCCCAGGCAAACCCAACCCAACCCAACCCAAATCGAGTTGATGTACATGGTGGTGTCGTATCTAGGACCTATCACCCCGATTCAACCGGTTCCCACTTGTTCTCCCGTGAGCCCTCCGACTAACGCACCAGTCGTGAGCACATCTCCTGCTGTCGAGCCCTAGTCGACACGCTCTCCCACGAGCCCTCCTACTATCTCTCTCCCATGCTCAGGTCCGGGAGGGATGAGGGTGCAAGCGGGATTACGTCGGGCAGCATGAAAAAAATTACGCTTACGGGTATTTTTGCGTCGTTGTCTGTTTTTTCTTCTGTTGAGACAGTTATCACGTGTAACGTACGATCTTGCACTAAGTCCAAGTACTGTCGTGTGCACAGCAGTGTGGGCCGCCAACAAAAAACGCCTTCCAGGTATTCAATAGTGCGAGAAAGGCACCATCCTTGAACAACCCTGATCCTACCTATTTCATGCCAGCAGAGTTTAGGGTTAGCGCTCGCCACTGACCACGAGTTCCCCCCTCACACTACGAGTGACTGTAATTTTCCCGGAAACTTCCCGGAAATATCCTACCGGATGAAATGTGAGTACTGCTGGTTTAGAGTAGCTCTCGCCACTGAGTGCGGTTTCTTACACCAGTCTCATTTTCTTAGTGTCCTGCAAAAAAGTGAGTCTGATGTTCTTGTTCTTATCGATATATGTATATACTGTCAAGATCAATTTCGTGAGTTCGAGTCTCACCGAGCGCATGCTCGTAGGGACTTTTTCTTGCATAAAATTGATTAGCGGAAAGCGCGAGAGCGTGAGTTAGCTGTACATTCGATGAAAATCGACGAGTAGTGGGAATGTTGAACCCTATGCGCGATAAAAACTGAAGGCACGTACCGGGGGGGAGAAGGGACGACATCCGTGACCACGGCTTGTCCAGAAGATCGTCGAGGGTAAAACCTCCTACGAGTGGGCTGGAAAGTAAAAGTGATGATGAAAAAAAATATATATGTTTTTGGTGGGCCTACGTATACTTGTGTGCGTTAGTTCTGAGGGTGTTACGGGGGAGTCTAGTCGAGAGTACGCGAAAAGCCGAGAAAACGACCCTTAACCGCTTCCAACGTCCAGAGCAAGAACACAAACCAGAAAGCTGAGGGGAAATTCTGGACGAAAAACAGTTTTTTGCTTTTTCATATATATATATATATATATATATATTTTTGTTTTGATCTATACCCGCCCCCCCCCCCCCCCCCCTGTCTGCAATTAAAAAAAAAGGGACTGAGTCGTTTTTTCTTCTTCGAATACTCCCGGCGTTTTGTTTGTTTTTTCGTTGAGAAATTTTGGTGCCGGTGAGGAGAGAAATTTCTATTTCTAGGAGGGTATAGACCCGCGCGAGCCTCGACAACTGCTATTGGCCAAGGACCTCAAGGGCGAAGAGGTGCCGCTCGCCATGCTACCACCCTGCCACTGCTCCTGTAGCTTGCCAAGGTCTTTTTCGAGAAGCATGCTGCACGACGAGCAGTGTACCGCATCACACGGGTGATGTCATGAGATATGATAACACACAGGGTGATATGATAACACACAGGGTGATAGGATAACCTACCCCCAGGGACGATTTTTCGAGCCGGTTGTCTCCAATGCGTGCCTTAAGGGGGACATCCACAACGAAAATGGCGGCCTTGGAAAAATAGATCTCGTCCCGACCTTTCTATGGACGCATGAATCGCTCGGTGCTATGATATACTCTCCCTATTTGCGAGAAAAGCAGCACGGAGGTCCGTCGATGGGGGGGTGTTACGTTATCACCCGTGTGATATACGGTATATATACTACTGTAGGTACCAGGTGCGCTACAAGGCACACCCTTGATATACGGCAAGTAAGGGTGTGTTTAGTTGGGAAAAATACTCTGGGGTACCCGGGTACCAAGCCTGGCTATGTTGGTCATACCCGGGTAGATACCCGGGTGGTTGCTAGTATAAACACACCGTATTTTAACACACCGTTGATAGTCGTGACGAAAAGCACTGTCGATAGTGGTAAACGAACGCACCCTACTCATCACACCGTTGATAATCGCGGCGGGGATTACCGTTGAGACTGGTGCACCAATATACCCTACTCATCACACCGTTGATAATCGTGGCGGGAAACACTGTTTGTGATCGTGCAGGTATGCGAGTATCCTCAAAGGTACCCGGGTACCAAGCGTGGCTGCCAGTGGGCCCCGTGTTCTGGTGATTAGCCGCTAATGCTACTATGGTTGATGCTTGGGTTCGAATCCGACCGTCGTGAGAATATGACTAAAAGTTGCGAAAGTAAATAAAAATGACTGCTGAGAGCGCATACTCGTGGCGTGGGTGGGCGCAATCACTTAGACGGGGGTCGACGAGGGCAGAAAGGACTGAAAGTTGTCCCCATAAAAAAAGCAAGGCACAAGCCGTAGGGGGGAAGGGGGGAGGAGAGACTGCTGTGTGACCCCAGATGTGAGTTAAGGCGTCGAAGAAGGGAGAGAAAACCAAGGGCGAAGAGAATAAATAGGATACAAAACGAAAATGTTGATCATACCCGGGTAGATACCCGGGTACATGCAGAGTATACGTATACACCCTGCATAACGCACCGTTGGTAATCGTGGCGGGAAACACTGTTTATAATGGTATACGAATATACTTTTGAGGGTACCGGGGTATCCAACCTGATCCAACCTGGTTGCATAGGTCATACTCGGGTAGGTGCACGGGTACCCCCAACTCGGGTAGGTACCCGGGTAGCCCCATAATCGGGTAGCTACCCGGGTACTCCCCCGTACAGGTAGGCACCTAGGTACCCCTATCGAGTAGGTACCCGGGTACCCCCGGAGTATAAAGCCTACCAGGTACTATACGCACCCTTGGAAACATCCCTTCGGGCACATGTCGTTTGAACCGAAACCCCTGAATGCGGCACCAAGTTTTCTTTTTTTGTTCCTTTTGCCTCTGGCTATGTGCGGCTAGGCTTCCTACCCCAATTTGCCGCAGGTTTCGCGCGCCGCAACGTTTTGCACCTTCTGCAGGGGAAACAAAAAATCGATGATGTTATTTATGGGTGTCTTTTTTTCGCTCGAAGCGATGAAAAAAAGGAGAGGAAAAAAAAAACTGAGGCATATTTCAATGCCGTTTCGAGGTCAGGCAGGCGTTTCACCCTCTTCCAGCATCCTGCGAAATTATCCCACAGCAAGTATTGTGTGCCCAAAAGAAGGTTTTACTTGCGGAAGCGCACATTTTGTCAAGCGATTTTTGGGGTATGTATCACGTTTTGTTTCCCCTGGCGGCCCCTGCGCAAAGTGTAGCCTCCCGAGGGGGCCAGGTAATACGTTGGCACTGCCTCCTGGGACTCCCTCCCTTTCGGAGCTCAGATCCGGGATCATATATCAGGTACTCCTCCCCTCTCCCCCACCACTCCGGCGTTTTTTTCTCGAGAGGAAGGCTCGGCATTGTTTTCCCTCGTCGACTCGCGTCAGATTATTTGCGTACACGCGCTATTAATTGGCTGCGTCAATTTTTGCACTACTAAGTGAGAACGAACGTAGAAAACAGTATCTCGGGGGGGGGAGCGGGGGGGGGGGGGGGGGGGGGGGGGGGGGGGGGGGGGGGGGGGGGGGGGGGGGGGGGGGGGGGGGGGGGGGGGGGGGGGGGGGGGGGGGGGGGGTCGAACTTGCGAGATCGACTTATTATTACGGGGGTCCATAGTTAATAGAACCTATGGTATACATAAAAACCTATATATTTGCCTGTTTTTACTAACAATATTTGGTCCTATTTACTATGGCCCCCCGTAATAGAAGTTTCGAGGTTTGCCGCTGTATGGGCCTGTATGATAGAGGTGCACCTGATGTAACTTGTCAGGCTTTTATCGCTCGATTGTGGTTTCTTACAGCATACGAGTACTGTAGCACCTCTAAGCCCCGCCTGCCCAAGGCCTGACCTCAAGGAAGGCGAACAGTGAGTGCCATGGCTTGAGTATTTTTTCCAAAACTGTACGAAACGCGACAGCAGTTGAGAATCTCCTGTTTTGGCGTAAGGCTGGCGGCCTATTGATATTGGCAACGTTGAGCAGAGGCTCTTGAAAACAAAATTCTAGGGGATTTCGAGCGGCGTCCTTGCTGAGCGCAAGGGCTTAGCCGCAACTTCTTTAAAAACTGAACGTATGTCTCAGCCTGAGATTCTCAACTACTCCTACCAAAGTCTTGAGACACGACGCGTACTGCTGTAGACGCGTAGTGAAATTTTGGCGGGGGGTCACACACAACCAAAATTGTGGCTCTGGGTATTTATCTTTCGCCGAGATCTTTCCATAGATATAAACGCACAGGCGCATCGCTAGGTGTTTTTGCACCGCTCTTTCCCGTTGCCGAGGAAAGTCAGCCTGGAGATTCGTACGAGGGAGGGGGGGGGATGTTTCTTATCACACGTGTTGATTTTTTTTCTTCTTCTTCTTCTTGTATTTCGTCGGGAAACTTCACTCCGGGCTCTCGCCACAAGCACGAAACGAAAAGAACAATTGTCAGCAACGAAGTACGTCACGGACGGATGGACCCACACGCAGCAGCCTGCCTTCGCGGTGACGATGAGGATGATCTCACTTTAGCTCGTTTTCCTGAAATGTTGCCTCTGGTCATTTAAGCGGGTGAAAAAAAAGCGCGTCTCGACAGGAGAAAAACAAGCATGTACTGGTTGCGATGAAAGGCGCACGGCAGGAGACAGTACGTAAGGGAACGGCACCGATGAGCTGTGGCATACCATCCCGTATCACTTGCAATCCAAAGGTATGCCTCGCCGATTGTTTGTCAGTACACGCTTTGGTGACATCTTCGGCTTTTGAGGGCGCTGACGGCTTTCGTCTTTTGATGACGTGATGCAATTATTTATTTATTTTTCGTCTCCCCTCGGATGCTTTTTATTTTTTTTTCTCATTTTTTTTTTTCCCCTCTCCCTGTTTGTTGTGTTCGCCCTTCACTTCTCTCTCCCTCCTATTATTGCGGGGGGCCATAGTAAATAGGACCAAAGACTGCTACAGTAGTAAAAATAGGTAAACATATAGATTTCTGTGTGTACCGGAGGTCCTGTTGACTATGGTCCCCCGTAATAGTCGTATTCCTCTTGAATTAAGGTAGTGCCTATGACAGACAGCAGTGCTTATTGTTTGGCGTTGCACATATACATATATACATACATACACAGACTTAGACTTGAACACGTTCTACGATATAGGTAGCACATTTCCGCTAAAACGTTTTCTGAATGACGAATCTCCTCAACCCATAATCGTCGGAATGCCGGTCTTGTTTCGAAAAATGACTTTCTTGTATACTTGGGGGCCACAAGGTTATTCATCGAAAGGCAATCTGATTTTTGGTGAAGTCAGTTTTCGGGTGAGGTGTGGAGCTCCTTAAGGTCAAGTGAGGAGCCTCAGAAAACTAATGGGTGCACCTCTGCTGTAGCATGCGTCCTTGCTTGCATTTGCCTTTACCTTTCTTTTGCTACGAGGGAGGGCCTGCTTCGCTCTCAGAGAGTCTACGACATACAATCGTCGCTTCTCCGGTATTTTCTTTCTTCGCGTTCTTTGGTCTCTTTGCGTGCTTGCTTATCTTATCGTGCCTAACTTTCTTTTTCGGGAAAAAGAAGAAAAACAATTCTCGGAAAGAGAAAAAGTCGTTTTTTTTTTTTTTTTCTTTCTTCTTTCGGCGATTCGACAGGCCCACCCGTTTGTTGAAGTTGGCATGGCTTGCAACCCGCACAGCAAACAGCACGCCAAAGCTCGGAGCAACGAGTATTGACAGTAGCATGTACTCGATATACTGGTCGTCCCCGTCAAAGCAATCAGAGTTACGACCAGTGTGGCTTTCGGTTTCTTTTTCATGGTCCGTGAGGGCGGAAGGGGTTTGGTTCCGCCCCTCTTGGAATGCGACCAAAACCGATACTGGTAATAAATTTGGTGCCATCAACAATCTACAGTACGAGTAGTTTGCCTGGATTTCCGTTCTTAATGATAAAAAAAATAATACATTCAACGCCATCAAGCATGAAACGTGGGTTTCTCTCTGCACCATGGAGCTCTTGGCGTTGTCAAGTCCCGCGTTGCGCCTAATCATGTACCAACTCCATCCGTTTCACATATTCTATCCTTCCTTCGGCGAGCGTAGCGTCGCCGGCGAAGCGGAGCCCTTGTGCATAGTAAACATAACTTACGATTACCCTTTTTTTTAATCACTTAATTAGAAGCACCTGCCTCGCGCTCAGCGAGTCTACCACGATTTATTGTCGCTTCTACGATCTTTGCTTTCTTCGCGTTCTTTGGTTTCTTTGCTTACTTATCGTGCCACACTTTTTCACTCGGAAAAAGAAGAAAAAATCTTGGAAACAGAAAAGGCCGATTTCGTTTTTTTCAGCGGTTTGGCAGGCTCTCTTTCGCTTTTTTTCACCGGCTCGTTGAAATTCTTTTGCACTTTCTGTTTTTTTTTCCCCTTTTTTCCAGGGCTTTTCGCGGGTCAGGTCAAATCTCACGGGTCGGGTCGGGTCGGGTCGGGTCGGGTCGGGTCAGCTGACCCGACCCGACCCGCGAAATTTTGAAAGCCTCTTGACCCGACCCGACCCGACCCGCGAGATTTATAAAGTTGTTGACCCGACCCGACCCGACCCGTGAGATTTGAAAATATCCTGACCCGACCCGACCCGACCTGCGAAATTCAAAACCTCCTGACCCGACCCGACCCGACCCGCCACCTTCGGATTGACCCGTGAGACACGGGTTTCATGCGGGTCGGGTCACCTTGGCCCGCGAGACTATTTATCTTGACCCGCAGGTCCGACCTGCGGATCCGGCCCGTGGGTCAACACTTCAAAAACAATTTAATATTCATTTTGTGCCCACAAGCGATATGTGGCCTGGCTGTAGTGGGTATTAGTGGATGCGGGCATGCGTCTATGGATTTTGACAGTGTTTTAATGTTTGAATAAGATGCCAAAGGAGTATTATTGGGTATTTGTACGAGAAAAGCCTTTGGGTAAGAGAGCGGGAAGTACTTTGAGTGTCGGGTCCGCGGGCCGGATGCGCGGGTCCGACCCGCGGGTCAGCAGAAAAGAACTCGCGGGTCACGCTGGCCCGACCCGCGAGTGACCCGTTTCTCGCGGGTCATGACCTGACCCGACCCGTGAACTTTTCACCACCTCTTGGCCCGACCCGACCCGACCCGTGAGATTTGAAAAACTCT
The DNA here is from genome assembly GCA_031763025.1 of Macrocystis pyrifera. Taxonomy (NCBI): domain Eukaryota; class Phaeophyceae; order Laminariales; family Laminariaceae; genus Macrocystis; species Macrocystis pyrifera. Next base: position 2,234,035 of record JASSKH010000021.1, on the reverse strand, counting down.
TGACCCGACCCGACCCAACCCGACCCGTGAGATTTGAAAACCTCTTGACCCGACCCGACCCGACCCGTGAGAGTTTGACCACTTCCTGACCCGACCCGATCCGACCCGTGACATTTTGAACACCCCGTGACCCGACCCGCGACCCGACCCGCGGGTCGGGTCATGACCCGCGAAAAGCCCTGCTTTTTTCTTCTTTCGTTTCGTGTGCATGCGTGTACTCGGAGCACGGCACCGCGGGCGAGCCCGACGCCGTCGCGGGTGTCAGCGGGTGCTGGCGGGTAGGGGGGGGGGTTGGAAGGAGCGCGGTCGCCGGTTTCGTGGCTAGGCGTCGCGTGTGCCTCGAGGCACCAGGGAAGCATCAATGGGCTCTGTCTGGCCTGCATTTGTGATTTTGGATAGAGTACGTACGAGTATTTAAGGATCGTTCGATCTTACAAGATAATATTCAAGCGGTGCTTGTTTTTGCGGCCAAGCTGAAGTTCACAGAGAGAGTTACGCAGTCTGAGCACCAACATTGTCGAGCTGGCGATTGAGGGCCACGGTGAGCACCGGACTTAACGCGAGGCGGGCGACGGGGCTCACTGTGGCAGAGAGTGAGTAAAGCTTTACCCGGACCGAATTGGTGGCGAGGTGGTCGCGAGAGAGGCGGGCGGCGTACGAGGCTGAGAGAGAAGCTCTGCTGTTCGATTTTTTTCTTTTTTGACCGGTGCAAGGTGTTCCGATCAGGCAGAAAATTGTTAGATGACAGCGGCCGAGGATTTTTTTTTTTCTTTCCGAAATTTTCGGTTTCATTTTCATTGTTTTTGCGGTGCTGCTGTGCCGTGCCGTGCTGCTGTGCTTTCTCTTTCGTACATACAACATATCAAAAGAAAAACAAGTACCCTACCTGGGGTATGCACGTACGTACGACATGTGATCGAGCGTAGCGGGCGGAACCGCCCGCGACGCGAAGTGTATGTGGCATCCGAGCCGTTTTCTCCTGAAGCATGGCGGCGGAACTGTTGGCATTATCAAGTCCCCAGTTTGCAACTACAGTCAATCACGAAAAAACTATATTCAATCATGGACCTCTGTCCGCTTCGCAGAATTTGATGTTGTTTTCCTTCCTGAGCGAGCGTAGCGGGTGGCGTAGGCCGCCCGCGGAGCGAAGCGCCTTGTATATGCATCCAGCAAGCAACTCCGGTAATAGGCAGCACGGGCGTGGTGCATCTCACGCTCCCGAGCACCAACTTTATTGAGACCAATTACTTGGGGGAGTGGCGCTACGCCAGTGGTGTTGTCGGGAAATAATTGATTTCTGGTAGTTCACAATATCTCCTCAATAGATCTTTATTCCGAGAACTTTCCCAAGATTGTCTTCAGAGAATTTTCCCAGAGTTTTCCCAGTCGGCCGGGGCGGTCGGGGTCAGAGTCAGGATAACGTACAAAATACCAAAGTGAATATTTTCGACCATTTCACCGAAGGTGACCCAAAGGCCAAAGTTTGTGCAGCCCTCCACGAAACGGCCAAAACGGTTCTCCAGCACCTCCGCGGCGCCTTGGGGGTGCGTCTCGTCTTTGAAGGCAGTATAGCCAGTAGTCGACACCACGGTTGACGGGCCTTGCGTATGAGACAAAGCGGGCTAACCTAAGCCGAGCACTGACCCTACCCCCTTATACCCTAGAATAACGCTAACCGAATCGAACACCCCTACTTGACCAATCAAGCATCAATTCTTGGAACACTACCTTAACCCCTTTAGTACCGCAGTCCCGATTTGGGGACAAACCAGTCTAATTCCAAGTGATTTGTCCCCAAAACGGGACTGCGGTACTAAAAGAGTTAAGGCTGTTGAGTTCGCATGGCCGGGGGGTGTGCAGTCGTTTTTCATCGCTCGCTTAATCCAGAATGGGAAGGTTATTCGTTGCCAAGCCCGAACAAGAACCGAAAATTGTGTTTTCGGAAAAGGTCTGGTTGACAGCCTTCCGAAAATATAGCCTTCGACCTTAGCCCCATTGCCGTTGTGAGGACCGCAATCCCGTATTGGGAACAAACTATTAACAACTTGAGTGGTTTGCTCCCGAAACGGGACTACAGTGCTAAAAGGGTCAGAAGGAAACGAGCGCCTAAAGCTAATCTCGCCACCCTGCTGTGCGAGCTCAACCCACCACTCTTTGCGGTCCTCCTATCCCTTGCTCTAGCCCAAACCCCAACCCAGTCGAACACGACTACTTGGCCAATCAAGCATCAATGGCTGGTTGGGTCTCCGAATACGTGACGAGCTCCTTTAACCCTTTTAGAACCGCAGTCCCGTATGGGGGACCAAGCACTCTAATTTCAAGTAGTGTGTTCCAAAACGAGACTGCGGGGTTAAAAATATCACAGTTGTTCACCTCTCCCGCTCGGCGCTGATGAACCATTTGTCTCACCAGACTAAGCCCAACCCTAACCCGATCAAACAGCTCTATTTCTACTCGACCAATGGAACATCAGTATTTCGGGTCCCCGAATCATAAGTGGCATGCTATACTACTACTACCTGTGCACCCTCTCCCACCCGCCGCGGGGGGTCGGCTTCTTTCGCCGGGCTGATTTCATGGACACAAAAAATCCCGAAACGACTTTTTTTACAGGCCGGCTGCACCGCCGACCGATCACTGGTTTGCTTTGCATTTACTTTTGCTGAGGTACTGCAGTCTTCCACTGCAGAATTGTTGGAGCCTAGTCTTTCGACCCCCACGGCCTATTGTATCATCCAATTTCGGCGATCAGCCACGGTTTGTGAGCTCACCGGCACAACGCAGCAGCAGCAGCAGCAGCAAACCAACGACAACGACCAACGACAACGACCACCACCTACGATAACAACAAGTGTCTGTTACGGTTCGCACTTGAATCGTTTGTTTGTAGGATAGTATGATAGTGCAAGGCGCTTCGCTCCGCCGGCGGCCTACGCCGCCTGCTACGCTCGCTCAGGAAGGAAAAGTACATCAAATTATGCGAAGCGGACAGAGGTCCATGATTTGAATATAGTTTTTTTTCGTGATTGATTGTGGTTGCAAACTGGGGACTTGATAATGCCAAGAGTTCCGCCGCCATGCTTCATTCAGGAGAAAACAGCTCGGACGCCATATACGCTTCGCGTCGCGGGCGGTTTTCCGCTACGCTCGCTCACGTGTCGTAAGTACATACATACCCCAGGTAGGGTACTTATTTTCTTCTTTCGGTATGCTCTATGTCTGTACTCGTATGTACGAAAGATAAGGCACAGCACGGCATAGCGCACCGCAAAACAATAAAACCGAGAATTTCGGAAAGAAAAAAACTCCCCGTCCCCTCTCGTGTAATAATTTCCTTGCCTGATTGGAACACCTTACACCGGTCAAAAAGAAAACAAAGAAAAAAAATCAAACAGCAGAGCTTCTCTCTCAGCCTTGTACGCCGCCTGCCCTTCTCGCGATCATCTCGCCACCGATTCGGTACGAGTAAAGCTTTCCTCCCTCTCTGCCACAGTGAGCCCCGTCGCCCGCCTCGCGTGACGCTCGGTGCTCACCGTAGACCTCGTTCGCCAGCTCGACAATGTTGGTGCTCAGACTGGGTACCTCCCCCTGTGGTTTTCAGCCCGGTCGCATAAATAAGCACCGCTTGAATATTTTGTTACTATCCCGAACGATCCTTAAATACTCGTACGTACTCTATCAAAAATCACGAACGGAGGCCTGACAGAGCCCATTCATGCTTCTCTCGTGTCTCGAGACACACGCGACCCCCAACCACGAAAACGGCGACCGCGCTCCTTGCAACCCCCCTTCTACCCGCCAGCACCCGCTGACACCCGCGACGGTGCCGCGCTTGCCCGCGGAACCGTGCTCGGAGTACACGCACGCACACGAAACGAAAGAAGACAAAACGAAAGAAGGACTGAAAGTGAAAAAGAGAAATGAACAAAACAAGGACCCGCTGGAAAGGTCCGGCAAGTAGTAGAAGGAGGCGATTTCCAAGTGGGAGCTCTGAGAGGCCAGGGATGTACCAACCGAGCACGCTCAGAGCTCGAGATATCTGTAAGTAGTTCTATAGTGATGGGTGTCGTCGTCGAAAACAGGACGGTCGGTATTTCGTTCAGTACCGGCCGCTCCGACACAGGTCAAACGGTATTTTCCCGGTGCTTCCCGGTATTTTCAGAAAATCGAAAGCCGGCATTTTTTATTGCGGTATTTCTCGGTGTTCCAGCAATATCGAATGGCGGTATGTGTATCGAAGTTTCCTCGGTGTTTTGTCGAGCGAGAATGCTGACAGTCGCGTGCGCGGTTAGAGGGAAGTACGGCACATATTGTTTGCCTGGTAAAACATATAACGCAAAACACGCTAGACACTTGCTATGCACTGACTGATGATGTTATTGCAACACCCATGTCCCTGAAATCTCCACCCGCGGTCACAAGACAGGACGGATGTCAAATGCCGACAAATGCCGTATAACGGTATCGGGAACACGGTATCGGTATTTTTGCCGATATATACGGCTTGATTTTTTGTCCGTTGTGGTTCACTCCTAGGCCACCGCAGGTGTTGTCGTTCGCCGGTCGGAGGCTTTCGTACAGGGCGAACAACAACTACCGAAACACCGTAATACAGTATCGGTATTTCCGTATCGGTAATACCCCGAAAAAACGATACCGTCCCTTTTTCTTTTTTAATTTGTAGCTTCGGTACGCCTATACCGACACCGTTTCATGGTATTACCAGGTGCGGTACGATTTTGCTTTTTTACAGCAGCACTTGCCAGTTTTTTCTATCCGCGAGTCCACTCGCTTTTGATAGGAACGAGTACAGGGCACGCGACAACACCAGCGATGAAAGCTTCGAGATTGAAGACCAATGCGAAGACAACGAGCCGGTGGGTCTTGGGGTGGCTCTTGTGGCCGGAGAGCCGGGGTCCGCCCATGTTGGCTCCCTCGAGAGGGCAGCTGGGACGAGCGATTTTGCAGAATTGCAGCAGCTCGGGAGAGGCACGCCTCGTCGCCAGATAGAAGTACCGTGCTTCGGCCACAGGGGGTCAGTCGAGACGGCATCCCCCTATGTTGATGTGGCGACGCGACGCCGCCTGTTTCCCCTAGATACGACGTGCCTCGCCTTAGCCTGAATTGGACATTCGGGTCCTCGTTCTGGGCTATTGATTGTACTCTTGTCGCCAATGCCTTTTTTTTTTTAACAAATGCGTTTCCTGGGGAAAAATACATTGTTCTGAAAAAGAGACCCCTGTACCTTGTTCCTCGGGAGTATGAAGGTATGTCTACTGTACACGTGCTTGCGCTGTTCTAACTCCTTGAAGACTGCATCCCGTATGTCGGGAACGAATGACTTGGAACCAGAGCGGCAGTATTTTTCTCAAGGATGAAAGAAACACCACCTACGCTTGCGCTCGAGCGTTTTGCTTGAAAAGGTAATCAAAAGCTCAGGATCCCCGGTATATAGCGGCCTGAACAACGACTTGTCCGCTCTTTTCAAGCGTCTGTACAAATATAGCCCATTTTTTTTTTCTTTTTTTGATACTCACTTGTGCCCTCCAGCTTCTGGACAAGCCGTGGTCACATGTGTGCCGTTCTCCCCCCCCCCCCCCGGTACGTGCCTTCATTTTTATCGTGCATAGGGTTGAGCATTCCAATTGCTCCTCGATTTTCTTCGAATGTTGGCCAACTTTCGCTCTCGCGTTTTCCGCTACTTGATTTTTATGCAAGAAAAAGTCCCTACGAGTATGGGCACTTGGTGATAATTGAACCCACGTAATCGACTTGAGTAGGAACGAGGGCCACCTGCCGAGCCACCGGGGACGCCGGTTATGTAGGGCGGCCTAATAAACGCGCTCTTTTCAAGCGTCTAGGAGGAACACGCAACATTACAAGTGTCGTCACCATGCTACATACGCCGCGTGTCGTACAGGCCCTTACATTGCAGTTCGGACACAAACCCTGCCCCGGCAGCCCGGGCTGCTTCTTGCTTGTGGTGGGCAATGCTGTAATCGCTAGCTAGAGTTTGAGCTAGATTGCTAAAAATCGCCAGCTAGCTAGGTATCAGTTGGCGAGGCATTATAGTCGGTTGCCAGCGGTGCCACGGTGCCAGCTATCCGACTCACAGCCAACCGTAAACTAGGAAACCCGAGTAATCCAGCTAACTCTCAGCCCTACAGCTGCAGTAGTATTCGGCTTTTTGTTTTTGTCGATTTTTGTTTCCCTCTGAAGTCCCAAAGCGGTTACGACGTTGCTCATTGAACCAACGAGTGCGGGTGTCGTCATCCCCTTAACCTCGTGGCTCCCGCGTTTTTGCGATTCACAGCAGCAGTGTCGATGGCGTATCGTATTTTAAGGATGCTGGGTGCACAGGCGTACCCAGTTACGCGGCCGAACCGAATACGATGTATGTCCCAGTGACAAATGCTATGGTAGGGGTATGCTAGCACCTACAAGGTACCTTTTTCTGGGGCTCCTCACTAGTAATAGATGACCTGTATGCCTCACTCTGAAGCTGAGACGCTTGCTACAATGAAGATAGCACTTTTCTGCTTTCTGAGGCATTATTTCTGACTGACGGGGTCCCTCAACCATTGCAACTCGGTATCTACCCAGTACCGTTGGTCCCCCTCTTGGTTCACGATATAATTCGAAAATTCACCTCTTTTACTTAAGGCCGAGATCAAGCGTCCGATTTTTGTCTCAAAATCGGTTTCGGGCGAGAGAAGTAGAACCCCTCAGGCTATTACGGGGGACAATAGTAAATAAGACCAAATATTTTTATTAAAAATAGGGAAATATATAGGTTTTTGTGTGTACCGTGGGTCCTATTTACTATGGAACCCCGTCATAGCACCGCCACAAAAAAGACGTGGGTGCTCGTATCGATGGTGCAGCATGCGTCCTCACTTTGTGAAAACATGAAAGTGCTGTTAATAGTACATACCCGATAGCCCTAGGCATACAACGAATAACACGCGAAGCACAGATGGTGTTCCGACGATACAATGGTTTGGTATACTACAGTGGAGTTCCTCGGTTAAGGAGGCGCGGCAGTCATAGACGAGTTGAGCAGAAACTGCCAACACTCCTATGGCAGAACGCGTCTGGTGCACCTCTCAGGAACAGCCCCTCTGAATACCCTCGTTTGGAGACCCGGGCGGTATTTGGATCGAGCTGAGCCCGGGTGGACCCCCCTCCCCTTTTTCGTTTTGAGACGAAATACGGCCCATACAGCTCTCGTGCGGACGCTTGTTTTTGGTGCTGTATCTGGCTTTGCAACGGCGGGACCAGCGTGCAACATGACGACTGGAACTGCTTGTAAACACGAGCCTGTCGGAAAATGGGATGGGCCCACCCTCTTTACCGACCCTGGTTCCACTTGGCACCCTGATGAGGCTTGTGTATATAACATAGTTTCACCCCAGCATGGCGCCCAAACCCTGCCCACCAAACCTTTGTAAATATCGAACTTCACTTGCTGACACCTTGCCCGTCTTTATCCCTCCGTCCCCGACCCCCCCCCCCCCCGCGCCTCCGCCCGCTTCCATTGTGCTTTGATTCGTTTCCACATCTACAGCAACAACGCCTGGTTCACGGACACGCTCAACATTTGAGTCGAAGGCGGCGACTATCGCGCCGAGGCGAGGGTTGGTCTCGTCTCCTCGCCTCTCGGGTTACCTCGAAGCATTTTTCTGTGCTCCAGAAACCACCCGCATTTTCCTGTCGGTACTCGCCTTTGCGACGCTGCTGTCCGTGACGATGGCCGTCGCGGCATCCATGGGGTTGTGGAGCTGGACAGATCTGTTTCCGCGCAAGGCACACCTGTTCGATGTGGTTCGAGACTGCAGGAAGGTCCGCGCAGGCCGAGAGACACCCTGCAGCAATGTATTCGATTCGGCTTGCTTCGACCGCAGCCGGTGCTCCGGAGCGGACGGGGACCCGGAGGGGGGAACCTCGCTTTCGGTGTACGTGCACGATGACGAGTGCTCGATGAAAAGCAGCTCGGACATTGTGGCGCACTACCGCGGCGGGGCCGTTTCGAAGATGTGGTCGCAAGCGGCGGAGGCGCTCCGTCAAGTTGCCGCGACGAGGTATCTGCTACATATATATTTTTTCTGTTTTTTGCCGAGGGGAAAGGAGGAGGTGCACTTATGTCATGCATGGCCTTAGTCGTGTATCCATAGGCTCTCGCATCGCTGCAGCACCGGGACGGAGTACGTCGGGTTTTTACCGACGAGGAGGGGGGGGCGGCGTAATGTGTTGCTTGCCTTGGTCATTTTACCATTGACCACGCATTCCTTTCGAGACGGAGCACCGTTCCTACTCCTAAGACAGGCACCTCCAACATTTGGGTGCTCATTACGTTTGTTTCCATTACATTACATCGATTTTTTCAATTCCTATGATCCTGATCTCATTTCGCCGCCTGTGGCCACCATCTATCTCCTAGGATAGAAATGGCTACTATATCTTAACAGTGTACCAAGATCTTCCATGTCACGTTCGAGGGAGGGGGGGGAGGTGTTGTGCCATCGCTGTGGGCTGGGTCAGGCTCGGCTGGTAACATTGTGGAAGGTTTTAGGTTGTCGCAATTGCACGCTTTTTCGTTCAAGTCTCAAGGATTCCCAGTCGAGTCTGACAACTCGTGCGTGCTGCTTGATGGCTTGCGGTAATGCACCTGGTTTGAGAGCTAGTGGCGCTCGGGAGGGAGAGCCCCAACCGTTGCGCGCGAGAAGTACCAGGAACAAAACACGAACGCTCGCTTGCAACAAGAACTCGCCGCCCAACCAGAGAGCTCCAAGCGTATAGCGTAAGGTGCAAGGTCGGGCTCTGCCCTCGTCGCTTCGTTGACAACTGGCATCGCGCCAAACCAGCAGGCCGTATTGTCACAGTACATGCCACATCTTGCCAAGGGATCAAGCCCATTTTTTTGTTCTTGTATTCTTTTATTCTCCGGCGGACTGGTGAAAATAACACTGAGCCGGTTTAGCACTGCACTCTCACCAGGGGGACGAAACACTTGGAATTGCAATCAAACTTAGGTTTACGGACAGTGCAGTGCTAGAAGGGTTGAGCTCACCACGCTCCCACACACACTTATATATATATATATAATATGAAGCACGTGTCGTCCCCAATTCGGCTACCCAACTCGCGCGCACCGCAGGGGATTACTCGTGGAGACCCCGCAACAGGCGTGCATTATTGTGTATGGTGTTCCACACGAGGGAGAATGCGTGTCTCGAACGCCCACGTGGGGAGAAGGGAAAAACCACCTTTTGCTGGATATGAACGACGCAAGCCGGTGAGAGATGGGTCTCTTGTTTTGTTTTGCAACAGCCCTACATTTTGTGCTGTGTATCAATGCCTTTAGACGAACATCCTTCGTTTCGTTCTTGCTTGTATCAATCCCCCAAGAGACACTATTGATAGGACTCGGATAAGATAAACTATCAGTAGGAAGGGGATAAACGTTCTATAGAAAAGGGACAAGATAAGCAAAAATCCTCATGAGCGTCACAAATGTTGGAGAGGCCTCTATTAGGAGTTGGACCGATACTCAGTCTCGAAAGGGATGTGTGGTCAGTGGCCAAATTTCGGAGGCAGGCAACACGTGAGTACGCCCCCCCCCCCCCCCCGCCATCTAAGAGACTGTAGTGCTAGCGACGTAGTTCTCCCACAGTCTCTCAGGGCGATCTCCCGTGAAGGAAAAGGTGCTCCTCTTCGGACACGTTGGGCGTGGAGGCACGGCTCGCTGAGGGTTTCCCTCGTGTCGCCTCGTACACGATCCCATGCCCCGCGTCGCTTATCCCATGTCTCGCGTTAAGTGTTTTTTTTTTCCTACTGCGTCTGCCGTCTACGCGGTCTTCATCACACCAGGGAGGCGTACCCTACGCTAGACGACAAGGCAATGTTCGCGGAGTCCAACATGCGGCCGTGCTACTTCCGCTACGGTTACGACATCGCCCTGCCCTTGAGGGCGAGAGCGTTCTTCTACAACTTGAGGTCTATCGCCCCTCAAGACCGCAAGTACTTCGCCACTTTTAAGGTCAGCCAGGTCGGGATGTAGCGCGTCAAACGGGCTCGGTGATTTCGCTTTTGTTTGTTTTCTTCTCGGGGATGTTAACTGCGCACGGGCTAGACAACCACATCTTTTGAGGGGAGCGTGGTGACTGTCTAGGCGGGGTGAGGCTTGCCTCAAGACCCTCTATAACTCAATTGAGAACTGCATCCCGCGGTTTGGAAAAGTGAAACTTGGAACTTGTCTCGGCGTACGTGCAATGTAGTAGCAGTAGAAGTAGCAGACGCACCTGAAAGCGTGTAGGATGCTAAATACCTCAGAGGCGAACCGAGGCAAGGGCACATTGCAAAGGTTGTAACCCATCTAGTGCTTCAGCGAGACAATAAGTCGAGAACAATGGCGAGAGCGTGAGTTTGCTACATTCGATGAAAATCGACGAGTAGTGGGAATGCTGAACCCTAAGCGCGACAAAAAAATGAAGGCACGTACCGGGGGGGAGAGAAGGGGGGACGACACCTGTGACCACGGCTTGTCCAGAAGCTCGCTGAGGATAAAACCTCCTACGAGTTAGGCTGGAAAAAGTGATGATTAGAAAAAAAAGAAAAAAATGGACGAACTCGGCCGCACGGGTTGCCGGTAGCGAATGGCCTGAGACTTGCACCGGTAGCTTGTAGCCCCTCAACCATTAGTTCTCCGTGATGCCATCATTGACTGGAAATCGAAAACGTCCGGGTTTCGGGACTCTCGTGCAGTCCGGGAATGCTGGTGGGCGCTTGGGGTTTTTTCGCCCGCTTCTGTCGGTCGTTGTACGGAAGAACAAAAAAAACGCCTTTTCTTCAAAATTCTACCGAAGCTGTGCTGGTCGTCGGTAATGAGTGCTTCGCCTTGGGGGATGTGGTTATTTCCCCCTTAGCGGAGGAGGCTTGGCCAGTGTCGAGTGGGTCCGAGCGTTTTCCCCACGATACTGCGTTAGTCGACCCGATCCAAGCGCCAGATCGTAAAAGCCCGTGCAAACGAAACTTTTTCTGAGCCAGAATGCGGGCCGTCCCTGCCGCTGGTCGTCAACCGATACGGATGTTGTCCACTCCTCTGTGAAATCGCGTATTATCGTTGAATTATCAAAGCTCAGGGCGATTTTCTGCGCCCCTGGTCAGCTAAAGCCTGGCGTGCTCCGTCCCAGCATTGTGGAGATGCGAGGGTCTATGGGCATACGGCTGCGGCCGTGTTTGACATGAGTGCACCTCCCCGGCATTGTAGGGTTGCAAGGGTCTACGGTCATACGACTACGGCCAGGCATGATATCGAGTACACCCTCCCCCCCGCTGTCCAGTGCCTCCCATTCTCCGCAACCCCACGATGACATACCACTGCTGTCATACCGCCGACACCGCGCGGACGTAACAGGGAAGCTTGTACCTGAGCGGAAACGGCCTGTTGGAGCGGACGGCGGTGCGCACCATCGGCGATACCGCGACTGATCCCTCCGGTGTGGTCGTCGTCGAGATGTGCGATAGATTCCACGGTGAGCCCGAGCGTCCTCGGAACGTGAAGCTCTGCCAACGCTTGCGGCGAGAGTACGACAAGACCGACTACGCCGACCTCATGAACACGACCTTCGCGTTGATCCCCGCGGGGCGGTCGCCGGCGACGTACCGCTTGGGGGAGGCGCTCTCGGCGGGCGCCATCCCGGTCTTCATCCACCAGAACTTCGTGAAGCCGTTCCCCGGAAGGATTCCCTGGCAAACGTTCTCGTTCTCCTTTCCCGCGGAGGAGGCCCCTCGTATCGTCGACACGCTCAGGGCGGTTTCCCCGCGAAAGCTCGCGAAGATGCAGGCAAGGACAACCCACACCGCGCTGGTGGGAGTAGCACTTGCCTTTTGTTGTTGTTGTTGTTGTTGTTGTTGTTGCGCTTGGTCGAGGCCTGCCACGAAAGGGGTGTACGGTAGCACTGTTTTTCGGCCATTTGTTTTCCTGACTGACTTAAGACAACCAGTCCTCAACTAAGAAGCTACCCACAAGCTTGTCTCGTCGGACTCGCGTTTGTGTTTTTTCAATACTATTCGTACTTCGACCCAGGCCCCGTTTGTGCATTTTTTGTTTCGTTTTTTATTCGTGTTTAGGCCCAAGCCATGGGGCTGTTCCGCAACACGTACGAGTATCAAAACCCCTTTTTTTTGGGTGACTTAATAATAGTTTAGAGGTCCTCAAATGAGGAGACCCATACAAAATAGGCGCTCTACCCCTACCGCAGCATGCGTCGGTCCGTTTTTTTCGTCGTGTGTAGTCCGAGAGGCTCCCCACAGCTGGTCTTGGGTTTCTTTAAGCACTCCCCCCCCTGGTGCAACGAAGTCGGTTGCACACCGCTGCGTGTTTCACCTGGAATACATCTCGTGGCCAAGCGGGAATAGCAATATGTTCACACCTCGAACAGATGATGATCTATCTGATCTGTGTACTGTAGATCATCCAGTTCTTCACCTGCCGTTTGTTGGAGGTTGTGCAGGATCTATCTGCCTTATAGGGCAGATCCAACCCAGTAAAGACGTGCTGCTGTAGATCATGTGTACGGGTTTCATCCGTTTTATCCGGCAACATGAGCTGGATCATTCAAGATCGGGAACTGTGTTCGTCAGCCCCAAGCACAGGTAGTCAAGACACCCAGACAATCGATGAGTTGATGATTCAGGTCGTTTATTATTATCTCCCAGCAGTGGTAGGGACAGCAGAAGTGACATTGTGCGTCATCCCATAACACCCAGATGTCAAGAATCACATAATGCACAATATGCCAATATCCCGAACCGGCACGTAACTGTCAAGCTAAAGAGGCACAACGAACACCCTCCCTGACTCTTTACGTAACATTTACGGACCGAGACAACAACACACAACTCCATGACCTAAACCACCCACAAACAAAAAAATCGAAAAGAAAGAGGAAACCCACCCCTGTGAGCAAAAACCTCTCACTCTCCCCACAGAGAAATATTGCAATTGTAGACGATATTACAATATATCCACGCCAAAAAAATAATAAAAACTAAGGTGAAAAGTACAATGCCAGAGATCGCGGAGAACCCCGTTCCCCCGGACAAAAGTCTCCTTTTGCCCCCTACTCCCGTCATAAATTCTCAGATCGTAACGGTAATGCGAGATAGCATACGTCCTTTTTCACTTGTAAAATTAGAATTTACCTGGCGCTAAAGTTACCCGAAAAATAATAGTCGCTACCCAGTAGCTCCTAATAATCGAATAAAGAAACAATAAAATGCCGCTACTGCTATCGACACGAACAGCTTAAGCCCTCCCAGCTACGAAAACTATTCGATCGTTCGCAGAAAATATTTTATGTTCCACTTTTCTCCGATGCGAACAAGTATTCGCAAAATGATACTGTTGGCAGAACAACCAATCAACCATGAATATGCTCACCCTCCTTTATTTTGCAGGCAGTAGTCTACTGCCAAAAATAAAAGATACCCGCAAAATTCAATATGATCAGTAGCCACCGCCAATACCAGCAATACACCTCACCTCCCTTTGGTGTATCAGCGTACCCTTATTTCTCCATACCGCTACCAGTATGCATTTCATTTCTACCAGGCCCCATCTGGTCCTGTCTTCACCAGAAAAACACTACAAGTTTTTCGGATTTACAAAGACTGTTTGATTTGAACATGAAAATACGTTTCGAAGCTACCTGGCGAAAAAGGCTACGTATACCGCCCAGAGCGAATCCCAGATGATACATCGTCTACTATCTACGGTTTCTCCACCCTTGCAATATAATCAGTAGCCACCGCCAATACCAGCAATACACCTCACCTCTCTTTGGTGTATCAGCGTACCCTTATTTCTCCATACCGCTACCAGTATGCATTTCATTTCTACCAGGCCCCATCTGGTCCTGTCTACACCAGAAAAACACTACAAGTTTTTCGGATTTACAAAGACTGTTTGATTTGAACATGAGAATACATTTCGAAGCTACCAGGCGAAAAGGCTACGTATAGCACCCCCAGAACGAAGAATCCCAGATGATACATCGTCTACTATCTACGGTTTCTCCACCCTGGCCGCAAATAAATAGACCTCACGTTCGACCAAAAAAAAATAATTTCGATCGACAGGTGTATCCATCGTAAAATTAAATTCACCATTCATTCCTACGAAATCACACCATGATGACCAAAATAATAATTTCGATCGACAGGTGTATCCATCGTAAAATTAAATTCACCATTCATTCCTACGAAATCACACCATGATGACCAGACCTGCCCCCTCCGCCCCGCGATGTTGCCGGACCTTGCCTGAAGCTCCGGCTGACGAAATACCCAGATCTGCTCGCTTGTTGCCACCCGGACGAAACCCCATCGTTATTTGGTACTGCTGCAGACAGTCCACGATTACCCCACGCCCGTTTCCTGCCACCGCTTTTTAACAGCAGCAGAATGCACGCAGCTATTATGCCGCGCGACTTTGCCCCACCTAACACCCCCCGGTAGGGTTGCACACGGCTGGCGGCCGTGCGGCTTCTCGCGGGATTCGCATGCAGACATGTACCCTCGCTGAGCGATAACCCCATATCTGCTGCCTCCACAACCTCTGAAGTGGAGTGCGTACGGCAAATAAATGTCGTACGACTTGAAGTCCCCCGCTCGCAACACACGGCGGAGGTGCCTACGGTTGTCCGCCGTAGGGCTTTTAGCTGCAGTGCCCCTAAAACGCCGTCGTCTCCACATCATCATCTCCGGGATCCCCCACAATCGCAAACACGGCCTCCGCCGGCGATCCATCCATGTCCGCCGGCGATGCGCACTTGCTGCTCTCGTGTCCTCTCCCACCACACCTTTCGCAGAGCTTTGCAGTGCAACTGTTGCTGTAGTGGCCCCCAGCCTTGCACAGGAAACACCTCACTGTCGAGCCCTTCGCTTTGCCGGCTCCACCGTCTGAACTGGCGTTGCCGTTGCCTTCCTTCCCTTTTCCAGACCGACCCCCCCTTTTGCCTTTCCGCCCTTCCCTCCGTAACCACTTCCCCCTTTTCCGACGAGCGCAAGCGATTTCGATGAGCCCTTCGACTTGCCGGAAGATGAGGCTATTACCTCGTGTTTGCTGCGAACCAAGTTTATGATTTCCTTGCGATCGTAAACCTGCTTGAGATTCAGATCTCGGATCTCAAACTCGTACTCGGCAGCAGGCAAGGCAGAAACAAAACAGGCGTACAAAGTGTTGTCATCCACATTCATGCCTGCGTTGTTCAGTTTGACACGTAGGTCCTCCATCTCATACAGTTTTTCTACGGGGTCGTCCTCCTTCCCGATTTGAAAGCTGTACAGCTGCCTCATGCAAGTTCCCTTCTGTGCATTGGTTTTTGTATCGTACCAATCCACTATTGACTCCCAACATTTCCTCGGAGACGTACTTCGGTGAAAAGCTGCTTTGCCAACATTTGACTGTAGAGCTTGGGAAAGAAACACCCAGGCCATCAATTGCCGCTCGTACATAGAGGCCGCCACTCCCTGCGTCATCATAGAAGCGCGGTCGCTTCTATCGGCCCCAACCTCGACGTATGGGTCACTTTCGAAGACTGTCTCGAATCCATGTAGCTTCGCATAGACTCGCATCTGCTTCGAGAAGGTGTCGAAGTTCTCTCTCCCCTTCAAGACAGGAATTGCCAACTTGGGTTGGCCCAAAAATGGCCGACCACGGAGGGAGAGCTCACCTGAGGGGCCAACGCCCCAATCTTGCTCTCTACCGCCGAGCTGACTTTCCGTGCGACCAGCTCCCGCAGTACCACCACGTTCCTCCTTCCTGCTCCCGGTGCCATCGTCGGAGTGATCCAACGATGGTGACACAGCATCCCTCCCTGCTGTATCTACGGTAGGTAGCCCCTGCTCCCTGCCGGACTTCCGCTGCGCCTCAGTCTCTCGACTCGTTCTTAGTATAGTCGCCATCATCTCAAGCAGCTCAGTATGAGATGATTTTTGATGCTCCTCCGCGTCTGCGGCTGCTTGTTGTAGAACTTGGAGAGCAAGGCCCTGCTCCGAGACTACGGCTCTAAGATCATCAAGTTCATCCCCCATGATGAGGCTGCGTCGGTACCAACGACTCTCTAGAGTGTTCGTCAGCCCCAAGCACAGGTAGTCAAGACACCCAGACAATCGATGAGTTGATGATTCAGGTCGTTTATTATTATCTCCCAGCAGTGGTAGGGACAGCAGAAGTGACATTGTGCGTCATCCCATAACACCCAGATGTCAAGAATCACATAATGCACAACATGCCAATATCCCGAACCGGCACGTAACTGTCAAGCTAAAGAGGCACAACGAACAAACTGATCCGCCTTGAAGCATCTAGACGATGAGATACTCATCCCGCGGTAGGTAGGGGTGGCACCTTTTTGCGTTCTGAGGCAAATATGTTTTTACCGGTTTTGCTCCTGATGCCAACAACGACCCGCTACATTGCCTACCCAGTCACGGTTGTTGGTTTCGGGTGATCGAGCTCCAAGTCCCGGATATCAGGCCTGGTTGCGTCAGTCGTTCCAGCTATAGCATGATACCTTTTCTACAGCAGTACATTTGTTTTTCCAAGACTACAGCAGCATACTTGTTTTTCAAGGCTACAGAGCATGGAGATGCTGGTTCGGTTGTGCTGACAAACGTCTTCGAAGTCATGTTTCGGGTGAGATCTTTGAGCTCTTCATGTGAGGGCCTCGGAAAGTGAATCACCACCCCTAAAAGGTATCACTCGAACTGGTAATCGTTTTTGTCTGTCCGAGATGTGAAAGTGTTGTACTCCACGGTTTTCGCCGCGCAGGTACGTTTCTTCACGGTCTGCTACGACCTGAACCTCAGCATGCGTATGCCGGTCCAGGATACAAATGCGCACTGAGACCCGCGCTTGTACACGGCCGTCCTTGGGCACGTACTGGGAGGTGTTGTAGCTCACAACGCGCCTGGGGTGTGTAGGCGTTGAACGGTCTTGCCGAAGCGCAAAGCAAAAACTCTCGATACGCTTCGGTACCACCCTAGCCATCGCCCGCTACGTAGCCTACCCAGCCACGGTTGTTGGTTCGAGTGATCGAGCTCCAAGTCCCGGATATCATGCCTGGTTGCGTCAGTCGCTGCAGCTTTAGGCGGTAGGTCTTGCGCCGGGACCGGGACCCCCCCCTGGCATATTGTGGGTGCTAACGATTCGTTATGGAGACTTCGGACTATGCATCAAACCGTACATGGTGTGGAGGACCTCTCAGAACGGTACGCCTGTTGCTGTGGTCTCCACAATAATTCTTTACGCCCACCTTGTACAAGTCCCGGACGCCCACATTTCGCAGAACGGCACGCCTGCTGTTGTGGTCTCCATAATGGTTCTTTACGCTCACCTTGTACAAGTCCCGGACGCCCACATTTTGCAAGTCCCGGCCGCCTGTGGAGTCAAGTGTTGTGGATGATGAACGAATTTTTCCGTGCTGGGTCAAGCAAAGACTACCGTTTTGTCGGCGGCACCGTTGTTCGACCTCTCTTGGCATTGGCGTTTCCACCGGTATGTGAGTGAATTCCAGAGCGGTTTGAATACCCCCCCGGAGACTAGCCACCCCAGGTGGCTGGGATCAAATCAACCGCGCAGGTTCGTCCTTTCTTTCTTGCACACTGTCCGCGTAAAGGCTCCTTGTGGAGACGTTAAGCATTGTAGCACACCAGTACGCGTACCGAACTGGGAGGCTCGTCGATGCCTTGTGAGGTTTTCTACTTTTTTTCAATGTCTCCACAAGGATATTTTTACGCCTGCATTGTGCAAGGGGGGGAAGGGGGGGGGGGTTCCCGGTCACCTGTGATTATACTGTAACCGTCAAGCAGCGACAAAACAAGAGTGGTGCCGCTGACGCGGGGTGCGACAGCAAGGGGTAGCGCCAAATGATCCTTAAGCTTCTCGCTTTGAGGAAATCTATACCTCAGCCTACAGCCGGGTTTGATAATAATTGAAAGCCAAGACCGATACACAATGGAGCTACTGAAGGAATTAAAGGAGTTAGTAGCCGTAAAGAACGTTAAATTTCACACGGACGTGCTGCGATAGTTTTTTCCAGCGCTCGTTTTCTCTTAACAACGATAAGGGTGCTAGAAGTGGAACACTCTATGTTCGGAAAGCTCTCTCACGACCTGACAGTTCCGAAAAAAACACCTTGTTCGGTATTTTTGGCAAACCAAAAAAAAATCTTTCACGTTCTGGAAAAAAACGGAGCGCTGAAAAAAACGATCGTACGCCACCCCTCTGCGAGCTCAACGCTCAATACGGTGTTGTCAAGATGCAACGTCAGCTGCAGAGGTATTGGGGAACGCCTCGGTTGGGGAGACCTAAGTCAGAGGGATGAACGTTTGGCCTCGAAAGTGCAACACCTACCAATCTACAGAGCAATGTCACGGTATGGATGGTGCCATATTTTTCTGGTTCCTCGCACGAGGGGCTCAATAATCACCCGAAACGTGACTTTCGAAGAAGTTTTGTTCGCGCAACCCCGATCAAGCTCTCTATGAGCTACGAGCAGTCCCGAAGCAGATACCTGGCACACTCGTAAAAGTATGGTGCTACGACCCCCTTTACGGCTGCAGTCCCGTTTTGGGGAACAAACCAGTGAAATTCTAAGCAGCCTGTCCCCCCAAAACGCGACTCCCGTCCTAACAGCTAACCGGTATACTATTAGTGATAGTTGATCACTTGAGGAGCTCGACTGGTCAGAAAATATTGCCTCAGAGGGCAAAAAGGGGGCAACCTCTACCGTGGGGATGGATGACTCAGCACGGCTTTCCTTTTGTCCTGCCTCACGCCCCCCGTATCTCGGCGTCCAGCAGGTGACTGCGCTAGAGGTGTTCGACAAGTTTTTCGGCCTGGGGATGAACGGCATCGTGGGCACGACGCTGGACATTCTGGAGGAACGGCTGTCCTTTCGTGGACAAAGGCGATGACGCTTTTTTTTTTTGTGTGCGCGCCGGGGTGGTGTTACATACAAAACACGCGCCACGAGCCCACTTATGTATGTTTGTACGTCTTTCGCTTTGTAGTTTTATTGTGGACTTTCTTTTCTGTTGTTTGTATTTTTTTATGATGGCCGTGGTTTGGTCGCTTCCACTCAGTCCCCCCCATGTGCGTGTCTATGTATGCATGCGTTGTTGGCAGCTCCGTTAGCCGTCGTGGTGATCTACCGTACCACCCTGGGTGATAATATAACACCCCCCCCTGGGACGAATTTTCGACCCGGTTTCCTCCAACACATGGGGGGGCACACACAACGAAAGTGGTGGTTATGGATATATTTCGTCTACAAGGTTGCATAGACGCATCGCTCGGCGTATTCAGTACGCCCTCCCCGTTGTCGAGGGACCCAGCTTTGAAACTCATCCCATGGGGTGTGTTATATTATCATCCTATTAATAGTGTGATATACGGTACGCTACGGTAGGGGAGGCACGGTGGGGTACCCACTTCAAGACCATCTATCCGTTTTAAAACGTTTCGGGAGATAAGACCAGGTAAAAAATCGACCTGTCACCAGAAACAAGACTGCTTGGAATTACAGCAGTATGGTCAACAGTGAAAGATAAGACCATGTTAGAGACAAAACCAGGCTCGTTTATTGGCTTATCACGAGGTGGTCTTGAATCGGGTATCCACATTTCCTCACGTTCCTCGGACGATCTATACTAGTGGCAAGTTGTTCGTACTGTATTTGGATCTACCCAGCATTGACGGTTACGTATTGCGTTTGATGAGGTTATTTTGATAGAAAAGGGTAGGCGCACGACCCGACGGAATACTGCCCACGGCTCACGTAGGCATACCACACTTGTACTCACATTAAGCCGATGCTATTGCCAAGGTATTGGGCAATTTCTCGGTCGAATAGGCCCGCCCGGTAGGAAAATGCTGGGCCCAGAGATGATCCCGGTGTGTATGCCGTAGCACGGCGTTGGTGAAAAATATTGGGTGTCATGGACGAGGGTGGGAAAGGCAGGAGGAGCCGCAAGCACGAGCTCTAAGCCAACTTTTATGTAGGTACCTAGAACAAGAAGTCAGACCTGTATCGGGCTAGAACTCTAGAGAATGAGGGCGCACACAATAATTCAGTACTGTACCTTGGTATGGTGAAGTAAGAGTCGTTAGGGGCGATGGGGTACGGGGCGGTACAGCTGGTGTTGCTGTTGAGCGGGCTTGGAGCACCACCACTATACGGCACGATAGACACTCTTCCTCCGTTTTTTGGATGCTGCAAGAGGGGCAGGGGTCACAGGGCTGCAAGAGGGGCAGGGGTCTGTAGTTGTTGTTGGGCAGGCAGCCCCTCCTGTTCGCCATGCATATGTAGCGTTGCCGAATGGCGTTACTGCTTGCTCGTCACAAATTTTGAAGCCGAAACACAACGAGATGCGTGATTAGTTGTATTCCTTTAAAGCACGGCGAGAGCATGGTGCTATAGGCAATTTGCCTCGACTATTCCAAGATTTTCACAGGTTCGCTGGGCTGGAGAATTTTGGTCAGACATCCGAATATACCGCTAGAACATCAGTCTACAAACGCATTCCTGGTACGTATTTTTTTGACGTATTCTTTACGTTTATGTTCGTTGCCTGTGTACCAGGTATCTTGAAAAAGCACGTTTTTCCTGCTCGCTCTGGAGCGAGTGGTGCAATATCCTAAATACAATTCTGAACGTGGTTTTGATCGCCCACGGGCTAGGGGCAGTTCTGTTTCGTTTTCGTATCAACGGTTCAATCGGCCGAACTCATAGCTGACGTGTTTGTAATCTTGCCTTTTTTATATCAACCATTGGTGGATCTATGGGCAAAAACCCGGATGTTGAAGGTCGGGTCTTTGCTTTAAGCTAGGGATGCTCATCGGTTCGTTTTCAAGTTAGATGGTGACAACCGAGATACGGTCGATTTTTTCAAGGAGAAAAGGCTAGTTTTGCAGTAGCATTCATGTTGACGGATACGTGTTTGTGCTGAAAAGCTCATTTTGGTCCGACTTTGGCCAGAATTCAAGTAGTTTTTGTATGTTTTTTGTGGGTGGATTGTCCCTTATTTGCTTGAATTTAATGTTGAGCATGTTTTTTTTCTCCACCTCAGCATCGCTCGCTCTCTTGTCTCAGCTGTCACGAATATATCGTATTTTATCTAAAATATACCGTGTTTATTCGTTACTGTGACATTGACTCGTCATTGGAAAAAAATATGCCGGACGAACATATACCTATACTGCTTGCCACCAATTCTGAAGCCGAAACCTGGCGGGGTGCAAAAATAATCCCGCCCTTTCAAAGCACAGCGAAATCGCCTATCAGGGCGTGTCTAAGCCCCTGCATCCGAGTGGCACTACTCCTCGCCGAGTCCAGCCTTACTGTCTACATCTTGTCCAGCAAAACGGCGGCGCGAACTGTTCAGCTTTTGGACACAGCTTGAAAACCAGTGCTGAGTGAAAGCATAGAGATAGCGTGCTTTGAACTATTGCGGCAACGGTGGCGGCAACAATTTAGGTATGGAAGGAAACCTGGTGCCAAAATAAAGATCCCAACGGGTAAACCTGGGCTATATACAGATCCAAGCTCCTTGATGAAAACGCCGAAAATATCCCCCCATAATTTCGTTTGCATCGGGGATTGAAACAAGCATAGTATTACCAACCAGCACTGGAGCATCGATGATCAACGTCTACGCAACTCAAGAATCAGCCTTGAGTAAAAAAAAAGATTGATTTGCAAAACTGAGTCTCTGTTTAGACAACTGCAGATCTGTCTGTCTGTCCCCCGTCACAAGGAAACTCCAATCCTCGCAGAATCTGGTCCCAAACCGCTCCCGACGTTGACGTGTACACCTCGCGAATCGATAGCCGACACACATACAATCATTCCGGGCGAAATTCCAATAGCCAGCACGCAGACGCCCAGTCTGAGCCAAACCCCGCCTGCTGGGGTTCCGTCTGTGCCGGTGCCGACGTGTCTCTCTCGTCACTCTCACCAACCCCAACAGCGATTTCCCAAAAAAAAGACAAGCAAACAGCGCTAGAACGCATTTCATCGAGGGTAATAACAATATTCAGATAATGTTCAGATAATGAGATTTACCTGGTCGGTGCAGAAATACTAAAAAGTCTAGACGGGGTAATCTTGCGGTACGATATACGGTAGATCCAAACTCGTCTCCGACGCCAAAACCGTCCCTCACTCTTGCGTTTTTATTGGTACTTTATGCACGGCAACTAGAACCAACCAGCCGTCGAGCATCGTTGCTCAACATCCAGCCAGCTTGACAATCACCCTTCAGAGGAAGCAATATGCGGATATATTTAGTGCTCTGAACTACAGCGGCAGACGTGGAGGTAAGGATATAGACATGGAAAGATAGCCGGCGCAAAAAGCACGAAAATCCCAACGGGTAAACCTGCGCTATAGATCCAAGCTCCTACTAATACTTGTAGAAGACGCCAAAAACGATCCTCACGTTACCGGTGATTGAGTTAAGGCATGTATGATCAACCAGCCCTCGATCATCGTTGATCAACATCCGTCGAGTTTAACGCTCAGCCTTAAGTGAAAATAAAATACATTCCAGGTATATGTCGAGTACTCTTAACTACAGCAGCAGCGGTGGCGGTAATAATTTAGAGAGTGAAATACATCTGGTTGTGATGGAGTAGCACATCTATAATAGTATTGTGTTAAGATCAAGCATGCGGGACACTTTGTGTCCCTGGATAGGTCTGCCTATTAAGTCGGTACTCGTTGGTACTCACGTGTGTTGCTTGCTTAGAGATAGAAGAAGAGCAGTTTTATTCCTTTCGTGCACGCGGAGACTGAAACCAAGCTCATGCGTCTCTGGAAAACCCCTGGTTTTCCACCTAAGATACGCCTTCCAAGTACTACAAATACGTTCCCAGTGCCTGAACCCAGGTAATTATCGGGCTTTCATACAAAGCAGTATCATAACACTAGCCCACTCTGATGAACCGTATATGCAGAATTATGGGAAATTCATGGAAACCCCGATTCCACGAACTAGCACATGAGTCGAAGATGCGGCTCCTCAAAACCCACTCCCACATCTCTGAACGGCAAGGCAACGAAGCCGGCAATGTACTTGAAAAAATCGTCAATGAAAGTCATCGTCATGCCGCCCGCACGGGGGGGGAGGCGAGGAAGATGCATGGAAAAGCGAAAAGTGAATACGGAAACGAAAATAAAAATAACACGGAAGACGGCAAGAACCACCTATACCGAGCCCACAACTCTGAAAATGCATCCTGGGCCGCACACGAGCGGCCGATTACCCAGACCAGTCCCGACACTGAGCGGCGGGGGGGTCGGCAGGACAAAATACTCAAGAACACATCCCCAACCCAGCCCAAAAAAAAAGAAAACAAACCAGAAACACATCGAGCAGAAAAAAACCACCTCCCAAAGTCCAGGAAAACGACAAAAAGATAAATATCGGGTTGGGTTGGCGTGTGTGCCAGCTCGTAGCTGATGTGTACGCCTAGACTCGATTGCCGGTCAATACACAGTCAAAATGTTCGAGGCAAACGTATAGCCACTGTTAGGTGACTTGTACGAGAAGCTGCAATATAAGAGAAGAAGAAGATGGTGCGGTGACCCCAAGCCACAGTATTAATTCATTTGCTCAGCTGGAAGCTGATGATGGTGAGCAAGAGTAGAGTGAGCTCAAAGGGGAGCGGTGCGCGTGTGCGCTCACGGCTCGTTACAAAGGACGACCCCTGCGATTCATTCAAAAACAAAAATAGGCAAATATACCCGTGCATTCAGTTCAATATGAAACAACACGGAGACCCGCAGTAATACTGCAAAAATCAATATCTCTTCGGGTACGTACTCATGACCCTCTTGTAGCCTATGTTGTTACTTCAACCAGAACTAAAACTGGTCCTGGAGGGATACTGAAGATACCCTTTCCATTATTTACCAGTGCGCACGTACCAGGTACTACTGCTGAACACGTGCTGCTGTAGATTCTGTACGTACGTAATACAGTATAGATCCACGATACTACTTGTCATTGAGACCTATTCTGCAATGTGTACGAGTGCACAGCAGTAGATAGTGTAAGACTGCTGCTGCTGTATACTGCTACTACTCACAGACGGGAAAACTGTTCGTTGTACGTAGAAAAGTGGAAATGCATACAAGATGACGTAAGTGTTATCGAGCAACGACTACAATGGCTACAAACAAGTATCATCTCTAATACCTCCTCCCGTTAAGCATACACAATCTTTCTCTGCGTTACATGTTAACACTTCAAAAGAAACACATGCAACATCAAGTGGTGATGTTGCTATTGGGAACAAACACTTGTACGTAATGTACCTACATGAGTTCCAAGAATAATCAGTTGTACACGATGTACCTACCGCATGAGATCCAAGGAGTGAATTCAACACGTACAAGACAACAAAATAACCGAACATAGAATCGTTCTGTTCTTCTACTGTTGTAACACCTGTTTGTATGAGATGGGTGTGTACCTAAATTAAGGTTGCTACGGGAGTACCTGGTAGCTCTGTGCTATGCAGCAGCGACTAGATGATACTGGCTACTGCTGTAATAGGTGTCATCCCTAATACGACCCCTCGATGCGTTAACACATCGAACTGAACTGAATTTTGAAATTCTGGAACATTGTACTCGTTGCTTCTGCGTTACATGCCATACTTAAAAAAAAATGCACACAACAAGGTGATAATTGTTGCGGTGAAAGTATTCAACATAAACTACTGAGAGCTAACTCATTCTGCTAGAATACCCGGGGGGTTACACAAAACAAGCAGATGTAAAATATCCAGCTCTGCTACTTTTCTGCACATATTATGCAAGCTTAGCTATCAGTCCAAGAATCATCAAATAAATCGTGAACTACAGTACATTCCAGTCAACTAAACGACAAAGGAATACTAAATGTGTGTAGTAGTCTTAAACAGTTAATTTGTTCATCATTCTGCAACAAGAATAGGAGTGAACAAACTATTAACGTTCCTGCCGCCCACAAAACAAACAAAGGAACAAGTTTTTGACACTGCCAGCTTAACGCTGTAACAAGACATACTGTTATCAGAGAGACATCCCCCTCGTGTATGCTAATCTCCTGTTCGGACTCATCTAGGTGGAGAGTTCTCCTGCCATACATCCTGAAGTTCCGGAGATGACGTACTCTTTTCAACTACACATTCGAACCTAATGAATCGACTTGGTTACAATGCACCCTTATTTGGTACTGACTGCGATTTATCTTTAATCTTGCACAACACCGGTCATTGTCCTGCGCTGTAGGGAAGATGGGCGGGATACGCTACCAATGAATGCAAAAACTCCAGTGATCAGTTCGTTGACCCAAGGAAACGAATTTCTTATCCCGCCCCGTACAAATTGAACATGCGACAACCAACAGCTTCGGTAAAGGAGATAGTACAGTTCACGCTTCCAGTGGCTTGATCTTGTTGGTGTAGACGTCGGTGGTCGTCCGATGCGCTTGGCCCGCTATTCTTTGCCTAGGACTTGAGGCTCAACTTATGTTGAAGTTGGAGAGGTAGTCTTTTCCTTTCCCTCTAAACTGATTGTCGTCTCAGCTCCGCCTCCACTGTTAATTAAGCAGTGTCTGCTTTTTGGTCCCGATGTTGATGGGCTCTCCGTCCAGCAAGAAGAGGATTCCTGCAGTTAGCTTGCGGTTGTACACGAAGGCCGTAGTCGCCAGTGGCTCTTGATCGTCCTGTGTCGATGCCGCAGATCCTGTCCCGGGGTTTGCCCGTGGTTGTCCTTCCGCTATCGTGAGCGTGTGGACCTCCTTCAGCTGACGGTTGGTCTCTGTGTTCCCTGTTTTGGGCTCGGCTCGTGTGGAGCCACGAGTCAGACACAGCCCTCGAAAAGCTGACACGACCCCTGGTGAAGCAGGCGGTGATGTCTCAGCTGATACTCCGGTGATGCCAGACAATGATGATCCAGCTGATGATCCGGTGATGCCAGGTGACGATCCAGCTGATGATCTGGTGATCCCAGATGATGCTGATCCAGTGATCCCAGACGTGAATTCTCCGGTGATCCCAGACGCTGATGCTCCGATGATCCCAGACGATGATGATCCAGCTAATTCAGATGATCCAGTGATCCCAGATGATGTTGATCCAGTGATCCCAGACGTGAATGCTCCGGTGATCCCAGACGCTGATGCCCCGATGATCCCAGATGATGATAGCACGATGATCCCAGATAGATACTGATGCTCCGATGACCCCAGATGTCGATGATCCGATGATTCCGGGTGATGCTGCTCCGGGGAATGAATGGCATCGTAGTGTTTTGGTCACCCAGGTTTCCTCCTCCGAGATCCGAAAAGGCTCTCTATTGGTGTAGGCGAAATCCACACACGTGTCCGGGGGGTCTTCCCCCGATGCCCTCTTGGCGTGCGTGCTGTCGAAAGTCTCCTCGACGCTTGGATTGTGTACCGTACTGGCGGTCTCGTGATGCGGTGCACCCAGTGTGACTCCAGCCAGAGTGGAAGATTCAACCCTGGGCGAAGCAGCAGATGCGTCCCAGGGTGAAAAAGAAGATGTAGCTCCTGATGATGATGACGACACTCCAGCCTGTTGCGGTAGTGTTCCAGTCTCTGATGATGACGTTCCGGTCCCTGATGAGGAATCTGAAGTCCTTGGTGATGGTGTTCCGGCCCCTAGTGAGGATACCCCAGCTCCCGTCGATGATGCTCCGGCTGTTGTTGTCAATGACTTGTCCTCTTCCAGAAGGTTGCTTGCGGACGGCTTCTCGTCGTCGTTCACGGGAGGTGATATCGCGCTCAGTACTGCAGAGGTGATGTGAGCGCCGTTATTTTGCGGCGGGTGACGTTCCGAGTCGTCGTGAGATGTAGTCTTGTGTGCAGCACACCGCTTCTGCTCAGCTTCATCGTTGGATCCTGCCTTGATCTTGGAAGATTTCTTGTTGTACTTGTTGATCAGTTCTTGAAGAGCCCGCTGACCATCCCCGCGCGTACCACTCGAGTCTTCGTTCGCCCTGTCATGAGAAGCCTGAGCTCCCGTGCCTGTCGTTTCTTCGGTTGGTCGGGGTTTCCCTCTGATCAGGCTTGCAATGTCTCGGCGCGCGACGCTGAGCATTGCCGCCAGCCTCTTACGCCAATCGCGAAAATCCCTTGGCTTGCCACCGTCGGACTTCGTCAGTCCTTTGATAGCATTGGCGAGGTTGCCGCTGTTGTTGTAGAAAGCTGAGTCCCCCATGATGATGAGAATAGTACTTGGCCAGGCGGTCTTGTATGATACTACACCAGTAGTACCGTATGTACAGTAGTATCTCTTGGAGTGGCTGCCGCACAATGCTCGGGGATCCCGAGGCTTTTAATTTGCCGTATGTATGTATGATGCAGCAGTCGACAGTAGTACTGCTGCTGTAGTATCTGCAAGATACAGGTGATACAGCAATACACGCGTTCCTTTTCGAAGATAGAAGAAGAAGCAGAGCTCCGTTAGCAGGCAGCGATGGCCGGGAAATGCTTTGCTATAGCTTCTGCTCGTGAGTCACGAGGCTGACAAATTCACAGTAGTGGATGGCGCCTAGCAGTGCCCCTAATCTACAGGAGTACTGTGATAGTCTTTGGGATAGCTATTGAAACAGCGCCAAGCTACGTAAGTACTCGACACGATACTATCGAGATTAGAATTATTTCCAGGGGCTTCTCCTCGATGATCACACGGGGAGGTCCCTCTTGGAAATTTGTGAAGTCAGGGTTCCTTTTGCAGACGTTGGTACCGCCGGGAATTGCTTCTATACAACTGCAGCTCGGCTTGTCGGAGGCTGACGATCCACGATGTGGACTACAATAGGCAGAGCTCCTTAACCCCAGCGGTGCTGTGAGTTGTAGCGAAGTTGTCCTTCGTACAGCAGCATACTCGACTGTGGGTCGAGATTTTTGTATTTCCTAAGTTCCTCCGCGATGGATGGTCATGTCAGAAAATAAATAGTGAAGTCAGGGACTCCTTTGGCAGACAGCTGTCACGCTTGTCGGGAGTTTGCTTCCACACCGCTGTTGCTTGGGGATTTCAAGGCTCACAAAACTACGCCTAGCAGAGCTCCTAACCTCAGCGTGCTGGGTTGTGTTGAAGTTGCCTTCGACGGCGTACAGCAGTACAATACTCGACTTTGGGTCGAGATTTTGGAGTCCACACTAGCTTCGTATGAGAAATATGGCACGAGGTGAGAAGAACACACACTTCCAACAACGCAGTGATGCTCGCTGGGTATCTCGCACAGATGAAACATTCTTAATTGCAGTAGTACGGTAGCAGTTGATAGCAGACGCCTATTTATGCGGGACCCTCAGGATGCGCGCAGTGTAACTTATACCGCTCACTTTTACGTTTGAAGTTGGTGTCGTACTTGACAATGTATGATTCTACAGCAGTACGAGTAGTGCACTCAGGTACAGCAGTATTAGGAGTACTACTGCTGTAGGTACCAGTGCTGCTGTGTGCATAACTTGTCGTATCCTCCTATAGTCGTGTGGGGTCACAGACCTACGTGAAGTGCTACTGTAGTGACGACTGCTAAAAAACCCCCCAAAAAATCTCCCTGGGGCCGACGACCCTCTTGGAAATTTATCGATCAGCGCTCCTTTGACAGATATCAGAGCACTTGTCGGGAGTTAACTTCTATGCCGCTGTAGTAACGACTGTCATGTAATCTCTCTGGGGCCGACGGTCCTATTGGAATTTTATCGAAGTTCAGCGCTCCTTTATCAGATAGCAGAATGCTTATCGGGAGTTAACTTCTATGCCGCTGTAGTAACGACTTTCAAGCAATCTCTCTGGGGCCGACGGTCCTATTGGAAATTTATCGAAGTTCAGCGCTCCTTTATCAGATAGCAGAATGCTTATCCGGAGTTGACCTATGTCACTGTAGTAACGACTTTCAAGCGATCTCTCTGGGGCCGACGGTCCTATTGGAAATTTATCGAAGTTCAGCGCTCCCTTATCAGATAGCAGAACGCTTATCGGGAGTTAACTTCTATGCCGCTGTTGCTCAGAGTGACTGAGGCTTCTGATCCACGAAATGGACTACATTAGACAGAGCTCCTTAACCCCAGCGGTGATGTGGGTTGTGGCGAAGTTGTCCTTGACAGCGTACAGCAGAATCTTACTCGACGTGTTGATCGAGGTTTTTGTATTTTCTAGGCTCCTCCGCGATGGAAGGTCTTGTCAGAGAACGGTGAAGTCAGGGACTACTTTGGCAGACAGCTATCACGCTTGTCGGGAGTTTGCTTCTGTGCCACTGTTGTAGTGACGACTATAAAAAAAAATCTCACTGCGGCCGACGCCCTCTTGGAAATTTGTCGAAGTTTAGCGCTCCTTTGACAGATAGCAGGGTGCTTATTGGGAGTTAACTTCTATACCGCTGTTGCTCAGAGCGACTGAGGCTTACGATCCACGAGATGGACTACGCTCAGGAGAGCTCCTAACCTTCAGGCGTGCTGTGTTGTGATGTGGAGTTGCTGTCGAGCAGCGTACAGCAGTTACACTCGAGTTTCGCTCGAGATTATTGGTGCTCGTCTATGAAAAGACAAAGCGGAGCAGGTGAGATTTTCACAGCTCCTTACGCGGTGGTGCTCTGTGGGTGTCTCTATCGTAGTTACAGCAATTTGACTACAGCAGTAGTGAACTACAGCAGTAGTGAACTACAGCAGTAGTGAACTACAGCAGTAGTGAACTACAGCAGTAGTGAACTACAGCAGCAGTGAACTACAGCAGTAATGAACTACAGCAATAGTGAACTACAGCAGTAGTGAACGACAGAGTAGTAGAATGCCCTACGCAGGACCTCTTAGAAGCACGCGGTGTCCGTACCACGTGTCACTCACGTTTCAACGAAGTACGTAGACCTTCGATGTTTGGTTCCTCTAGTCGTGGAATAAGCTCCCTTTTTCGTACGTAGCAGTAGGTTTCTTGATCTTGAAAAAGTCCAGTCCTCCTCCTGCTGTATAGCGAGCCAGTAGCAGCTCGGGGCGGCGGTCTTGGCGCCACCGTTGCTAGTAGCTTGCCGCGTTTACGCGCTCCGAGGCTCATAACCTATTAGGTATGGCGGTTGGCGTGTGTACCAGCTCGTAGCTGATGTGTACGCCTAGACTCGATTGCCGATGGCCGGTCAATACACAGCAGTCAAAATGTTCGAGGCAAACGTATAGCCACTGTTAGGTGACTTATACGAGAAGCTTCAATATAAGAGAAGAAGATGGTGTGGTGACCCCAAGCCACAGTGTTGATTCATTTGCTCGGCTGGAAGCTGATGATGGTGAGCAAAAGTAGAGTGAGCTCAAAGAGGAGCGGTGCGCGTGTGCGCTCACGGCTCGAAACAAAGGACGACCCCAACAATTCGTTCAAAAACAAAAATAGGGAAATATACCCTTGCATTCAGTTCAATATAAAACAACACGGAGACTCGCAGTTCTACTGGAAAATCGTATCTCTTCGGGTACGTACTGATGACCCTCTTGTAGCCTACGTTGTTACTTCAACCAGAACTAAAACTATGCTACTGTTCCCGGAGGGATACTGAAGATACCCTTTCCAATATTTACGTACGTGCGCACGTACCAGGTACTACTGTACATGTGCTGCTGTGTATTCTGTACGTACGTAATACAGTAGATCCACGATACTACGTGTTATTGAGACCTATTCTGAAATGTGTACGAGTGCACAGACTATGCTACTGTTCCCGGAGGGATACTGAAGATACCCTTTCCAATATTTACGTACGTGCGCACGTACCAGGTACTACTGTACATGTGCTGCTGTGGATTCTGTACGTACGTAATACAGTAGATCCACGATACTACGTGTTATTGAGACCTATTCTGGAATGTGTACGAGTGCACAGCAGTAGATATAGTGTAAGGCCACTGCTGTATACTGCTACTACTCACAGACGGGAAAACTCTCCGTTGTACTTAGAAAAGCGGAAATGTATACCAGATGACGTACCAGTGTTATCGAGTAACGACTATGATGGCTACTAGCAAGTATCCTCTCTAATAGCCACCATGTCGGGAATTACAACTAACTATCGCATAGCGGGATTAAGATTTTTGTCAAAAATTATGTATTTTCTACACATTTATTTTGAGTTTTTGTTTACTTGTTTTTAGTATACACCCACCCTGTCTATGGGCCCAAAACGAAAAAGTGCCGAGTCGATTTTTTTCTTCGGTGTACCCTTGGTATATATTGTAGTGTATAGTATGCTTGCCCAAGGGAGGTTTCAGCATGAAACGGTGGTGGTGGTGGTCGGCGTCGAATTGCGATACGTACGTCCGATACAGGAAAGAAGGGGCGCGGTTGGCGGGGGGGAAAGAGGGCGCAACGCGCCACTGATGAGGCGGTCGCTGGGGTAGCGACTAATTAAGTCGACCCGTTTTTATAAAAGCATGTAAGATGCGTCAGCTGTGAGTTCGACCAATTGATTGCTCGACGCTCACCTTTGCCAGAGCGTGAAACGTCACCTTTCCTGCTCTTTTTACGGTTGGAAAATAAATATTTACGCCACATCAGTGTTAGTGGCTAATCTCACTATTACGAGGGACCATAGTAAATAGGACCAAATATTAAATATTGTTATTAATAGTAAAAATAGGTAGATATATAGGTTTTTGTGTATACTGTAGGTCCTATTTCCTATGGTCCTGCGTAATACTGTAGTTCCAGTTTTTAGAACGAGTAGAACGTCTTTAAGCTACTTGGGTGCAAAACTCCGTGAGCGGCGGCTCTGGGAAGCACGGACTCTCTTTCGCGGGCAAGAAAATATCGATGTGTGCGCCCAGCGTGCTCCGGTGTGAGTACGGTATACACAACGTGCGAGATAACACAATCCCTAGGGTGTTTTTTTCGAGCGTTTTTTTTCCAAAGCGAAGGGAGGCACACAACATGACATTGACAGTAGTAGTTGCTTTTGTGAACATGTGGTCGATATTTCTTTCTAGAAGCTGGCAGTTATTACTCTTCTCATTGTCTCCTTCTCTCTTTGCGCGCGAGAAGGCATGGTAGTGCGTACAAGAACCGCCCGTCTTGGGGCGTGTACTTCGTGTATAGGTAGAACCCTTTCAGTACCGCTGTCCCGATTTGGGGACAAACCAGTCTAGTTCCAAGTGGTTTGTCCCCAAATCGGGACTGCAGCACTAAAAGGGTTATGGAAGTTGTACAGCAGTAGTAGTACGTGACACGGCTTATGAAACTCTCATTTAGGTCTACGCTCAAGTTCTTTTTATTATTCTTGTTCGAGAAAGGGTGTATCTTACACTAATATCAGTATAAAAAACTCAGTTTCGTGTGTTTCGTCCAAAACAATATGCGGTATTTATTTCTTTATTCAGTAAGACGGGGGGCCATAGTAAACAGAACCTACGGTACAGACAAAAAACTATATATTTAACTATTTTTACTAACAATATTTGGTCCTATTTACTATGGTTCCCCGTAGTAGTAATTTTTGTCCGGTTCTGGCATAGTGCTGGGGAGATTGACATATAGAATATAGACGCTGTGTGCTGGCAAGTGGGCCTTTAGGCGCGGTAGAAGCACGCGTCTGCCCGCTCGCCGGATCTCGACCGTTCCACGAGCTTCTTGCGTATCGTGTGCGGTGTGTGAACTAGAGCTGCCAGTGAGTGAGTAAAGCATGCCTTGCCAGTTACTATGGCATGCCTTTATCTAAAAATTCACGGATAGTTAGTGGTTGAGGGCACCAGGCAAGCCAACTAATTGGCTTCGTATTTGTGTATTAGTCGACGAAAGAAACAGACGTAGAGCCCCAAAGGCGCGGAAAAGCTCGCGAGTAATGGCACGCGATTGAGTAAAAAACCTAGCCAATTATTTATACCAGGTAGAAACTAGTGTAGGCGCGGCTTATTGTCAACCTATACACAGCTCTGTGTGTTATCAACCCCTTCGGGCCTTGAGAGTGATAGCATGTATGGCGACAACGGGTCGACGATTGCAGCAGTGGCCACACGGCACGAACATAAACTGTTGGGGCTGTGTCAAGAGGGTATCATAATTTAGTGTCCCTGGACTGCGAGCTAGGGGGGGTACGATACGAGTGCACAGCCCGATGCAACTCCGGACGCGTGATGCGATAGGGGCACACAAAAGCGCAGTTCATTCCGATCCCCACACTGCAATCAAGTCCATTACGATCCCCACACTGAAATCGAGTCAATTTGAGCACCCACACAAATATCAAGTCGATTACGATGCCCACACTGAAACCAACTATTTTCAGTCCGCAAACAAAAGCCGTGTCAGTTTCTTTTTTCCCCCTCAGCAGCGCTTGCAATTTTTTGAGAATTTTCTGAGGCTCAGTTGAGAGGCTCTCTGTCTTACCCAAAACACTGCTTGTAGGAAAATAATTACGCTTAGCCCGATAAGCAATCAATCAAATATTGCATGCAATGTCTAGCTCTTTACCGAAAACGACTCGTAAAAAATACACGACGATGCTGGGTAGTTCCCGAGCGGGCAAGCCCAATAGCCAGACCAACCATTGTTTGGCCAAACCGTGGTGGCGCTATCGTGGCAAGCGTCGCTCACCCCACTGGCCACGCGAGTTGGCATTCCCTGGATTCCTTAAGGGTTTCACGTGTGATGCCGTCACCTGGGCCCGTTGACACCTTTGGGACCCCTTTGATAACTAATTAAACAATCATAACTTTGGCGTCGCCAGCCGTGTAGGAGCAGCGTGAGCGCCCGGCAGGATGTACGGGTGGGATCATGTTGCGCTCGTGCCGTGTGACTCTTTGTATTGTAACTCGGACACCAATTTTGCATCATTCTCCAATGAAAACAGTGGCCGTAGCGTTTGTCGTCCCTTTTTATCGCCGTCTTTAGCACCTCTGAAATTCCAATAGTGAACGCATATATATATTCTGTTGGCTAATACGCTGTCAGGCGGGTCCCGATGCTATGCGGTCGTACAGCGAAGGTAAAAAAGCAAGGGAAGAAGCGGAAGCAGCTCCACCTGATGCTTCGGGCTCTACCGACTCGATGGTCGCGGGCGCCGGCGGTACCGTCAGGGGTGTGGGGGAGACGGGGAGGCCGGCACAAAAACGGCTGGCCATTCGGACGAGATTCTGCGACGATTTCTTCGAGGACTGCGCTGGGCCAAGGGGTAAAACAGGCGAGTTTTGGCGGGCACCATCTGGCACCTTGTCATGCCTTGCTGTGCGGGCAGTCGTCTTCATCCCTCTCGCATATACGTTTCGTTTCGAGAGAGCTTTCAGCGGTGGTTTGAGTGATTTTTAATTATTTTGTTTGGGCGACTCATGGGGCGATGTTTGAGAGGGTGATTGGGAGAACAGTTGAGCTACTTGCGATAGGACGATGAAGCGCTTACCCCGTGATATTTCAGATAATTTCAAGCGACTAAAGCCGCTCGCACAAGGTTGCTTCTGCAAGAGGGTACACGTGGTATCCGATAATGTACCCATGGCTTCTATACTAGAGGGGCGGGTTGGGACTTCACAAGGGTGAAATTTTCGCTCGTGTCTCAAGCATGGGCTGCGGTGGAACTGTAACGGTTCTTGAAATACAGCACGCTCGCTGTCCATTGCGATAAACACAGTGCGCCGCAGTGTGCGGTGAGTCGGAGGTCAAAGTTGCGCACCGCGGAAAGGTCATGGATTTCCACAGTTCTTATTCTAAATCTTTCAAGGCAGATCTGTTCCCGATCTTGTATAATCTAGCTCAGGTTGCCGGGTGGGACCCGCATGTTCCACTTGATCTACAGTAGATTTCCAGGGTTAGATGACCTGCCCTATAAGGCAGATCCTGCACAACCTCTCACAACGGTACGCGAGGAGCTAGATGATCTAGATCATGATTTGTCCTACCATAGGTGTGCAAACGTTGTTGCTTTCGTGCGCGTCATAAAGGCCGCCCCTTCTTTGGTCATCGTCCTGGCGTGCTTTAGTTCCGTGCTGTCGCGCGTTTTTCCTAGCGACAGTAACGCAAGATTGGGCACCCGTAAGAGGTCTATCGACTTCCGGCGAAGATGATGCGCTTCGTTTGACATTCTGACCGCCACCATGGAACAACGTACCCGAGCTTTATCGACGACTGGTTCCGTGCACGATATTGCTTGGCTTTGGTGCAGA
The DNA here is from genome assembly GCA_031763025.1 of Macrocystis pyrifera. Lineage (NCBI taxonomy): Eukaryota > Phaeophyceae > Laminariales > Laminariaceae > Macrocystis > Macrocystis pyrifera. The sequence goes on along the minus strand of JASSKH010000021.1, from coordinate 2,198,818 downwards.
TTGTATTGGTGGGGGCAGACATGGATACGCGAGGTCTCCGGCTGAAGGCTGCCCCGGGAACAAAGGTACGGCGTCTACGATACACGCGGCTGCTCCTTTGGCGGCTATTAGCACGTTTAAGGGCATTCTTATCGGAGAGCTTTCTCCCACAAGTTCCATGTTTTTTTGCGCAATTTTTTAATCTTCAAGATTTTCCTGATTTTTTTTCCGAACCAAATATGTGATTTTTCTTTTTAACATGATTTGTTTGTTTCTGGAGAATTTCACGAATAGTGACAGAATGCCTCCGTATCTTGATACATATCTCCAATTGTTTCCAAACTTTGGAAATTCTGGTAAAAAAACTCTCCGATAAGCATGAGCCTCACTCTCTTCGCCGTGCATACACACAACCGCAATGGGGCGTGTACAACACACCCGTATTTCCGTGTTGACGGCTGAAGGCATTGCTGTTATTAATAGTTGTTGGTGCTCACATTATCTCGTCGCCATATTCTACACACAGACAACGTCGTCTACAATGCACCGTACTTGTGTGCTGACAGCTGATGCCGCCGCTGTTGTTGTTGTTGTTGTTGTTGTTGCTGTCCGCACGTATTATCGCCTCTAGGATCTGGTCCGTCGCCACAAGACAGGCTCCAACAATGACAGAGTGGAAGAGGAAAGGCAACCCCAACTAGGTCATGGTTGAGGCCCGGCGCACCCTGTAGTGCTCCCAACCTGAAATGTTTGAGGCGTGAGACAGGCGGAGTGTGTAGTTTTCGAGGCTGGGTGGGACAGGATGGGGAGCCACGCCACGGCATATGGAGGATACCATCTTTGCTCAGATTACAAGAGCTCTTGGCTGATTGAACTTCACGATCAACTATATAGCTGGATGTGGCGAAGTGAGGCATCCAGCCGACATGTTTTTTGTGTTCCCTGACTACAACAAAAACAGAGCCCGGCGAGCCACTAGAGATACCGCAGAATTACCGCAGAACTCACCGCACGCGCCTACGTAAATGTCATACCGAGCCAAATACTACTCCGTCCCCAAAAGTAAAGATAATGTGCATATTATTTTGAATCAAAGTGGTCCTTTCATTAAGGGACAGAGAGGTAATAACTGGTCGGTAACTCCCAGCCCTACATATCACTCACACGAGGACCATTATAACTCACCCCTAAAAGCTGTACTGAAAACAAGTCTATGCACGATTTTTATGGGCTACGTAGCCATGTTACGAGTAACATCACGACGAAACGATTCTAAATAGCTATATAGGCCTATCAGAACCCATGATGGACTAAATAGCTATATAGGCCTATCAGAACCCATGATGGACTCAACCACAGTGTGTCCCCTACGTGTACACACCATATTTTGTTGTGAATAGTATGTTCCCCCCCAGGTATCTAGCGCAATCTGAAACAGAAAGGAGCGGACGCCAGCAGGGTGGATCCTTTTTCGAGAAAGCCTCATTGTTGTATGGGGAGACAGTGATTAAGTATCACTCCGTGAGCGATATCGCAGTTCTACAACAGCACGACGAAGTAAAAATAGGCTAGGAAAAAACGGACCATCTCGCCCGCCCATTGTTGGCAGCGAGGTGTACCGTCGACAACGACAGCAGTTTTGCTAGTGTTTATTTTACCGGGGTACGTACCTTCTGCCATGAGGTGCCGTGTTGACTGCCAGAAAATTAACGCGGGAGTAGTAGTAACTCTGGGTGAGAGTCTCCGGCTGGTCGCAGCAGAAGGTCTCATTGATCCCAAACTATATGCGAATTAACCTGCGACGCAATGTTACAACATAAACATATCAAAACACACACCATACCAAAATATGCTGCGTATCGTAAAAGGCGTTGAGTTCGCGGAGGGTTGCGATCATTTTTCAGCTCTCGATTATTCCGGAACGACGGGAAGGTCGCCAATACCGAGCAAGGTGTTTTCATAAAGATCTGGTGGAGATCCTTCCGAAAATATAGTGCTCGATGTTGTTACTGCGGTATTACGAGGGTCCATAATTAATAGGACCTACGGTATAAATAAAAACCTATGTATTTTCCTATTTTTACTAACAATATTTGGTCCTATTTAGTATGCCCCCCCGTAACAGTACCCTTACCTTCGTCGAGAAAACGAGCGCCTAAACCCGATCACGCCTCTTCAAGGTGGTTGGAGAGTTACCATGGTTAAGGGTGTCCCGTCAGCGACAAATTCTCGGGTTCAGAAGTGCAACTCCAACTGTAGCTCGGCGCCGCTGTCCTCTTTGTATGAGATAGTCCCGTCGCTCACACGGCCGCCACACGGCTGACGCCGATGTGCCCCGCTCCGCGCCATCGCTCTCATTTTTTGTTGTCGGCAGGTGTTTGAGGTAGACCAGGCCTTGGTGCTGCGCGTGAAGAGTGCTCTTTTTTCGAAAGCACCCGCCGGCAAAGGCTCAGAGAAGAGACGTGGGGGTGTCGGCCAGGCGCAGGTAGTCGCGGTGGAGGCGGATCTTAGCCAAGCAGGGTGGGAGGGCGAGCTGTTCGAAGCGGGCTTCAACCCAAACCAGCCGAGCGCCTGGATTCTCGAAGGGTTAACGATGTGAGAAGGGGTGGATATCGGGATATCGGGGATATAATCAATGGCCTGCCTGCATGTGCGTTGCGCTCCCAGAAGCGTGGATCTAAAGCAAGCAGTGGAAACCGCGGCTAACAACAGAGATGCGTGAGATCTACGCGTGCTTGGCGCGCTGACCGCCACCACCCTCGCCAAGGCGCCTAGCCGAAAGGCGATAAATCATGGTGGGTGGGTCTTAACTCGCAACCACCCCTCGTGCCAATGGCGTCATATTCATCTTGGGTTGTGTGTTGCTGCGGTGTCAACATCGTGGCATTTTGAAGTCCGCTCAGTAAGCTCCGGGCGCCAGTTCCTACAAAGAACAAGTTGCCACAGTCGATGGAAAACGCGCGAATACCACAGCGCAACAAACGCCGGCTGACGGCCTGTTCCCTTATTTTACGGAGCACAAACCATGAAACCAGAGGAAAACGCGCTACTGTTCCAGGGCGGGAGACAGGGTTGTCAGGATATTTCCAGTGCACGAACAACTCAACAGGATATCAGGGGTTAGTGCGGTATAGTATGGCGGTTTGATTGGATGCGAAACGTCAGTACAGGACGCTTCGATGCCTGTGCTGTGAGTTAACATATTGCTCTGTTTTTGCTCTACCCAAAGCGCTGCTCAGCACTGGCGATCGCATACTCTGCTGCAAGACCGTCGCTATTGCATGCTCTGCTGCTGCAATGCCGTCAAGGGCCGCACTCTCACGCGGCGTTGCAGGTCTCCTTCGGGCCGCTCCCTAGAGAGCTTGCGTCCGACACTGTAGCTTAAACCAACGCTGGGAACTATTCACACCTTGAACAGATCACGACCTAGAAAATATAGTTCCTCACCTTCTGCAATAAGATGCGGTGTGCAGGATCTGTATAGTTACAGGTCCGACCCAGTAAACATGTCCTGGATCATGTAGGGTTTATTTGGGTCCCACCTGGCAACATGAGCTAGATCGTGCGAGTTATGCGGGTCCCACCCCGCATGACGAGCTATTTATAGATCATTCATTTAGGGGAACAGATCCGCCCCGAAATATCTAGATAATCAAGTGGGAAAATCGACGACCTGTCCGCGACGTGTGGGATAAAAGAAGTACACGTGCTTTGGATGCATCTTCGGTATAGGCACCATAATTTTTGGAGAATTTTCTGAAGCTCCTCACCCAAAGATCTCTTTACTTCGCCCAAACATTGCCCACAACAAAAACATGAAGGGGCAACCCGACCAACAATCCCATTACCTAGGCATGTTCAAATATATAAATCAGGTACATAAGTATGTATGACGGTATGGGGTAGCGCCTCGGCCTTTTCTCGCCGGAGGAGCCCTGGCACTCGGAGATATTTATACCCTGTAGGAGGCATTCAAGTGCGCCTACTTTTGCCTTCTGAGATTGATAAACTCACATATGGAGCTCAGATGGTACCACCCAAAAACGGACTTAAGAAAACCGCGCATGCTGGAAAAAAAATGGGAAATTGGCGTGGCCTCCGCTTTCATCGAACCGATATCCCGGTGATTCTGGGCAGTAGCTCCTCAGTTGGGGAGGGTTCCATCAGTCTGAACCATTTTACCTCTATCGTAGCACGCGTTTTTCGTTCGAAAGTTGTTGATTCCTGGCTCTTTTTGGTTCTCTGTACCCCACAAAGCGATCGATTGTCCTCCGATGGGCGGTTGTCGGAGTTCCGATCTGTTTCTTCTTCTTGTCTGGCAGTGCGCGGGCGACAGACCTTTCTGCCTACGCTCACGTCCTCACACCTTCTGCTCTCAACCTGGAGCGATTGATTGGCCTCCGAAGGGTGGCTGCGTCGGTGTTGCTTTGTTCTGTTTTTGACTGACTCGATGTGCTCAGGTAGAAGACCTTCCTGCTTTCGCTCGCGGTACGCCTTCTGGTTACCGTACTCGTCATCTCTTTTAGCCTTCCGCACGCACGTAACTGTAGAGGGTGTAACCGCCGTTTGATTGTTTTCTCCCGCCCGCTGCAGGTATCTGGACGAGCAGGAACTTGTGCGCCTACTCCGAACTCTTGCCGGGCACTGCTCCCCTGACAGGTGATACTAGCATTTTGTCATCTCTAGCGCAATTGCTGAAGCAACCTTAGAGCGTGTTTCGCCGCTCTTGCGCAATAAATATCAAGATTTGGAGGCGTTTTTTTGCGTCTAGCGCGCTAGTTGCCGTCCGAAACAAATCGCTTGCACCCAGCACACATGGGAGTGATTACACCGGTTCCAGTCATACGTCGTATATCATACAAAAACCCCGCTCGTTTCACGCTTCTGGGAGGTTGCCAGCCCCGCAGAAACGTCGATCGCTTCTAGTGACAGGTGGCGTAGTCGGGCTCTGGAGCCTGACCAAGGGTGACACGCTTGGTATGCAACAATCCGTGTCAGTTTGTTGTTGCTCACACACAGGGTCAGATCTCGATTTGCTTTGGGGGCGTTACCTGGGAGACGGGGGGGATACTGTTTTCGCCGGCGTAATTCGTAGATGGATGGGTTTTGGACTGGCAGCCCTTCACGTACTGTTTCGCAGGTCGCTGGGTTGCGGGTTAGTCGGGTTGGCATGTTACTCCATGCGTCGAGCAGCCCCGTCGTTAACATCGAAGCCACCGGCCCCAGCGGGCAATTTGCTGAGACCTGGAGCTGTGGTGTTGTCTCGGTCCGTGCCACGTCTTGGTGTTTCCTCTGAAGCCTTCGCGTGCACGAAATGGATCGAGGCGTTCATAGCAGTACCGTATCACACTAGGGTGATAGGATAACACACCCTCTGGGACTAGGTTCGGAGCTGATTTTCTCCAAACCATGCCTTAAGGGCCTAAGGCACACACAACAAAAATTGTGGCTTTGGAAACATCTCGTCGAGACTATTCCATAGACGCACATATGTAGGCGTTTACGCTTTCCCCATTGTCGAGAAAAGCAGCTACCTGGTATAGTCTCAGTGACATTCGTCCGGGGAGGTGTGTTATCGCGCTCTCTGCTGTCGTGCGTCGCTAGACGGAATATTGTAGATCAGCACCGCGGCGTATTCGACCGTCTGCACAGCATCTACCTTTCTGTTTCAGCCGCCCGGCTGCGGTTCACTACCGGGCCGATCGATAAACTTCTGAGTGCACGAGGTGTACGATACGGTTGTATGTAGCGCATGACTCTCCCGGGGGCCTTCCATGGGTACCGGGGGGGTTCTCGGTATTCACTCTACAGTATGTTTGATACTCTACTCCATGACTCCATGTTCCCTGTGTGCCGTGCCACCATGAGAGCCCACTCATGAACCCATCCCAGCTCGACCCACTACACCATTGGGTTATCTTAGCGGTAAATACCCGGCGTAGCTACCCAAGACAACCCGCTTTGACGACCGACAGCAATTACAGCGGTTTCGACAGCCTTCTTCATTTTAACATCAGAGACGAGATTTCGAACGTAACCAAAACGTGATTGCCGCTGCTCTGGCTAACTCTGGGCCATGGGGACGACCTCGGCGGGCAAGGGAAGGGAAACGAGCCGCCGGACTCCCAAATAAGCCCCAGCCCCACGGATGATGGAATTGACCGACCGACGCACCATCGTGACTCTTCAGCATGGCACAGTGCTTGCTTTGGGCTTCTTGCCATTGGTTATCTTCGACCGTATTTCCTCTCTCCCTCCTACTCTAGCCAGACCCGGGGGCACATAGCACGCTCTTCCTCCCCCCTCCCCACTTCAGTTCCTGCCTTGCATTTTTAGCGCGAGCAGACCCCAGCCCCGTCTTCCCTCGTCGACTCGAGTCGATGTCAGATTTTTTTTTCACCGAAGCGAATAGTATAATCTCACGGCAAGTCTGTTCGAAACTCACATAACGTTCGCTTTCCTTGCTGGTGTTTTTGGGTGTTCCTCGCTTAGCGCTTTCTGTGCCACCTCCGTGTCGGAGGACGCCGCCGCGACAGCTAAAGCTCGGGGTAGCGGGATTTTTGGAACGTGAAAATGGGGATACGACAATCCGCAGGCGTTTTTTGAAGGCAAGCAATGTACTTGTCACAATATTCGCAGCACGAGGAATTGTTTGTGCCCTGATATATATCATCTTGAAGTTTGTATTTTTTTGCCCTGCCACCTTTCCCCTCCCCGTCTCGTGCAACTCCTGCCAGGGTAGCACGTCGGTGCCCTCGTTGCATGCTGTGCTACATTCGCGCCTGTGTCGTTGACTACCGGCTGATGTTGACCGCTCCCCGCATGATTTTATGACGCTACATGTACAGTGTTAGACTAGTGTTTTTTTTACAGGGAATATTATGTTCCTGTTCGGGGAAACGCAAATCCAACAGGTGTCGATGGTCCATATCACTTGATCGACAAGCCCTGCTAAAACAATTTTGTCCGACAGCGCTCACCCTGGAGGAACAGTGTGGCCGCTTGTCTGGTTACCTTTCACGAGGCCACAGCACAGCCACAAGCCGTGGTTGATCGGCCAATGTGGATCTCGTACAGGTAACTCCAGGCGTAGTGCGTACGGTATTGCATTGCATACACGGTTAAGTGGAGTACGTGTAGCTCACGTTGTCCAAGGCAGCGGTTTGCGTGCGTTGTCAGTTGCAAGCCGAACGTTTCCTAACATCCAGGGCACGGCAACTGCTGGAGTTCACGGTGTTCCTCTCTTCCCTCGCCACGTTTGCTGACTGCCCTTCGTGGCCTTACATGGCGAGGCCGACGAACTATCGCTCTCCGGGTAACGGTACACCATTTTCGATGATAGTGTTTGTGTTCGTTTTGCAGGAGCAGGATGCCTCGTGAATTAAGTTCGACTCCGAAATCTATCGCAAGTGGTGGGTCATTCGGCAACGGTACACACCTACACGAGTGGGGGGGGGGGCACGGAAGCATCTCCTCTTGGGCAATAAGACGATGGCACAAGGTGATACATCAACCTTTATTGTAGTGTGATGTCCCTCTAGCCCGCTCGGCAGCAACACAAACAACTCCCGCGCCTGAATGCCGCCGAAATAAACCCCAAAATCCACCACACGACGTTGCTGGGACGCAACGTACTCCCGGGCCTTAGGGCCTTGAGTATCGACAAAATCGTTCCCTGACTGTCTTCTTTTCTTGAAAACAAAAATAGGAAAAGATGGAAAGGATAACTCCCCCTCTAAATCAGGATATTCAACAGATGTAACGAAACAAAACAAAATAGAGACGCGTAGACTTCCTTTTTCAGGAAAAACAATAGAACAAAGGAACTAAAAATCAGCAATACCAGAAAAATTAAGCCGAAACACTCTTCGACAAACACTGCCCTTGAAGGCTCTGAAATAAACACCAGATTTCACCACACGAGGCGTTCTACGATAGAGGTTCGCCCTCATTGTTCTGAGGCTCCTCACTTGACCTTAAGGAGCTCCATATCTCACCCGAAAACTGACTTCTGCTAAAATTAAACTGCATCCCGATGAATAATCCCTAGCCCCAAAGTATACAAAAACGCCTTTTTTAGAAACAAGAGTGGCATTCCGACGATTTTGGGTTAAGGAACCCCGTCATTCAGAAAACATTTAGAGGAAAAGTGCTACCACTGGTGTAGAACACGTCACACCACGTTACCAGCGTGCTATATGACATGGGGAATATCGAGGTATTTCAAGACGGAATGCTGGCGGGGCCATTACTCCTCATTACTACGTACAAGAGTGGGAAGAGTGAGGAATTCTTGAATTTTCCATCCGTGTACACCGCCGTGGAAACCCTTTCCTTCATACGGAACGGCAATAGAGGCTACAAAGTATTCCTCAACGAGATTCATGTGGTCTCCACACATACAAACACGCACGGGACTCCACACAGATAAATACAACAACCGTGAAAAAGAAAGCACGCGAGGGGCAAGGCACGCCACCACAAAAACAAAACAAAACAAAAACCCAACGAGCATAACCGTACGTGATTGTGATGATGTATCCAGCGTATACAGCAGCAGCAGCAGCAGCAGCAGTAGTAGCGGCGGCGGCAGACACATGCAACGATAGGGGTAGCGTTGTTTGGCTGAACCATTTTTGACTGATAGGAATCCTTAAGGGCACTTCGGATCTGCCCAACATCGTTTTCGCTTTGTCAACATTTTTCGATGTTGACCTAGGGCGTGGGAACGCTCATCATGTTCAGCGCCCACTTTTCTTAAATTTCGGTTTTGGGTGATACACAAAGATCCTCAGGTGACGAGCCTCATAAAATTATCCGATTCTTTTGCAGCTGCACCCATCCCTACCGTCGCATGCGTCAGCGGGGGCAGAAGCAACAACAGCAGCAGAAGAGAGAAAGTTTTCAGCTTCTCCCGCGGAACGACAGCCGTTGCTCTAAAATGTCCAACGTCATGTGCACGGTGCCGTTCATATCGCGCCCGAAGTAACAGTGGAACACCTCTAGCGCGGTAGCCTGTTGGGTGGCGGGGAGCGGGGCCAGAAGCAAGCGGAGCGGGAACAGGGGGGGGAGTGGCGTCTCGTGCGTCTTTTTCACGTATCGTGTGTGGTTTTGACGCGAGGTATCAAAAACGATTAGGCTTACTTTGTTTCTGAGACTGTCCCCTCGCTTGAGGAGGTTGTTTCCATCTGACAAGCGACTTCTGATAAAGAACATGTAAGCGAAGGCCATTCATCTGCCACCACAATCAAGATTTATTCACCTGCATCTTGGCGAGTGTTTCGACGGGAACCGCCCCGAGCGTGTCGATGATGCGTGTAGCCTCCTCCGCCGGAAACGAAAACGAGAACGTGCTCCAGGGAATTTTCTCGGGAAACGGGACGAAGTTCTGGTGAATGAACACGGGGATGGCGCCGGCCGAAAGCGCCTCGCCCAGGCGGTACGTCGCCGGCGACCGCCCCGCTGGAATCAGCGAGAATGTCGTGTTCATAAGGTCGCTGTAGTCGGTCTTGTCGTACTCCCGATGTAGGGCTTCGCACAGCTCCACGTTCTTCGACTGCAGGTGCTCCTTGTGCCGGGTCTGACACTTCTCCACCACGACAACGCTGGAGTCGTTGGCCGCAGCGTCGCCGAGGTTGCGCACGGCGGTCTGCTCCAGGAAGCCGTTTCCGCTCAGATACAAGGTCCCCTGCGCAGCAACAAAGCGACGGGAGAACGATGTATGGTCCTTTGATTGGCCCGTGGGGGACAGCAGTAGTATATTTTCGCCTTGTCCCTGCTTCAATCAAAAGCGCTCGATAATTTCATTCCTCTATGACTCATGACCCTTTTGTGTCTGGATCATGGCCGTTAGATCTACCCTGCATTATCACTGCAGCTTCATCATTCCGAGAGGTTTCCAGGGCAGTCGGGGTTATGGCTGGGGTTGCAAGTTCAGGGAAGTATCAACCGTTGTATCGAAGATGGAAGGTTAAGCAAGGAAGGCGCGACAGCATCGCGGTTTCTATTTCTATTTTTGTTTTTATTGGATGTTTGACGACACGCAGTGTGGTGTTCGTTGCGCCTGAAGACCCACGGTACGGATCCCCGCACTCAGGCTCTCAAAATTGGACGCGCCTACTGTAAGCACGCTCTGTTTCTTTCGTGGCTTAAATTAAGCGTTGATCGTAGGATTTGTCTGTACTTGCCGACCAATCCTTCCACGCGGCCTGTGACACGGCCGACACAGCGCACCGGTAACAGACAAAATGTCTACAGAGATAGAACTTCGCAAAACATAGTCCTTGCACGGCCGACCTTCACCGCGAGTCGAAACCAAGCGCTGAACGATTCATGCCTAATCACACCTTGCGTTGAACGATGCTCCAAGAACGAGCGACAGCGACGACAACTCCGCTCCGCCGGATGCCAGCGAGGTGGCAGACAAACACCCACGGCCACTCGACAAGCCTATGGACAATCCCATCATGGACTTGGTAACTTAACTCCTTTTGGATCCAGAGATAACGACCGCAACAACGACAACGTCGGTGCTATCGACCGTCTACGCCCAGCTGTACGGGTAGGATGATCATGTTGTGCCCGTGCCGTGCAACTCCTTGCATTGTAACTCAGACACTAATCTGCATGCCCCCCCCGTTGCTGTAGTAGGTACATTCTATCGTCAGTTTTTCCCTCTGGAGTCCCACTAATTGATCGTATTATTGGTATATTATACTGAGGCGTGCCTTGTTAAGTAGTTATTCAGTGCCCTTAATGAGCCTCGTCAGTCCCAGTGACAGCTTACACCGAAAAATGCAATAATGCTACCCCTTTCGCAGCAGCACGCGTCTCGTGTCCACCACCTAGCCAAGCGCGCGGCTACGGATATACTGCTTCAAGATTTTTGGTCTTCTTTTCATTCTTGTTGGGGATTTTAGAGGCAACACGAACCGAACGAAAATGACTACATAGACGACTACGGTACAACAGGAGTACAACGGCCGCACGGAGCGGCCCGAGCTGAGGATTCTTCTCAAGTGTCCGAACTAAAAAAACAGCAATACTTTCTCGCGGCACGCGCGCGGCGAAATGTCACTTCTTCTAGACTCGCCCTACGATAGGAGTATCCCCCAACTTTTCTGGGGGCGCTCATTTGACCTTAAGGAGCTCGACACTATTGCCAAGTCACCCAAAGCCTGATTTTGTGGAAAACTATAGGCGCAACGCGACGAACAGCCCCAAAACCTATATGTGTATATAAATATAGGGGTATCACTAATCATATGATAAAACATTACAGCAGGTATAAGGCGTTCCGATGACATTGAGTGGGCTAAGCAGCCCGGGCGGCAAGAAAACAAATGCCCAAAAAGTTCTAGCTCTATGATGGTAAGAACAGCACGCGTCTGTGCTGCTAGCGCTGAGCTGACACTACAAATACAGTAGCAAGGAGGGGTTACAAAGTGTGAGCAGAGTTCACGATGGAACCCAAAGTCCATGTGTCCTCGAATATGTGCATACATTATCGGGTTCTGATTACCACGTATCCTCCCCCGTACTACTGAAGACGGCTGGGAATACCAAACTCGTTGTTTATTGATTTGCGTTGCCCTACCTGGAGGCCAAACGAGACATAACTGACCTTGAACGTTGCGAAGTACTTGCGGTCCTGGCGAGCGGTGCCCGATATGTCGTGAAAATTGAACTTGGCGAGCAAGGGTATGGCGATGTCGTAACCGTATCGGAAGTAGCACGGCCGCATGTTGGCCTCTGCGAACATCGCCCTATGGTCAAGCCTGGACCTCTGCTCGCTGGGGTCACGAAGGTGGCGTACGAGTTTGCAAGGTAGAGCAGTACGGGGACGACCCCGAGGAGACGGACGACGGCAGGCCAGATACAACGGGATACCAAGAGTGTTGACCGTTAGCGCGCCGCGTTGCGAAGGTTAACCCTCTTGGGACTTTGAGCGCGGGAAGTTGACGGTAGTGGATGGTAACATGTGACGATGACAGCAGCGGCCACTGCGTGGTTGGATGATACAATGGTTGGTGTCCGAGCTAAAATGGTTGAATGCAAGGAGTCGTACAGTACGGGCACGCAACCTGGTCTGCCCGTACGATGGGCGCTCACGCTGATCGCAGAAGTCCGGTAACACCAACTTTTTAAAAAGTGGTCTGACCGCTATCTCGGAGTGGGTCTCGAAAACGGTTTGGGAAACCGCACACGGCGGCAAGGTCCGCGGGGGTTGTGATGTCTGAATGGGGTTACGATGCGCTGTTGCCCATCACGGCAACCGCAGAATACGAGAGATCGTCCAGGAGTTTCGGCTCTGAGGGATGTTGGTACGAGGTACCAGGGGTACTATTGATTGCCCGCCGTGCTGAAAACGTTTGTGGCAACCGCACAAGGCGGCAATGTCTTCATTGGGTTGTATATGATACGCTGGCACGGCAACGGCTAACTACAGGATACGACAATTGTTCAAGAGGCACACGACACTGAGGGGGCGGCGAGAGGGCTGCACCCCTTCCACTCTATCTACTCGTCGTTCGCCGGGCCGATGCGCGTCAAGACGGACACGATATGCAGGTTCTACGCGTGTGCGTTTCATTAGCTCGGCGAGCGACTATTTTGTTCGGGATTTGTTTATATTGCCCTTGTTTTGTGTCAGCTTTGCTTTATCAGAAACGGTGGCCGTGCATTCAGGACGGAGGGCTCGCCAGCGAGAATGACCACCACGAAGTCGTCAAAACATATTTCAACGGCGTTGTTAGCAAGCAGGGCACACACTCTGGAGGTGCTCGGGTACCAAACCTGGTTTATTTGGTTGTACGTCGGTAGATACCCGGGTACTCCCATTCTCGGGTAGGTATCCGAGTACCCCCATACCGGGTGGGTCATCGGGTATCCCATACTCGGGTGAGTACCCGGGTACCCCCATACTCGAGTAGGTACTCGTGTACCTCTATACTCGAGTAGGTACCCGGGTACCCCATACTCGGGTGGGGACCCGGGTAACCCCATATTCGAGTAGGCACCCGGGTATCTCATTCTCGGGTAGGTACCTGGGTATATATCCCCAGAACACAAGCGTTACTAAACACACCTTTAAAGCGTGCCCAATATGTCATTCTTAGGCCAGAAAAAATTTAGTAGAGTTTGGGACAAACAAATCAAGCACGTACATGGAATACCGTAGAACACCGTGTGTGACAAGACAACACATTCCCTCTCGGACGAATTTCCATCCAGCTTTTCTAAACAACGAGGGGAGTGCAAACGCCAAACAATGCGCCTACCTCTACACGGGAACATCTCGACGCTTTCTCGTCAAAGTTGCCACCATTTGGGCCCCTTGCTGTGGAGAAAATCGGCGTTCGGAAAAAGCGTCCCAGGGTGTGTGTTATTTTGCGTTTTACCTTGGTAGACGGCAAGGTAGAAATGTTCTAATTGGAGAGTACACGCGCGATCACAGCTGCTGAACGTTTGTCTTGAGTCGCGATCCCCGATGCGGGGATCTACGATGGTCATACGACTACGGTCATATATATGATATCGAGTACAACCCCCCCCCCCCCCCCCCTCCCCCACTGGAGCTCACGAACAAGAGCGCTGCACTTTTCCCTCACCGAGCTTGGTCGTTCATGTCCACGAGAAGGTGATTACGCCCCATCCCCAACGTAGGCGTTTGCGACACACATTCTCTCTTGGTGGGGACCACGTACACGACAACGCACGCCTCCGCCGGGGTCTCCGCGAGCACACCCCTGCATTGCGCACGAAATGTATGGCAGTATTGAGCGCAAATGGTTGGCCGACCATCGAAGCACGTGTAGCCCTGTTGTTCGCCATTGTTGTCGAATAAGATTTCCTCCGGATCTTCCTCTTTTGCTTAAAAAAAATATATAAAGAAGCACAAAATCACAACAAACTGAAGTTTTTTCCCATAATATCCAATGGAGGGAGCAAATAATCAGGAACGCTTTTTTTCAACCACCTGCCCAATGCCAGACCCCTGCTCGCTCACGCCCACGAGTAGAGCCCCGTACTACAGAAGATGGTTTTATTTCTTTCTATCTCAACCCTTCCCAGCCTATTGTATGTATTCCAGTTCGACCAACTGCACCTGTCGTCTGTCGTCAACGGCCCTCTTGTCCATCCCTTCTTTTCAAACATGCCAACGATTCAATACCTCTCCGCAAACCCCAGATTCCCTGCGTTGAATCTTCCTCATTTTCCTCTTGTATGAAATACAACGAGGAAAGTCACGAAATAAAGCAAAATGAAAGGAAAAAAAGCATCGGGAAAACCAGGGACTTTTAGGACAAAACGCTCTTCGACAACCGTGACAAGGGAAGACGCTACACGCATACCAGGTATAGGGCACCTCAGTTTCTCCTCACCTTTTTTGTACACTATTGATTCTTGACTACAGTACGTACGGTACCAACTCTGATAAGAAGGGACGTTGCTATTCCAAGGCACCCTCCAATACCGAACGCACTACTCGTGGGGTTTCATTAAAACAGGGCCTACCTGCTGCACTACGCTCTAAAATAACAGCCCTCACATCGATACTTTTACGACTTATTATTTGACACTGCAGTAGTTGACGCATGCTGTACTCTATCTAGTGTTGGATATCGAAACCATGAACGTTTCGGTACGATAAGGCCAAAATAACTCCGATAACGATAACGATAACGCTATCGTACCGATAATCCGGAAAAGTCGATAACGATAACGATAACGATAATGGAGGCGAAAACCGGCGCAAACGGCCCCTTTTCCTTATTTTTGGGGTCGCGTCATCACCACGAGGACCCGTAATACAAGTGAATACAACACCAGCAGAGGGTTCCCAGGATCAACGTATTCCAGGTTGTTGTTCTCACATTAACTCATCGCCACAATACAATGCAGACAATTGTAAGCTCCCATAACTCTGGAGTGGAAGAAATACCTCGGTAAAAATAAAACAACCAAATAATAGTACACATGATAACTGAAGCACATGTACACCTCAGACCAAAATAAAAGTGAGGTCCGCGCACGTACGTATCAGATACATGCGGTACGCTGCAGCTGTAGAAGTGGCCACAGAAACCGAGAAGACCACATACTACCCAGAAGAAATGGACAGGATGAAAAAAACAACTCGACGTCGAAAAATCGAAATCAAAATAGGGAAAAAAAAACAAAAATCGAAAAGGGACGAGAGATAACAAAGTTCAATTCAGGCAAGAAAACAAGAAATCAAGAAAGGAAACACACGAGAGAATGCGCATGTTTTCGCAGATTGCAGGCTCGCACACTACGCGAGGGGGTGTAGAACAGAGATAAGAACAAAAAGACAAACATACGTACTCCGCTACTAAGAATACCAGGGAAGCAAAAAAGAGACTAATAGACAAAAAACAAAATGGAAGTCTTAAGACAGGTATTGGCTACCAGGTATACCGGGGGTATTGTGTACTTATTGTGTACCATGCACGCACGTACATAAAAAAGAAAAAAATCACCTGATAGGTTTATTATGCTGTATTATTATTGCGGGGGACCATCGTAAATAGGACCTACGGTACACGCTAAAACCTATACATTTCCCTATTTGTACTAACAATATTTGGTCCTATTTACTATGCCCCCCCCCGTAATAATAGTCGAAGATATATATCTGTTAAGTACCAGGCAGGGCGCAACGACAACCACAGCTCAACACAAAATAAATGTATATAATGCCGCACAATGCTATTCGGAAGAACTTGTATACGTGCTCACGAACCCAACCGTCGCCGCCACACAAAAAACAAAAAATCACTTGTCCTTCCTGCCGAGCGCCTCCTACGAGATTCCGCTTGACCATGTCAATCCGTGCGAACCGTCCAAAAACACGAGGAGGGCATCGGCAGTGTCATCTCCCAACCTGTTACGCTTTTTCGTTACGACATTCCCAGCCGCTGAGAAAACGCGCTCAGATGCAGCCGACGAAGCAGGAATCGCTAAATAATTACTTCTTGGCCAATCTAGCCAGGGTTGGGTACGCAAACTGGTGCCGGCACCACCAGCTCAAGTCGTCCTCCCAGGTGCTCTCGTCGTCGTCGTCGTCGTCGTCTTAAAGCCCCTTCTCAAGCGTGAAGCGTTGAAGCTCATGCTCGATCGCCTGCATCCTTGCTGTCAAGGACAGCGGCGGGGCGATAGAGACTTTGTTGCCGTGTCCCCTGTCCCCCGTGGAGGCGTTCGGCCTTTTATCGTTTTATCGTATCGTTATCGTTTATCGAATTATCGAAACTAATATCGAAATACCGAACGTTTTTTCGGTTCGATTAAAAAAAAATTATCGAACGATATATCGAAAGTTTCGGTAAAATATCCAACACTAACTCTATCCCTAAACCAGTCATACCAAATCGACCAGTGTTTTGCCACTGTCTCTTCTGCCACCGGTGGAACTTGCCATTTATTCGAGAAAATGGTTGAGGTACACTGCGTACGATACAAAGGAGTTATTGCTAACCAATGGTTGGATTTAGTATGATTCGCTTAGACTTAGGGTCACGGATAGTTCAATTCATCTCGTACACAGGATATGCATCAACCATATTCTCGAATAAGTGGTGAGCTACCTCCCCAACGAACGATGGTTGGTTGGGTTGGGCCTATACTGTTAGGGTCGGTCATTTTCATCTCGTACGAGAGTAAGTAGCCTACCCCTGGGTCGACCGAAAACTCCGGAACCCAACCCAATCACACCATAGTTCAGGGCGAGCTCCTCTTCATCTCCTACAAAGTGTCCACAACGAAAGTCTCAAACCCGTTATAACAATCTGCTGCTCTATTGATTCACGCTGTCAACAAATCTCTCCCCAGCTCCTGCCTAGTGGGTGAAAACCCGACGTACTCCGTCCCAGCACTGTAGGGCTGCGAGGACCTATAGTCATGCGAAGGTGAGATATGCATACCATGAGAACTCCCCCGCCCGATCCCGGCCTCTGACGGGACAGGACCTTCCACAGCGCGAAAGTGGCGTGTATCGAGCTTTCGAAGCCGACAGAACACCGCGAAACGACACATACAATACCAAAATATGTCACAGTCGGCACAAACCCACCACCAGGTAACCGGTCGCCCCGTTGGGCCTCGAGAGCTATAAATTTCAACTGCCAGGGTTTCCAACTTTTGAACCGACATCGACGAGCTGTACCCTTCTGGCGATAAACGTCAAAGTAACGTGCCGTAGTGGTGAGGGGGGAGGGGGATATCCTGATTTGTGACCCCGGATGTGAGTTTCGACTGCAGGGAGAGGGAGGGAGGGAGAGGGAGAGAGAGAGAGAGAGAGAGAGAGAGAGAGAGAGAGAGAGAGAGAGAGAGAGAGAGAGAGAGAGAGAGAGAGAGAGAGAGAGAGAGAGAGAGAGAGAGAGAGAGAGAGAGAGAGAGAGAGAGAGAGGACGCATATAAAAAGTAGGGAGAACAAACATAAAGAGAAAAAAAAGTCAAGTGCACGTACGCACAGGAACGATACAAGAACATGCTTCCTGTTGAGGCGAATCTTCACTGACGATCAGCCAATCGAACCCGCGCACAGCAACGACCGAGAGAGGGAGAGAGAGAGAGAGAGAGAGAGAGAGAGAGAGAGAGAGAGAGAGAGAGAGAGAGAGAGAGGACGCATATAAAAAGTAGGGAGAACAAACATAAAGAGAAAAAAAAAGTCAAGTGCACGTACGCACAGGAACGATACAAGAACATGCTTCCTGTTGAGGCGAATCTTCACTGACGATCAGCCAATCGAACCCGCGCACAGCAACGACTCCCTTCCCGCGCGCGAGGTGACCCAACCCCCCCTCCCCCTGCATACCGACGATGCTACCCTCCCTCCCCTGGACCCTCGCACAACGACGGCGTAACCCCCCCCCCATGGCGGATAGCAGTATCAGAAAGCAGTACCGCACAGCCTTATCCTCGTTGAATTATACGCGCAGCAGTTGAAAACCAGACATCTACATGGGCAGCAGGTTGTCATTCAATGCTTCTCCGGGAGTGTTTGGGGAGGAGGGCTTGCCCCTTGCGGAGGGAGGGGGTAGGGTTGAGAGAACAGGGTGGTACCTCTAGTGTTTTTTTTGTAATGTTTGCTTGTTGGCATCGCTTCACGCTTATGCTTCTGGTGGTCTGGATTTTCTGTTATTTCCCCATGTGTTCGTATATGGATATTCACGCTCTGCCTTGTCAGATGGCAAACGAAATAATACTAATTGACAAAGGCGAGCAAGTAATGAGCTCACCCTCCCTCGCTTGGTGTAAGCAATGTCTGCCTGGTCGGCGACAACCCGACGTGCTCCGTTCCAGCATTGTAGGGATGCGAGGGTCTATGATCATACGACTACGGCCGTGAATGATATCGAGTACACCCGCCCCCGCCCCCCCCCCCCCCCCCTCATAGTTCACGAAGCACATCGAAACTAGCGTGTGCGTAGTCTTCACACGAAGCCGTTCTTATTACCCGCCGGCATCCAGCACACCCAGCAAGTGCTTGTGCTCTAGTTACCCGAGCGGAACTTTCACTCTGCCTCGAGAGAAATTAGGGCTTGTACGGGGTAACAACCTATGGCACATCAGAGGAAGTATGTCGTAGTGCTGTACGTAAAGAGATTAGCAATGCAAATACCATGCATTGCCATCGTCGTACCGCAATACGACAAGCGCAACATTTTTACACACGCCGGAAACCCAGACCCATCGAAAAAGAGAAGAAAAACGATCAAGGAAATAAACTAAACGAACGAACTAAATAACCACGAAAAAGAAGACATTAAATTCCATAAAAAGGGGGGGGGGGCTGGTTTGCCTATTAAGTCGGTACTCGTTGGTACTCACATGTGATGCTTGCTTTGAGATAGAAGAAGAGCAATTTTATTCCTTTCGTGCACGCGGAAACTGAGACCAAGCTTGTGCGTCTCTGGAAAATTCCTTGTTTTCCACCTAAGATACGCCTTCCGAGTACTACAAATACGATCCCAGTGCCTGAACCCAGGCTATTACCGGGCTTTCAACCTCATTGAAGGCAGTATCATAACAACAACATAATACATCAAATCCAAAAGCAAGAGCAAATAAACAAAAAAAATGGGGGGAAGAAATGTACCAGATGTACTTTATGAAGTATAGCTACGGTGGTGCTACCTAGCGCTAGCTAGTACCTGGTAGTCTATACGGAGTCGCCGAGCAGTATCGTAGTCGCCTGTAGCGAGTAGGCCACAGCAGGAGTACAAAATACAAAATACGGCAGAAAACGCTGTGCGGTATGTCCTATGCCGATTTAGTAGGATGCGGTGCAACTCCGTTGGATCAGCCCGAGCAGTGACGTCGGATTACCGCATTACCTCCTTACGGCGAGGCTGGTTTGGCGGTAAGTGTAATAAATATGGGCCGCGGTAATTACTGTACGAGGTCCCCTGCCCCCTATAAACAAAACCCATATATTTCAACAGGAAAGCCCTGCATTTTTTGTTCTGGTGGGCAGCCCATATTGGCCGTCCAGATGTCCACGGAGCGAAGACAAGAGAGTAATCCGTTTTCACAAAAACATATGTAATATGTGTATTTGCGGCTGGCCAGCTGTAGATTATGACAGAATGATCCTTGACAAGAGCGTGCTAGAGCAACTGTGACAATTATCCCGGGATATTCTAGCAGAAGTTTTGCTAGTGACAAGCACGCTAGACGACTGAGTGTGAACACCCGTCGTTCGACACATGGCTGAAGGCTCAATCACTGTCAAGGCACGTGTTATGCTTAAAAGCAACACGATGACGTACCTGACGGCGACAATGACAGTGTTCCGGACATGACATACTGGACATCGACATGGGCTAAATTGGTTGCTTTGGCATCTGATGGGTGTTCGAAACCGGATCAAGTTCTTCGCAGTAGAATTGCCTTGGCGGTGATACGAAGTGACAGCCGCCTACAGTATGCCATTATGGTAGACGCGGTCCAACACGAAAAATACTGACGAAATAAAAACGTGTCAGACAAACGCGGCTATCATTGTTAGGTGACAAGTGACAAGTTGGTTTATCAACTGCCGTCGACGCCAATAAGAGTTCCGGCTACGTTACCGCCGGTGGGTCGTGATCCCACGTCTCTCTGTGGACACAGAGTGTTCTGTCTGTTGAACTACGACGGCTGAGTGACGACGTGACAAAGGGCTCAGACGAGGGTCTGATGACAGGACAGGAGGGAGAGAACTCTGAGAGAAGTGAGGAGGAGGGCGAGGAGGAAGCGTCACTCCTCCTGCCCTGCGGTCCCGGGACAACGGGACGACGGGACATATACGGGCGACCCGGCGGGGTTTCTAGAATCCCGCCGGGACGTTGCATCAGGCGGCGGGGCCGTCCCAACGGATCCGTTGAGCGGATGTGGACCGGTGGCTTCCCGGCGATGTATGGTTCATGACAGTCTCCTGACATAACCGAGCGAACGCTCCCAGAAATGGAATCTGGAAGGAGCTGGGTTTTCGACTATATGCGTAGGCGTGTTGTTACCGGGGACATGGTATCCACATCAGATGTGGACCGGTGGCTTCCCGGCGATGTATGGTTCATGACAGTCTCCTGACATAACCGATCGAACGCTCCCATAAATGGAATCTGGAAGGAGCTGGGTTTTCGACTATATGCGTAGGCGTGTTGTTACCGGGGACATGGTATCCACAAAAAGAATGAAAATTACTACCAAGTAGTACGTGTATACCTTGTGGTGTTTTTTTTTTCTTTTCATGTTTTAAAAAGAATCTTCACACTTCATATTTCCACTCGCAACTGAAAGCAGAGTATCATAACAACACCTGACACAGGCTCGCCACCACACACAAGCAACACAGAGACCACTCAACTCACGATCACACCAGTACTGGTGTGGGCCAAAAAGATGTCAGGAGACATGCCATCAAGCGGGACGCAAAGCGTGCGCTGTCAAGGATGTAGGGCCGAGTGTTACACATTAAAACCTAGTAGTTTGGTGTCAGTCAAAGCATGCCAATGTCAATGCAAAGTTGCTGTCTGTCAAGGGGTGAAAGTGCCGGCTCCTAACATCTTTGGTGTGACCGGCACGGACGCCATGGACGCCTATCTCACGGGCGGGGTCGATCGACCACAGCAGCGGCACTAGAATCACCACCGCCGCCGCCACCACCTCCACCCCCACAACCACCAGTACGCACAACCATCAGAACAGCCACCATGAGCTGGCAACGCAACAACAGTGCTTGGGGCAGGGGTGAAAGAAATCAGAAGACGTCGCCCGTGTAGTGGCAGCACTTCTCCGGGCTTGGGCTACGCGGGTCGAGAAGAAAACGTCTGCGTCGGGACGGATCCCTTCGCGGAACCAGCAGTGTGCGGGATTTTTTTTCACGTACAACCGCGCCGACCTTGCGGCGGGAAAGAAGAAAATATATTTACCGTGCCGCCCCGCCGAAGAAAAAGAAAGTTACCGTCCCGTCCCGCCGTGGGAAAAAATATTTACCGTCCCGTCCCGCCGAGGAAAAAAATATTTACCATCCCGTCCCGCCGAGGAAAAACATATTTACCGTCCCGTCCCGCCGAGGGGAAAAATATTTACCGTCCCGTCCCGTCGTGAAAATCAGCCCCGTTGACTTTTACCATCCCGTCCCGTCGAGAAATTTGGCACCCACTGTCCCGTCCCGTCCCGTCACGCCAACTCTTTATGTCCTCATTTTACCGTCCCGTTTTCATGTTTTTTCCCGCCATACGAGTCAAATCTGTCCCGTCCCGTCCCGTCACGATTCTCAGTCACTGTGATAAGCCTTGATTTTCATCTGCCGTAGATTACATAAAAATAATGTCAGCACAGAAACACAAAGACAGACTAGATTTATTAGGGTTCGACCTTCAATATACTTACACCCGATCTGGGTCGTGCCCTGAAAGGGTTTCGTTGGTTTTGATCATGGTTGGCCTATTCCTTTTATCTGACTGCCCGCGTGGTCTACTGCTGCTGTAGTGTATCGCTTCTGTTTTTAGCGTTGAACCATGGAGCTCGAATCTCAAGATGGATGAGGCGGGGATTTATGCAAATATGTACAATAAAAATGTAAGGAATCAACTGCCTAACGAGGGTAGGCGAAACGAAGGACTGAAGTATTTTCGCAATAAAAATCCAAGGCACAGACCACAGCGGGGAGGGGAATAATGAGCTTGCTCTGTGACACCGGGTGTCTATACTTAGGAGGGATAGAGAAAAAAGGGCGAAGATAACAAATTGGATGGAGATCAACGATATATCTGTATCGTACATACATAGCTACGTACGAAATAAGATATATAAGGTATGAAAAATCAGCAAACGAGTACGAAGAAACACTGCATGGTCGGTAGGCGTCGAGGGGTTTAAAAGATCGGTCTGGTTTGAAGAATACACTGCCACTACCTGTTAGGTCCATACCTTGCGTAAGTATCATCTGAAGATTGGGTTGTCCGAGAACGAATCTGGCCAGCAGGTAAACGCTGTAACTCCGAGAGTGTGGGGTGGTCAAATACATACTATAGTAGTGTGCATTTCGTGTGATGTTCTCATACTATAACAATAGCTCAAACTCCTGAAATCCCGCCCGTGGTCACTAAACAGGCTGTAAAAACTATAATGCATCGCGACTGGAGAAAACAAACAAGCACGAAATAGTGCCGTACCGGTAGGTGAGAGAAACGGTATTAACGAGCTATCCAATATGGTATATACCATCCCGTATCAATTGCAAATGAATGACACCATGAACGTGTCCATGCTATTACATTTACACCCTAGAGCTAACAACAAAAGGACAAAGAAAGAAAAACTACATCGCTAGCACGTATTTGCGGTGTGCCTGAACATAAGAGTGCTGAAATGCCGAATCATACATCATTCGTACACTACATATTCAGCACAGCGCTTACGATGGCTCACCAACAAGAACCGCAGGCTGCGTGGTACAGGTTAGTCTGTGCTTTAACTAGAGCAGAGTGTGAGCGTGGCATGTATACCCTGCATAGAGCATAGAGCGGGCTAGAACTTTGAAGAATATCAACCTTGATGTGAAAACAGGTTCTTGTTACATCGTGCTGAAAGGACCCCGGAGCGTTGGCTCCTATCATGAGTGCTTTGCCTGCAGGAATTGCGACTCCTGTCCCAGAACTGATACATGCATCATAAGCGGTGGATTCGAGATACACTATGCCAACCAAACTGAGCAGAGAAATCCTGCTATTTTCCGATGATAGTAAAAATCCTCCCCAGGACGCATGTACTCAATCGCCGCCTTACTCACTAGCGCGGTGAACGGAAAGTCAATCGATTTTGACGCTGTTTTAAGTATCTGACACGGTTCTCAATGTCGACTGGGCATCTTAGCCTTTTGAGTACTGCACTGCTGTACATGTACCTAAGTCTGACCCTAATTCCAAGAGTTTCGTCCGCGCAATGGAAGGGCAGTTCTAAAGGCCACATGCCCAATGCCCAAACTAGAGGATCCCTGAATGTCAAAACAAAACGCTAACGGCGTGTGAGTTTGCGAACGCGAGCGTGTAGGTGTTGAGCGTACCACGCATTCCTCTCTGATCAGGCGGATCACCCGCTACTCGGATACGGACAAATAAAACAGGGAGTCACTCGAATAAAGGTGACGTAAACGTCAGTACCTTCAAACACGTACTTAACTCGGAATCAAGTATTTACCTTGGCTAGTGCCAGTAAGTCGATGTGGCGTGAACGTCAGTACCTTGAAACGTCCTACAGTAAGTCACTCGAATAATAACTTTGGCTAGTGCCAGTACGTCGAAGCACGCGAAGTGTATGTTGACATCAGACCTTCAAATGACTTAATCGGATCAGGTGATAACTTAGTGCGAAGCACGCGAAGTATACGAAGTAGAATTCTGGACGATAAGAGGAGGCCGGAGTAGAAAGAGGACTCATGATGAACTTCCTACAGCCCGTGATGAACCTATACATGAAACGACCTCCACATTGGCAAGGAATACCTACTCTCAATGCAGAGAAGTTTGAGACCATCACCAAAAGGAAGGCCTATATAATATAAAACGCGTAGTACGCGCGACCGAAGTATCACACACAGCTTGCAAAGGACTAGAGTGGAAGATGGGACAGACGAGTTTCGACGAAATCCTCGATCTCTCACAGCTGTTGTTTCTATTCTATCAATATATCAAAACGTGGTATCCATACTAAGAGACTAGAGCCATCTGGACAAACTTCAGAGTGGCACTTACGCAGAAACGTTTGCTGAAGGAAGGTACAGTGAGAAACGTCTGGCGAAGGTAAGTGAATGGTGGCAGCATCGACACAGTCCACTGCGCACGTTGAAACGTGGCAAAGGTACGTGAACTTTTGCCACATCGACACAGTCATGTACGTGAGTATATTGGAATATTCATCGGTGAACCGTTACAACAGGTTTAACAGTCAAGCGCGCAGATATATAGAGAGGGGCAAAGTGGACAGTCACCGCAGTGTCTCGGTAGTGTGGCCACGAATAGCCATACGACAAAGGACAGGCAGAATTATCTGAAGTCTCAGTCAAAGGTGAGGTGGTGGGGTAGGACGATGGTAGCTTTCAGTGGAATCTATGTCTGCCCGAAAGGTTAAGCGTGTAGGTTATTGTCAAAGCGCAAACATAGGCCTTCGAGAGGAACCCCCACCTCAGATGCAGGTGAGACAGGAAGAAAACATATTTTTGCGCAGATGAGTACATGCTCCGAGCGTGTTAGACAGATGCGGCGCTGGCAGTTGCGAGTGGTGAAGAATGTACGAGGGTCAGGTCCGCCGCTCTTCTCAACACCGTCCAAGGTCAGCACCGCGGGAATAAGAGGCGTTGCAACATCGGGCCGACGGCGATGGATGGAGGAGGAAAGCTGAAGAACGTCTGGACTAAGGTCAGGACCGCCGCTCTTCTTACCACCGTCCCAGGGCAACACCGTGGAAAGGAAGGGCGCTGCAACATGGGGCCGACAGCGACGGATGGAAGAGGAAAGCTGAAGAAAGTCTGGACGAAGGTCAGGACCGCCGCTCTTCTTACCACCGTCTGAGGGCAACACTGAGGAAAGGAGAGGAGCTGCAACATCGAGCCGACGGCGAGGTGCGGAGGTGGAAGGCGCAGGCGCTGCAGCGGTCCATGATCGTAATACCCGCTGGGCACCGTCGCTCATATGCGCCGGGCTGGGGGGGTGTCCGAGGAGGAAAGCGCACACGCTGTCGCCGGGCTAGCACCGGGGCGCCGACTTTGTGCCGACGAGGGTTATATGTCGGGCAAGGGGGGTGTTACAGCGAGTGGCGCCAGGGAGGGAAGTTCATAGCGCTGCGACTGTCGTGACCAGCGCTATGGGGAGGATAATACGGCGCGAGACAACTGTCCTGATCAGGGTCACGCGTCGGGTCTATTCGGTAGGCAGAGGGCAAGCTTTGGTTAGCATCCTCTGGGCGGATCTTATAGGGGCAGGGAGGATCCCCGATGTGGGAACGCCTTCGGTCTCGGGTACAGAGCCAGTAACGAGGTTCCGGGACCACCCGGTGTTTGATAAACACCACCAAGTGAAGAAAGAAAGTCAAAGCCAAGTGATCTGTGATACCTGTCCTATCGACCCCCAGCCCCTTGGGCCCTGCCGTGCCCGTCGTGCCCGTCATTGTGTCTGTGGTGCTTCGTTGATTGGCTGCTTGCATCTACCGCATTGCATCGATCCACTTTCTGCGTGACCCGATCATCACTGCTTGAAGGCCCTTCCTCGAACACTCAAACAACAGGTGAGCCGGTCTCAGAGATCTAACGAGCGCAGGTCCTTCTTAGGGTCTGAGAGCTGTACCCTGCTGTAACAATAAGACTTACTTGCGACACACGCCACTTTCTTATTTGCGACACGGTGTCGCAAGTAAGCGACTAATTTGCGACACCGCGCCACGTTCGCGGCACATACCTCACATTGGTTCCGCACCGCCAGGGATGTGTTGGCATGGTGCAGGGCCATCGACCTGGCTGCCGCACACGTTTCGGATCTGCGACGCACTACCATTAGAGTCTTAGCATGGTGTAGGGCTACCATGGAAGCCATCGTGTAGCCAAAACGGGCCAGTACTCGAGGATATATCGGGTATCCTGGTACACTCGCAGAATCTGCCCTTATATTAAATTAAAACAAGAAAAGGTTTTCCACATTTATACTTTGCGCCTGTTGATCCTAGCAGAGATGTGTCTTAAACGCCCCCTGTTTTTGCCGCACTTACCGGTAAGAATCTCATATGTCCGAAAATGGCGTAATTACTTCAGGCACGAGAATTTCCAGCCGTACTCCGACATCACTGCATATCGGGTTTACGTGCGGTAGAACCCCAAAATACCGTTTTGAGGTCAGCCGAGGTTTTTTGCTCTTGTTTTAATTTTCGCCACATGCTGGGGGTCTTGAGGCTTGAGAGCTCCATCACCGATCGCCCATGCACACGCACACTCCTTTACTCTACTTTCCTCCTCTTCTCCTCTATGACCCCATCCTGTCCCGTTGGACAATACCGATAAGCGACACTGGCGTTCAGCGTCAGGCCTTCAGCGTCATTTTCGTTCTTACGTTCTTCCGAGAGCTGAAGCTTAAACAACAACCTATCGGTTGGACACCGGCTCAAGTGCTTACCTCTGCGGCGAGCTGCCTGATCTAGCTCAGGAGCCGCGCACACACGCTTACTGCGGGGATTCCGCCAAGATGCCTGGTATAGGAAACGAACCGATCAAGTCAATACATACCTTGACTCGGCGGCTTCACGAAACGCCCTCGCCGCTCGCAACCACTGGCTCTGAACAGCCTCGCCCATAGCGCTCACCACGACGTCCGAGCTTCTCTTCATCGAGCACGTCTCGTCGTGTACGTACACCGACAGCGAATTCTCCTCGGCCCCGCCCTCGCCCCCCCCTCTCGCTTTACCTCCGAAGCACCGGCTCCGATCGAAGCAGGTCGACTCCAGAATGTTGCTGCAGGGTTCCTCCGGGCCCGTGTGCACCGCCCGGCAGTTCTTGCTCGGGTTAAAAGTGACCCCCCTGTACGGGAACACATCCTGCCATATCCAGAGCCCCGTGAGACCCGAAAGCAGCACCACGATGAACAGCAGCACTGCGACGACAAGCAACGCGGTCAACGCCTTCTTCACGACGTTCTGAAATTTTTCTGCGCTGCTGCTGCTGCTGCTGCTGCTGCTGCTGCTGTTGCTGCCTGAGGCGACGGGGCCCTTCGACAAGATTGCCGCGATTGTGGGCTCGAAGGGCGAGCGTGGGTGCGAGCCAGGCGTCGTTGCTGTTGTTGTTGTTGCTGTCACTGCTGCGGTACATTCGGTGAAGCATTGGATCACGGAGAAACACGATCAAAACCCGTACGGAAGGGGTGAGGGTGATTTGTGGTTGAAACGCAGGGTCGCGCCGGGCAGGGGTGGGGCCGTGTGAGGGTTAGGGCCACTATCATCGAAAAACGCTTTCTTCGTCATATACTTTCAGACTTTCCAGATTTTTTTTTTTCTCACAATTTAATTTCTTCCAGATTTACAGTTTTTATTTTCTTCCAGATATTGTGAGTGCAACGACGACAACGTTATAGATGATTTCCCCTGTGTTAAGCGTTTAATAAAGGCGACAGGACGCCTTCGTATCTTGATACAAAATTCATACAAAAAAAGAAGATCTGAAAAATCCGGCTATCCGATAATGCGAACGGCACCCGTAACAGAGGAACCTCCTGGTGGTCGGGCAGCAAAGAGGGGGTGATGCTACTGCTGTATACCTACATCAGTAGTACGTGGGTCGGTATTAGAGGGTGCGAGGGAGAGGTTTTATACGTTTCGAGGGTACGAGGCAGAGGTTTTACACGTATCGTCTCCAAAAAAGAAACAATTATTTAATCAACACTGAGTGGTATTGATTAGTGTATGCACTATATATCGTCTCCTTAAATAATCAAGTACAGTGTGCGACATTTATTAAGCGTCTGAGAGTTGAGAATTTAAGCCTGAGACTTCGTTTAGCTTCAAGAATTTACAGCGAAGTGTTTGTGTCCAAAACCGCCACGCCAAATCCGATGCAATAGCCTTGCAGAGCCTATGCCCAAGGTTGACACCAATATATAAGCCGCGAGGATCAGCCAAAGTAGGAGATATTCGTAGCTGCTGTCGCATACTGCAATCTACGTAAACAAACGCAACTGCATGAATTTCAGAAACGCAATGATCGAAAACAAATTTACGTGAATAATTCAAGACGCTTCGTTATTTGTTTCACGCCATACCCGTCTACTTCCTCCGCTCGTTCACTCCAATTTCGTCGAAATTTGAAATATGTCAGGGTGTGGGGGGTTCCACCACATCATTTTATG
Organism: Macrocystis pyrifera; assembly: GCA_031763025.1. Classification (NCBI taxonomy): domain Eukaryota; class Phaeophyceae; order Laminariales; family Laminariaceae; genus Macrocystis; species Macrocystis pyrifera. The sequence goes on along the minus strand of JASSKH010000021.1, from coordinate 2,170,448 downwards.
TTTTTTTCTATGAAAGCTTCCACAACTTGAATGAAAACGCGTAACGTTTCTTCCGTAAAAGTTGGCAGAACTTCCATGGAAGTACAAGACTTCCATGGGAGCCCGTGGAAGTTTCCAAGGAAGTAATATACCTGGTACATGGAAAATTCCACTGTTGGTGGCAGTGGAAGCTTCCACCATCTTTCATCAACTGAAGCTCCCATAACCACGTTCGGTGGAAGCTTCCAAGAGCTTCTATATGACGCTATAGACTTCCACCTACTTCCACTAGTTTTCATATACTCGTACAAATTTCCCTAGAATAGTTCCACCAGCTTCCATAGACTTCCACCAAGCCCCACCGTTTACTGATCTTCCGGCAACTTCCACCGACTCAATCTATTCTTACCACGTGCATAGCTTCCACCAACTTCATCCATGGGCTTCAGTGACCACGACCTTTATATCTACCTCCGTGGGAGATAGTGGAAGGTTCCATGAAGTTGGCGGAAGAGGCGTTCTACGATAGAGGTTCATCCTAACTTTTCTGAGGCTTTTCTGAGGCCCCTCACTTAAGGAGCTCCATACCTCACCCGAAAACCTATTTTAGCAACAATAAAATTGCATCCCCAAGTATATTAAACCGTCATTTTTCGAAACAAGATTGGTATTTCCACGATTTTGGGTTAATGAACCCCTTCATCCAGACAAAAAGGGGAAATGAGCTACCTCTATCGTGGAACGGGTCGGAAGCTTCCATGGAAGTATGGGATTTTGTAGAAGCTTCCATGGAAACGAAATTACTTCCATGGATACAAATTAAATTTTCACTTCCATGGGAGTAAGATGCAAGCAAGTAAATTTTACTTCGATGGAAATTTTTTACCACCATGTAAGTGCTTTAGAAGTAAATTCCGCTTCCAATGGAGCTGAATATTACTTGCGACGGAACTAAGTTTGGAAGTACTTCAATAGAAGCATGAGGATGTGAATGTTTGTTCCAAAGAAGTACACGTCGATGGAAGTAATATGGAAGAAAATTTTGCTTCCATGGAAGCACTTTTGAGGTGGAATGTTTAGTTCCAATGGGAATCGATTAGGAAGTACGTTTATTTCCATGGAGGTTGATGCAAGATTCCCTTGCACGCTTCTAGATGGGACCAGGGTGCTCGGTGGGCCTCCGGCGGCTCGTGCGTAAGGCCACCCTAAGTTCTGCACCTTGTGGGTGGGAGCAGGGTACCAAAAGTGATCAGATCCGGGTGAGATCAGGTCCGAGTGGAGTCAGTCCCGGGAAGGATGGAAGTAGATGGGATATGGGGGAAGTAGATCTACTTCGATGAGTACTTCTGTGGAAGGACGTGCAAGTAGGATGGTGTAAAATTTACTTCCAAAGTACTTCCATGAACGTCTATTTTGTCGGGAATTAACGTTTTTTTTCCTTGCACTTCCATGGAAGCACTTCCAAACTCAGTTCCATCGGAAGTATTAGTCAGCAGCTCCACTGGAAGTAAACTTCACGTCTAGATTACTTCCAGGGAGGTTAATTATTTCCGTGGGTGCAGATGTTATTCACACCTTACTTCCATGGAAATGGAATTTGATTTTACATCAATGGAAGATAAAGTACTTGCACGGAAGAAAAATTACTCCCAATAACTTCACTTCCATGGAAGCTTGCACCAACTTCCATACTTCCATGGAAGCTTCCGCTAACTTCATGGAAGCTTCCACTAACTTACACGGACGTAGATATAAAATTCGTGGTCACTTGAAGCCCATGGATGAAATTGATGGAAGCTACGTACGTTGTGGGAGTAAACGGATGTCGTTGGAAGTTACTAGAAGCTCAGTAGAAGGTGAGAGGTTGATACTAGACTTCCACTAGAGTTGGTGGAAGCTTACGCAATTTCCATGGACGTAAATCCAATTTCCATGAAAATAATTTTCTTAAAAAATTTTATTTCCTTCCATTGAATTTGGTAGAAGCTTCCAGGTAGATGGGATAATCTTCCTTGGAAATTCCATCAACTTCGGAAGGCTTACATGGGAGATTTCATGTAATTCCATGGAAGTAGACATATTTTCCATGGGAAGTTTCACCAACTTTCACGGCGTAAATTACCTCCGGTTTGCTTTCGTGAAAGTAAAATTTGCTTTTACGGGCATTCATGGAAACGTCCATAGAACTACACCCAAAAACCTAATAAGGTGGACGACGCGATAGATCGAACGATACCTCGATGCGATACCGATAGACAGAAAAAATCATCAACACGAGGTTTATGTTTGATGCATCGAAGCTTTCGTTCAGTGCCAGCATGAAAAACACGGGAATACCAGACAATGGAGGGCAAACAAACACGTGCGATACTGCGAAATATCGAAAGCTCGATATTTGGATGCATCCAACACTATAGTAGTGATATTGTGTCTACACCAGTACATGGGTCGGCGTTGGCCCATCGTGATGTCGCGCCGCCTCATACAGTAGTGGTCTCTCTATAGTGCCGGTTTCCCGCCATAGTGTCTGTGAAATTGCTTGGTACAGATAGAGTTCTGCAGCGTGAAAGTATGCGGAGTAGTGTCGGTTGTCGCTATAGTGCCGATACTGTCGGCTGGCGCCTGCAGGCACTATTGAGGGACCACTACTGCGCTGCTTTACGGCACAACGAGCATGTCATTGAGTTGACGTGTGAAAAGCACTTTAAAAAGTCTGATTTTTCCTGTTTAAGGGGGACAAAACTACATACAGCAGTACAGTACTTGGCGTTGGTGGGCCTTTTGTTTTCGTTATTACGGGGGTCTATAGTTAACAGGACCTATGGCATACATAAAAAACTATATATTTACCTTGTTTTACTCACAATATTTGGTCCTGTTAACTAGGGACCCCCGTAATGGTAGTGGTCGGGGCTAGGGGGGGCGGCGGGGGGGATTGCTCCGCGCAACCCGGGCAGAGCTCCAGCTGCTGCTACTGTGTCAGAGGAGAAGAATCCATCTGGGTTTTCTCTATTAATAGTAGCCTAGTCCAGGGGCAAGCTTACGCACTCCACCAGTAGTGGGTAGAGGGGGGACGTTGGGGCCAACCATTTATTCTAGTGACGAGGGTCCTCCAAGATGAGGAACTTGCAGAACTGCTTGAACATTTTTTTCAATCCCGTTCGTTTTTACTTGGTACTCGTATTTATTTAGATCAAGCCACAGCAGTATCATCTTGCACTATACCAGGTATATTTTCCCTGGTTCAGCAGTAGTAGTATTGTTCGATTTTCCATCTGACAATGTGCAGCGCTTGTTCCAATCATACCATCCGCATACGTATGAAAGGGGGAAGTATTGAATAATCCAATGACTGACTTCAAAATTATTTCGTTCTTTTCATGCACCCGCCTTATTTTTGGGACCGCGAAACGTGTCCCGCGCTATTTCCAAGTATAAATAGTTGGTTTGTCCCAAGCACGTGGTTTCAGTTATAAAGGAGAGGAATGAGCGTGCACTAAGTTACCATAGAATGGAATGCCGCCGTGGTTGTATCGGGTAATGCCTGTTCTGGGTTCACGACCCTCTCCAACACGTGAATTCCTACAAAAATTATCCCACACCACACCTATACTACTGCTGTATCACATACTTTATTTTATACCTCGCCGAACTAATCCCGCTTCGGGAAGAACAAATACGGATATTGTCCCTTTTTCCGCCTATATATACTAGGACAGAAAAACGATAGGCGTCAAGAAGATGCCATGCGCGGAACTCCCCGGTTCCTAGCGACAAAAGGTGAGGCAGGTGCACGCTACGATATAGGTGCACCCATTTGGTTTCCGAGGTTCCTCACCTTCGAGGAGCTCTACGAGTACAAGGTCGTCGATTTCTTCGGTGCAGTTCGTGTGTGCCCATCGATTTGGTGCTCTCTCGCCCCTCCCTCGCCGTGCTTCTCTGACAATAGGCTATATTGACCCTTTTACGGCCGCCCGTCCGTTGTGGGGACATTTTACTTAGAATTAGATTCAAACTCACTGCTGTACGAACATGTACAGCAGCGTTGCACTACTGCGGCTGTGCAAAAAGGGTTAACTTGACCCCTTTGGCACTTCGGAGAAGAACAGTTGCCGACAAAAGTTGAGGGCAGCATCGCGGTCACTGCGCAATTGAGGGAAGAATACAGATCGGTGTCCGAACTACCCTGGTACGATACTTGTACAAGCACTGTTGCAGTCGCACGGCGTTTGCGCGGCGTGACCCTACTGCTGTTGGCCGCCCACGCTGCTCGTACACTGATGATAACATCAAACGTCGTCGTTGTGTTGTGTGGTCGCCACTTCGTGTTCCCAAATCAAGGGATTAAAGTAAGGGATTAGGTTCAACTTCATGACGTCGGAACACAGGAGCAGGAGCCGTTGACACGCGTGCGAAGGGCTGCACGGGGCATGTTGTACGCCGATGACGCAGGAATTATCTTGAAGTTAGCTGAAGGGCTCGCTAAAATGATGACAGTGATCGTGACCGTCTTCGAAGCGGCAGGCCTCACGGTGTCAGAGAAGAAGGCAGAGACGATGCTTGTACGAACACCTGACCAGACAACGCTCGCACCACCGCTCGTCGTCGAAGCAGCAAGCCTGAGGTATGAACAGAGGGCCCAGTTACTATACCCAGGCGGCGTGATCCACAAAACGCTGATCTCTCGCTCGAAATGACCGACGGACCCGTCTCATGCGGGCATACCTCAAATGGTTCGGACCGGAGTTGTATGATAGGATGGCCATCCCGCTTAGCCTGAAAGTCCAAATACTGAAGGCCGGGGTGTTTAAGGCCCGGCTGTACGAGTGTGTGACGTGGACCCTCAGAGCGAAAGACTCTGCCAAGCTTCGAACGGCTCACCATCAAGTCCTTTTGCGAGTCATTGGCTACCAGCGCCGACTTCGTACTGACCACGCCACCCTCTCGTACGCGAAGGCCCTCAAGGTTCGATTAACCCACTGGAGGGAAAAAAATCGTGAATCATTTTTTGGTTTTCGCTCCTGGGGTTAATGGGGACTGCAGTCCGGTTTGGGGGACTAATCACCCGGAATTATAGTCAAGACATGTGTGTCTGTAAAGTACAGTCATGAATAGAAGGGTTAAGGCACAGAGAGACAGATAGACAGATAAACAGAGACACAGATACACACACGCCCCTTTTTCTTTTCTTTTTTCCTTGTAATTTTTCTCCTTCGATTTGTTTTCTTCGTGTTTTTTTTTTTTTTTGGGGGGGGGGGTTTCGGGTTTTCTCTTTCATGTGCTTACTCCATACCTGGTATGTACGTAATATCTCTGTGGCGTAGTTTTGTGACCACAGAACTTGTATCACTCTACGATTGAAAAATCGGCACGGACAGTATTAATAGTTAGGCTGGATGTCGACGGGTAGAAATGTTTAATATGGCACCCAGTGAAACCTGACTCATGTCAACCGGCTATAATCTATCAACCATCATGCTACCCTTCAGGCGTACCTTGCTCGCTTCCATTAACCCGCTAGACGGGTAAATACAGTTGCCAGAGGAACTTTCCTCGGACGCTGGTCTACTCTTCCCCTATCGGTGATCCTAACCAGAGGAGGAGTAGCCAAACCGTAGGATACTCGCGTAGCTTACTATACCCCAATTCTACGGGTTATCCTGTCGTCAAGGGAGGTTTGTCCTACTGTAGGAACATTCCTGGCGTCCTTGCCATAGCCTTAATATTTGTGGCTGTCTTATCTACTAAGAGAAAATTTAAAGCCCTAGGGATACCCTTAGGGTATTCCTTGCTCTAATTCGTATTTACCAAGGGTAACTTCAGAGCCCGAGAATAATCTTGGGGATTTGCAGGCTTTGATACTACGGGCTATCTCATAACCACAGTAGACAATGCATGTACTAATACTTTAGTCCAGAAGTGCTACTCGAACACCAAGTTGCTAGGGCTACCTGGAGGGTGCTCAACCCGGTACCTCCGTCCGTATCTTCGCAACCATCATGATACCTACGTGGTACGTGGTATCTGGTACGCGTATGCACTTACCTCTCACCAGAACTTATACTGCTTTAAAATACTGCTTGTACTCGTTCATATGCAGGCAGTCAACGCAAGTCAGCAGCAGAGTGCCTGCAATTCACAGTGAACAACGGTAAACAGCGATTCGCATCACAAGCATCGAGGGCAGGCCAACGAAACCTGTTTTAATCTGGTACGTCAAGAGGGAAGTCTTTCCCACCCCAGTTCCAGCGCCCTCCAGCGTCCGTGTCGCAGACGCTTAGCGGACCCACTTGGTCCTGCTGTTGCTGCTGTTCTTCGGGGCGATCGTCGCAAGCGCTTAGCCCGCCCACTTGGTCCTGCTGCTGCTGTTCGGACGTGGCTGCTGGGGCTGCTGTTGCCGTTGCGGCTCTCCCTTTGCACGTTCACCTCCTCATAAATCCCCTCACCACATTGCACCATCACCTCACTTATCCCCTCATCACCTTGCACCTCCAACGTAGTATGCTCTTGTGTACTTGATGTGACATTATGCTTGCAGCTTCACATCACTTATCACCTCATCACCTTCCATTGCACCTTCAACGGATGCTCTTGTGTACTTGATGTGCAATGATGGTATACGGTTTGATATACTACATGGAAAAACCGCGGTATTGGACGTGATATGTTGGTGGTATGGCGTAATGATACGGTGTGATATTGTGGTATGGGATGATGGTACGGTGTCGTGGATGTATTATATGGTTAAATTTGCCTGGTGGTATGGTATATTTCAGTAATAAGGTACGTAAGGGTCGACTACGTCGTACGAATATCATGTGTATCGACCTTATATATCAACCATTGGAAATTGTTCGAACATATAAGCCGTGCGGACAGACAAACAGACAGACAGACAATATTGCAAAGTACCGAAGCTGAGACTCAGTTTTACAAACCGAGAATACTTACAGAAATTGAATATTGTATTCACGAGGAGGTTCCCCTCCGGGAGATGCCTAGGAGAGTGGCGCAAGGGCGAACTTGAAAGCATACAGCATGTTGATATACTTTTGGTTGTAAAATACCGTGGGGCCCATATGGTGCCTGATACCAGGTATAACACTACAACCTTATGAAATACCTGCCTTTTACATGCGGATGTTTCTATAACGGCACCGACACCTGCATTTTTGGGGACAAAACATTCTTGGAAATAGTGTGGAACCGATACTATTATTGATTGAGTCGTTTTTACCGATTGATTGAGCCAACACTATTATGACGTGTCAGTATGTGTATGTATGTTTCTGTTGTGGCGCTCAAGGTGAAGAAGGCCTCTCCCGCACAAAACCGAAGACTCTCGACTAAACAAAAAGTTTGGAAGCACTCCACACGTGACAGTCCGTCCAAACCCGAAGAGTACAGAGTACGTGGTTAGTCTCGCTCACCATGATGAGGAGCATTAGATTAAGGTGGCGAAGCCAAAGGTATGAACGATCATGAATCACGACAGTGCACGGCTCCTGGTTGCATTTGTTATTCCCGGCATGCTGCCACTACTGCGCGCAGGCGACACGGTGGCGAAAGGAGGGTGCAACAGAGAATCCTGCAAGCTGTGTAATAGACGCAAAGCACTCCAGCCAGAGGTCCCTGCTACGCTGCAGTCACTCTGACCCACCTGACTCACCTGATCATCAATGTGCCTCTTATTCGCTCGGCGTGTGATCTGTCCTTCCAGGCTGGTGGGTTGTATCCACGAGACCGGGGTGGTATCAGCGGGTGCGACCCGAGTTGCCACCAAACCCGCAACTACAGCGATTTAAACTACAGCCTCCGTAGACCCCTGCCTTCCCAGCAGTCGCAGTCACTCCACCTGGCACCCATAGCAATAGTGTACAGGAGCCGCAGACGTGGTGATAGCGGGGTAGGACAAAGTGCGCTGGCTTCGGGAGCCCGCCTTCAGGAATCGCCTGCCGCTTGAAGAAGGGGCGTTCTACGAGAGAGCTTGGGAAGTTTTTGGACTCCTAAGGGGTGAGTGAGGCAGCGCAAGGCAGAACAAGCAGGGTAGACGTGTGCTGTGCGTAGTGACTGTAGCTTGGCAAGCAAAGGCTCCGTGTGCGCTGGGCTAGATGCAGAAGTCGTACCAGCAGCGGGGCTCGAGAGTTGTTTGTACGTCGGTGCTGTGCGGCCGTTTGTACGAAGCAGCCTTTGCTTTTTGTCTTTCCGAGAAGTACGTCGTAATCGTGCTGGTAGTTCCGATGGAGACATGGGTGTTGCTGCTCTCATGCTGGGCGTGGCGGCGGCCGCTACTCTCCGCACAGGCCCGGCAGCGAGCGGGCGGTCTATATGCGGTGTTTCTCGGGAGGTTGAGTCGGAGACCTCGAGTTGACTACCCTGTCATACGAGCAGCAGCAGTGTTCAGTGTTGAGACTGCTTGGTGCTGGTGTGGTTGGCTGATCATTCCGTCGTGATGCAGATGACGACATGACGACAGACAGCAACAAGCGAATCAAGCCCCAATCGAATCACTCTCAAACTGCTGCCTTTTCTCTCATCATAAACGAGAACAACACAACGACTAAGAAAGAAACCTTCTAAACGAGAGAAGCTGCCTTCCGAGCGAATTCTTGCATTCCACTTCCCTCACCTCTATTCTCGGGCTCTACTACAATGCGTGACGCATGGCACAAATCGCAGACGCGTGACAAACGGGACACAGTTATTGAATAGTGGGGTCATATTTGTGAAAGGATGCAAACGCGGAGGCGCTGTAAACATCAATCGCATCTAAGAATTCTACTTGATTTTTGAGTGGGGGATCGATATTGACTTGATTTCAGTATAGGGGGAATTGACCTGGATTTTGTGTTAGGGCCGAAAATAAGTTCTTTTTTAGGGTGGAGTCGAGGAATCGATAGACTTGCTTCTTGTGTGGGGGGTCGAAAATGGACTTTGTTTTTTGTGTGCGGGCCGAAAATGGCTTGACTTTGTGTTGGGTATCGAAACTGACTTGATTTTTTTGTGGGTGTCAAAATTGACTTGACTTTCGTAAGCGGACCGAAAATGACGTGAGTTTAGTTCAGGGGATTGAAATGGACATGGTTTTGGTGTCGATGACTCAAATTGACTTGATTATGGTGTTCGGCCAGAAATGGCGTGGTTTCAGTGTGGGAATTAATTCACTTGGATTTTGTGTGGGGGTCGAACTGGACTTGTATTTTTTGTGAATGGTCGAATTGACTGGAAATGACGTGATCTTAGTGTAAGAATCGATTCACCTGCTTTTTGTGTAGGTGATTGAAATCGACTTGTTTTTTGTGTTGGGTCCGAAAAAGGCTTGTTTTTGTGTGGGAGATCAAAATTGACTTGGGTTTTGAGTGGGTGCTCGAAATTAACTTAGTTTTTGTGTGCGGGCCGAGAAATACTTTGTTTCGTGTGGGGGATCGAAAAGGACTTGGTTTTTGTGCAGATGGCCGGAAATGACGTGGGTTTTCGTGTGGAGATCGGTTCACGTGTTTTTTGTGGGGGTGATCGAAATTGACTTGGGTATTGTGTGCGAACCCGAATGACTCGGTTGTTTGTGGGGGATCGAAATTGACTTGACTTGATTTCAGTGCAGGGATTGAAATTGATTTTCCAAGAACAAAATGGGACCGAATGTGAGCATCGAAACACGATACGCAAAATATCATTGACCAGGGTCAGACACCTTCGCTACAACACAGCTGCGTATAAAGTTACAACTGCATTTTGTTGACGCCGTAAAAAACCAATGCTCAGGACCTCTTACCGCAGTCCACGTACGACGTACACATGTATCATATGTGCGTACTCGTGTTATATCATTATATTACATGACGGCACTGCAAGATAAGACTACAGGTAACAACAGAGACGTTTACTGATAGCGCAGGGTACAGATCTTAGGCCCTATGAAGGACCCACGCACATTGGATCTCTGGGGCCGGCTCACCTGTGGTTTGAGAGTTCGAGAGGTGCCCTCGTGGAGGGAGGACCAGGTCGCGAAGAAAGTAAAGCGATGCAAGGCGGTGGTTGCAAGCGGCTAGACTAAACTATCAACGAAGCACCATACACGATAACGGGCACGACCGGCACGGCGGGGCCCAAGGGGCTCGGGGTTGATAGGACGAGTATCGCAGATTATTGGCTATTGCTTTCTATGGGTCACTTAGTAGCGTCTAGTAAACACTGGGTGTTCTCGGAACCTTGTGACTGGCTCTTTGTCCGAGACCGAAGGCGTTCCCACAACGGGGATCCTCCTTGCCCCTATACTATGCGATCGAAGGGGCTAATCAAAGCTTATCCTCTGCCCACACATGTAGACCCGACGCGTGACACTGATCAGAACAGTTTGTCTCGCGCCGTATTATCCTCCTCATAGCGCTGGTCACGACGGTCGCAACGCTTTGAATCATTGACCCTGGTGCCCCTCCTCGCTGTAAGACCCCCCCTGCCCGAGAGATAACCATTGTCGGAACAAAGCGGGCACCCCAGTCCTAGCCCGGCGACAGCGTGTGCGCCTTCCTCCTCTGTTCCCGTCGTCGGCCCGGCCTTTGAAACACCCCCCCGACGCATATTTCTCGGCTCAAGGCGGGCTTTCCTGCCGTCAGGTGCGATTTGTTTGTCCTCAGCACTCCCTTCACTGCAACATCCTCCCAGCCCGGCGCATTTGATCGTCGGTTCCAAGCGGGGACTACGGTAATGAACCGATCGTCCTTTCTTCCTCGAATCCCCGTCGATATATCACCCCCCCAAGCCAGGCGCATGTCAGCGTCGGTGCCAAGCGGGTCTCACGACGAATAACCGTTCCTCCACTCTTTTTCGGCTCCCCGCCGCTGTAACACCCCCCAACCCGACGCATGTCAGCATCGGTACCTAGCGGGTATCATGATATAGACCGGTGCGGTGCGTGCGCCTTCCTCCTCCGTCCCTCGTCGTCTGCTCGATGTTGCAGCGTCCCTCCTTCCTACGGTGTTGACCTTGGACAGTGTTGCTCAAGAAGAACGGCGTTCCTGATACTGGTACGTTCGTCAGTCTTCCTCCTCCGCCTATCGCCGTCGGCACGATGTTGGAGCGCCCCTGGTTTCGTGGTGCTGCCTTCGGACGGTGGTAAGGAGGGTATCTACTCTGAAACGGGATACCCGGGTACTTTCTCGATGGGGGTACCCGAGTACCCACTAGAGAATGGTACCTACTAGACAATGGTACCCACCCGAGTATGGGGTACCCGGATATCTACACGAGTATGGGGGTACTCGGGTACCTACCCGAGTACAACCAAAGCAACCGTGTTTGGTACCCGAATACCCCCATAGTGTGTGCCCAGCTTAGGGTCATTCTTATCGGAGAGCTTTTTTTTCCATATTTTCCGCGTTTTTTTTTTTTTCGCGCAATTTGTTTATCTTTCGGATTTTCCTGTTTTTTTTTCTTCAAATATGTGAAATTTAACAAACATGTTTTTTTTTGCTTCTGGAGAATTTCACGCATAGTGACAGAACGCCTCCGTATAATGATACATATCTCCCATTATTTCCAAACTTTGGAAATTCTGGACAAAAAGCTCTCCGATAAGAATAAACCTTATTAATAGTAACAACGCGGTTGATAACATTTTCGACGACTTCGTGTCGATTGTTCTCGTTTGCGAGCTGCCTGTCCTAAACGCATCACGGCCGCCGTTTCCGATAGAGCAAGCTGACACAAACAAGGACAGTGTCAAAAATGCCCGTATATAAAGGTCGCTCGGAGAGCTCACGAAACGCACACGCGTACATCCAACATGTTGCGTTCGTCTTGGCGCGCATCGGCCCGGTGAACGACGAGTAGAGTGCAAGGGGTGCAGCCCTCTCACTGCCCCTCAAAGCCGTGTTGCTCTTGAATCTGATATTTCCCGAACCGCTGGGCGCTCACGCTGATCCATGTTTTGACTTTTTTTCGACTCTTTCAACAACAACAAAAACTTAAAACTAGTTTGGGATTTTTTCTTGGAATTAGTGTGTGAGCTGAGCTGAACTGGGTGTGATTTTATAAAAATTGAAATGCGTCAGCTGTGATTTCGACTGATTAAATAGTTGATACTCAACTTTGTAAGCTGGGTGATTTCTGAATAAACGAAAAAAGTTCCGCAAGTAATCGAAGAACGCCGGGAAAGCTCTCCGAGAGGTGGAGTTAGGTAGGCGTGTTGCGGGTGGGAGCTCTGAGAGCGCAGCAAGGCGTTCTAATCAAGTTCGTCCCCATGCCGCTTTGTTGCCGCGCAGGGGAGCTTGTACCCGAGAGGAAACGGCTTCCTGGAGCGGACCGCAGCCATGCGCAACCTCGGCCGCACTGCGGCCAACGACTCTGCGGCCGACGACTCCAGCGTTGCCGTGGTGAAGTGTCAGACCCGGCACAAGGAGCATGTGTGAATGCCGGCAGCGGGAGTACGACAAGTCTAAGACCGACTACAGCGAGACCTCATGAACACTACATTTGCGCTGGTTCTAGCGAGGCAGTCGCCGGCGACGTTCCGCCTGGGCGAGGCGCTCTCGGCGGGCGGCACCCCCGTCTTCATCCACCAGAACTTCGTCAAGCCGTTTCCCGGGAATATTCCTTGGAGCACGTTCTCGTTTTCGATTCTGGATGAGGAGACTCCATCACGCATCATCGACACACTCGAAAACCTCGCCAAGATGGAGGTGATGAAACCCCTATTACTGCCGTTGGCAGATGATTAGACGTTGCTTAAATGTGTTCTGTCAAGTGGTTTGTTGGATAAGATGAAAACAATCTCCTCAAGCGAGGAGGAGGGAGCCACAGAAAATAGATAAAAAATGTTACCCTTTTCGCATACGTATATTGCGTCAAAAAAACACACGATACGCCAAAAGCACGCACGATATACCACCCCCCCCCCCCCCCCCCCCGTCTAAATCTGGATGGGTTGGCGTCGAGTGGGACGACGCTGTAAAACAAGCCACCAGACACTAGACATGCAATGTACAGACTGCTCCTTCTGGCACAAATGCCACATAGACCAGACCAGGCATAGACGTTATGCAAACAACAACTCAGAAACCAACACAACACAGAATACACGATTCACCGTTATTTCCCATAAAAACACAAACCAGATCTAGACATGAAATTACTCAACTACAATAACTATTTTTTTTTTTCTCATACCAAGAACGCAAAAACCAGATTTAGACGTGAAACAATTGAATTGACCAGTTTTTTCCCCCGTTTATCATGACACAAACCGGATTTAGACATGAAATTACTCAACTAACTTTTTTTTTTTTACCATACCAAAAACGCAAAAAACAGATTTAGACGTGAAACAATTGAACTCACCAGTTTTTTTTTCCAATATCATAACACAACCCGGATTCAGACATGAAATTACTCAACTAATCATTTTTTTTTTTTTTTCCGATACCAAAACCCAAACCAGATTTAGAAATGAAACAACTGAACAAACCAGTTTTTTTTTCCCCATATCCGAACCCAAACCAGTCACAGACTTGAAAAAGTATAATAGTTTCTCCCATACCATAATACTGGTAGTAATGGCATAAAATATAGATCAAAAACCGAGCATGAAGGTGGACCGCCTCACATGCGCACACATAGATACAGCATGGTCACCCCAACATGTTCAATTCACATGAAGGTTGGGTCTTGTGGTGAGATACCCGTAAAACTATACCGATTTCCATTGGGCGGTGGAAATCTGGTCTGACATTATTCCTAAAATCCCCGACATTTGGTGCACATACCAAGCGCTAAATGAAGGGGAGGGGTGGATGATGCATGACATTAAGACAATACTTATTATACTCATGAAACTAACAGCTTGCAATTGATCGACCACATGACCTAAGAGAAGGAGCACCAAGCGGTACGTAGATATCTTGATATCTTGAAGGATAGAAGCCGGTACAAAATGTGGGGGGATTGTTGGCCAAGCTTTCGGCAGTGAAGGTCTACTCGGGAGCATTAGTGGGGTAGTTACCCATGGTGAAACGTACATATGACGGAGAAAGCGACGTGCGGGGCATCCCGATGTGTGAGTAAGACTTTGTGTTATGCAAGCCGTCCTTGAACCTTGCACGGTAAAAATGACCTCCCTGGACGAAAGTAACCAGTACAGCAGCGGGGCAAGAAGATAGAAGATACGATCGTGGGACGCCAGGATGGTTACCATGCAGATCGCCTGACACAAACGTGGGGTACTTGTGTTAAGGGTGTTGAACTTGGCTCCAGGCTACGAGCCCGTGTTGGAGACACTATTTAGTGTGGTGCGCTGGCAAAAGAACTGAAAGACACCAGACCCTCAACGAGTACTAGGATTGGGAAGTCCCAGCAACTTGAACACTTCCCACTACCACTACGAACACAAACAAGCTGGAGATATTCTCGGAAGAGATTAGGAGGAAGACGGTGAGGAAGGGAGGGTGGAGAAAGAAAGATTGGCAGGGTAAAGTACTAGTAGTGCTGATATTTGGAGTTCCTAGCGACATGCCAAAGATTGAGTTCAAGAGGAAGTGCGACGAAGTAGAACTGTATTGCTTTGCAATAGGAAACGTAGAACGAGAGGGAGAACACTTTCGAGTCACTCTGAAGCTGAAAGCGAGCATGGAGTGGCAGAGAATAGAGACAGAAAATGTGTCGGCATGGGTTAGAAGACTAGGATGGAGAGTATGTATAGCTAGTGGAATTACGAAACTAAGACGTAGTCCTAGGGTGAACGAAGGTAGGGGGAGGCAGGAAACAGCAAGTGGCTCAAAGGGAATGGGGGAGAAACATAGGGGCGCAGAACAAGCAAACAAGAACAGGAACGGAAACGAAAATAATGCTCAAAGAAGAGATAACAGAAATACTCGTGGCGACAACGGAGAAAGAACAGGTAAGACTAGAGCGGATAGTGAAACGAAAAAGAGGCTGAGAATAGGATCATGGAACGTATGTGGCTTCGTCACGGAAGAGCGCAAAAGAATCGAAATTGCCGAACAAGTAAGTAAGCGCGACCTAGACATAATGGGAATTCAAGAGTCGTGGGAGAAAGAAGGAGGGGAGATAGGATGCAAAGTTGGAGAGTACGCATGGATAGGGAAAAAGAGGAAGGGACAGAATAGCAACAACAGGGGGGCGAGGGGTGTGTGGGGTTCCTAGTCAAAGAATACCTGTGTGACATAATAGAGGTGATCAAAGACACTAAATTCGACGAAAGCATATGGATTAAGATTCCAGGGGAGCGGGGAGCGAAATATTAATTCTTAGGAAACTTATATATGCCCCCAGAGTCGAAGAATACCATAAAAGATATACAGAGGAAGTTCGGAGAAGTAGCAGTAGATGTACAGAAATATAAGAGGCAAGGAGAAGTAGTACTAGTGGGAGATTTTAACTCAAGAATTGGGAAGGCAAGCAAACTGAATGAGAACACTCGACAATATGGGGAAGTAACAAAGAATAAGATTGGGGAAGAGATGTTGAAGTTCCTCAAGCACAACGAGATGAAAACGTTGAACGACAGAGTAAAAAAAGCAGAACCGGAATGGACCAGACAGTGCATACAAAAGGGAGAAAGCTCTATCCTTGACTTTATAGTGGTAGAAAATGGAAGTGGTAAGGAAACGGAACTACATGTATGCGCAGCGGACATAGGAACTACGGATCACTGTCTAATATGGACAGACAGTCAACAGACGAGAGTTATCAAACATAAAAGAGGTAGGAAATTGTATCGATGGAGAATAGATAAACTACAAGTAAAAGAGAAACGGGAAGAGTTCCAAGAAGAGATGGCCAAAAATGCAGAGAAATTTTCCGAGCTGTTGGAAAGAATAGGTACAACCAGGAACGGTATAGAAAGGGATGATGCAGGAGCTAGGATAATAGAAGGATGGGAGCAGTTGGTCAAGACCACAGCAAGTAAAGAAATAGGGAATAAGTTGATAGTATGCAACAGCGCAGTAAAATGGTGGGATGAAGAAGTGAAAGAGGCTATAAGAGCAAGGAGAAAGGCACACGCAAGGTATACATCGAGTAAAACTTCGACAGGGTGGGAGGAATATGATATAGCTAGAAAAAAAGTAAAAGAGATGGTAGAGAAGAAGAAGAAAGGGATATGGAAAGACGCAGTAAATAAAACGAATGAAGACTTTGAGGGCGGGATGAAGCAGATGTGGGTAGGGATAAAAGGGATACTTGGCAAACAAGCAGGAGATGCAGACACGGGAATAGCTACTCTAAGAGCACAGAACGGTAAAATGGTTAGTAGTTCGAAGGGGAAAAGGGAAATACTAGTAGAGCATCACCGAAAGCTAGGAACACCCACAGCCAACGAAACGTTCGATGCAGAATTCGAGAAGGAAATCAACGCGTGGGCAGAGGCGAAGGTAGATACATCAGAAAGGGAAGACAGCGGTTCGGGAGGGTTACAGAGAGAGTTCACAAGGGAAGAAGTAAAGAAGTGTGTAGCTAAACTTAATAATAGAAAGGCAGCAGGGGCAGACCAAATAGTGAATGATTTATGTACGGGGGAGAAGGAATGCTTACCATGATGGTTATGTTGTATAACTGGATATGGAAAAACGAGTACGCACCTAGGAGGTGGAGAGAAGGAGTAGTAGTAAATTGTTCAAGAAAGGAGATAAGGCTGACCCTAGGAACTATAGAGGGATAACGCTGCTAAGCAGAGTAGGCAAAACATTTTGTAAGATTTTGAACGATAGAATGGGAACGATGATGGAGAAGGAAGACAAAATAAGCGAAGGGCAAGCACGGTTTAGGCCAAACCGTAGCTGCGTAGACATGTGCACACCTTAGGTAAGATTATTCAAGGTAGGAAAGACGCGGGACTAACAACGTACTGTTTCTTTCTAGATGTGCAGAAAGCCTACGACACAGTATGGAGAAATGGATTGTGGAAAAAACTGTGGGAAATGGGAGTCAGAGGAAAGATGTGGAGAATGATGAAAAAGATGACGGAATGTGCGAGAAGTGCTGTGATGCTGGACGGGGAAATATCGAAGTATGTTGATATTTTACAAGGTGTTGCGCAGGGATGTACGTTGTCGCCTAACTTATTCAAGATATATATTAAAGGCCTGATAGTAGCAGTCGAGACAGCAAGGCAGGGAGTCACGGTAGGGGAAGATACGGTGTCGGGATTGATGTTTGCGGATGACTTCGTGGGGATATCAGAAACACCCGAAGGATTGCAGAAACAAATAGAGAAGGAAATGGAGGCGCTAGAATACACCAGGAAATGGAGGGTGACGGCGAACGTCAAGAAATGCGCTGTAGTTGTTTGCAACGAAGATACGGTGAACCCGGTAAATTTCAGTTGGAAGTGGGGAGAAGATGAATTGCCGATCGTAGACTAGTATACATACCTTGGCGTAGAGATCTCAAAAGACTGCTCTTGGGATACACATATAGCAAAAGTAATAGGAAAGGGTAACGCACAAGTAGGCAAGATGGATGCGATCCTAACAGACCCGAACCTTGACACTAGGATTAAGAGATGTATCTTGATGAATGTGATAGTACCAAAGCTAGAATATGCAGGAGGAGTATGGGAAGGGAACGCGAAACTCGTAAAAACAGTTGGAAACAGTACAAATGACAGCAGCTAAAAAAATCCTAAGATGCTCAAGTACGACCAGTAATACAGTATTAAGAGCAGAACTGGGAATGCGCCCACTCAAGACAAATAGAGACATGAGAAAGTTGAACTGGCAATATAAAGCAAGGAACAGGCCAAAAAAGAGGTTGCCAGCCATAGTTGATAGAGCTGTATGAGAGATAGTAACAAAAGGGCGAGCTGGAATAAGGTGGGATGGCGTAGTTGAGAAAGTATGGAAGGATTTAGGGGGAAACCAAGAAGAGATGATGTCCGCCGGGAAGTTTGGGAGGTACAAGGCAGAAGTAGAAGAAAGGATAGAAATAAGGGAAAGGCTAGCGCTAAGAAACAAGGTGGAATCGGAAAAAACACTTAGAGATATACGGGGGATTGAGGCAAGGAATAGGAATGAAAACGTATTTGCATGGCCCAATGGACTTCGCGAAAACGCTGAAACTGCGCTTTCGTGTAGGGGACCTGGACCCGCCAGAAAGAAGAAAGAGGTACACCAGTAGCCGGGAAGAGGAGGAAGTAGACGCACAGATGTGCCCGTGTGGCAAAGGAATAGAGAGTAGAACTCACGTAGTAGGAGAATGTGAACTATACTAGGAGGAACGGGATGTGTTAGAAGAGGAGATGAGGGAAGTAGACGAATGTGACATGGAGGAGTTTGACACAATGAATAGCAGCGAGAAAACGATCGCTATCCTAGGAGATAGATGGTGGCCACAGGAGGCCAAACAGGAAGGGGATAAGATTAGCAAAAAAAATCTATGTAATTTATGGAAACAACGTATTGAGCGCCCAATTGTTGGAGGTGTCCTATTAGGAGTAGGAACGGTGCTCCGTCTCGAAAGGGATGCGTGGTCAATGGTCAAATGACTAAGGCAAGCAACAAATGAGTACGCCCCCCCCCCCCCCCCCCCCCCCCCCCTTGTCCCGTTCCGCTTGCCTCTTGCTCCGCCCCTCGCCACCCAGCAGGCTCTCGCGCTAGAGGTGTTGCGCAGCTACTCGGGCGCGATATGAACCGCACCGTGCACACAACGCCTGACAGCTTTTAGGAATGGCTGTCGTTCCGCGGGAGAAACTGATAAGTTTATCTCTTCTGCTGCTATTGTTGTTGCTTCAGCTCCTGTTGGCGCATGCGACTGTGTAGGGGTGGGTGCACCTGCAATTTTAGGGTAAAACTATTTGCGACACCGGTGTCGTAGTTTCTTATTTGCGACACGGTGTCGCAAATAAGCGGCATATTTGCGACACCGCGCCGCGTTCGTGGCACATACCTTAGTATGGTTCTGCACCGCCAGGGATGTGTTGTCATGGCGCAGGGCCGTCATTGAAGTTATCGCATGGCCGAAACGGGCCAGGGCGTGAGGAGATATCTGGCATCCTGGTGCACCCGCAAAACGTTCAGATCGGTTTGCGACACGAGTATCTTATTTGCGACACCGCGACGTGGTTGCCGCACACTCTCCGGATCGTCAAAGCATTACCAGTAAGTAGAGTCTCAGCATGGTGTAGGGCTACCATTGAAGCTGTCGTGTAGCCTAAACGGGCCAGTACTCGAGAGATTCGGGGTATCCTAGTACACGGTCAGAATAGTCAACGTGGCTCTTCTACTGCCGTGCTACAGAGTAGACACAAAAATACGATAAGCTAGGAGTGCGAAAACTATGCATAACCCATCAGACTGCCTCGCCGACCAGGGCATCCAAAGCAATCGGGAATTGACTGCATAGCTGGACGAGGAGACTCCGCATGATTTGAGTGGGGCAGGTCAGTGCGCATAATCTGCTGGAGTTGCGGGATGTTGGTGAGTCTTCCATAATGCTTGGGGTTCCCTCCGCAAACATTCTACCTAAACTTATGGAAACCCCCAACCCGCGCACCTGTGTACAGCAGAACGGCGGGAACTCGACACAATACTGCAGGGCATCGAAGGACACCTTCCAAGCAGCCTACGAACCTCACGACCTTCTACACGCGTTACACATACCGATTTCTTCGTCACCATGAACAAGACGGCTACGTTGAACTCATGCAGTCAGCTGTGGGTTTTTATTGTATGTTTCACCACCGTTAAAGATACACATCGGGAATCTGTTTACAAGCTGCTTGCTACGCATGTGCTCTAAGTTTAGACTATTACGGGGGTCTATAATTAACAG
The DNA here is from genome assembly GCA_031763025.1 of Macrocystis pyrifera. NCBI lineage: Eukaryota > Phaeophyceae > Laminariales > Laminariaceae > Macrocystis > Macrocystis pyrifera. The sequence continues at coordinate 2,150,687 of JASSKH010000021.1, read as the reverse complement.
GACCTATGGCATACATAAAAACCTATATATTTAGGTATTTTTACTAACAATATTTGGTCCTGTTAACTATGGACCCCCGTAATAGTATATTTCAATACTACAGTGCGGATACTGTGGATTACTGTTGGTGCAACAACAAGCAGGATAATAGGTCGGAAAGAATGCGCACAACGAACATGACGCACAACTAGGCAAGCTGTAGCATGACCGCCCTCTGGGCATGTATGGGGCGTGTTCGTTGCCTTCATTATTCCGACAAAAAATGTGCACAGCGTTTCGAAAGTTTGTTCAGTCCTGTGCGGCAGAACGATAGGCGTAGGTGAACGATTGAGCGATAGGCGTTTTTACACGGCTGTTCAAGGGCAATTAAACAACCGCATTGGTGGGGGTGATGCTGGTTGCACGGAACGAACGCTGATTTTACTGCTGCACTACGATACTATGATACTGTAGATAACATACACCCACCTATTTCACTAGCATCCACAGAGTAGTACAAAAAACGTATACAGAGCGAAGCGTGCACAACATTATTTACTTCTGTGCCCGTCATTTGTGCCCATGTTAATAGACGAGTAAACAGAGCACCCGACGCTTTGAACGATACCAGCGCTCTCAATAATAGTACGTACGTATGTTGATTGATTTCTAAAGGTATAGACGCAGCTGGCACGGGAACGCGTGGCTGACTCCAGAGAATAGCACGGAACTCCTCTTTCATTATATCCGAGCTGTCGAGTAGACTCGCCTCATGTGGAGCTACACCTAACGAGTGGCATTGGTGGGCACACATTACCACGATATCCCAATACCCTATGACCAGAATCCCTTTCCAGCATGGAACTCCTCAATACGATGTATCTTATCGGTTGTGTTCCTGGATACAATCAACATCCCCCCTACTCATTTTACACGACCGTACTAATATCCCCCCTGCTCCTGTGCATGACCATTTAAATATTCCCCCCAGCTCTGTACACGAAAAGGTCCGACATCGCAGGGCTGATATATCTCAAGATTATTACCAACTCATATCAAACTCAGAAACTCAAAAAATCAATTTCTTGAATCAACGCTAAAATGCTCAAATCAGTATATATGCAAATGCTCAAATCCACGGCCTCTCTGTTGCAAACACATAAAACTCTCGAAATCCAATGCCAGGTAAAACGGCATTCTTCTCGGATCCAGTCAGGTAAAACGGCCTTTTCCGCGGAATTGGTCCAAAGATAGTCGTGGAATCTCGTTGACCTAGTAACAGTGATATCTGGGGCCCTCCCGTCGCCAAACGCTACTGGTGTCTAGAGGCACACTATCATAATCATTCGTATTGTCTCCAGCGCGCACGCTCGAAAAGAACAACTTACGAATTCGGCGAGATTTGAACCCCCGACCCACCATAGGGAATTAGTTAGCACTACCTGCTAGACCACTCAGTCAGCGCTGACTTTGAAGAACAAGAGCACAAATTTTCAAGAACCAAAAAAATCAAACTCTCAATTCAACCTATGCGTCGCATCTATCGTATTTGGCATGTAGTAGTCCTCCAGTTCTTTCCAAGCACCACTCGGCAACATTGCCTTCTGCATCCGGAATTCAGCCATATCTTACCCCGTCATTGACTCCATCATCAATCCGTATACCAATCACGCATCTCCGATCTCTTGAGGAGAATGCCTGGAGGCTAGCTCCTCCGGCGACACCCTCATATCACCTACCATAACTGGGTTAGCTGTGTTACTGAGTACATGCAGGCCCACGAACGTAGGTAGGCTAAAAACTTACTGCGCCACATACTAAAGTGGGCCTCTACATTATCAAACTGTGGGGGTCTCGACTGGGTCAAACTAAGGCGGTATATAGAAGGAAATGACATGCCTGATTGGGCCTCCAGCCCAGGTGTCGGCACAGTCGACGTTACTTGTTGTCTAGCAGCTGCTTCTCCTCTCGTCCCCCCACCGCCCCCCCCCCCCTCCGTTCCTGCTCGCTGCGCGTCCCTGTCGGTGCACAGCCTCTGCTCCTCCATCGTCCTTTCCAGGACCTCTATCTTCTTCCTCATCTCATCTATTATAGGGTTTCCCCGTATTTTTTACAAAACGCCGTGAAAGAACGTCGCGGAGAACGTCGTCTCAGTTCATAAAATATCGTCGTGAAGTTCGCCGTGACGTTTGAAGGACAGTTTGGCGAGTAGTCTGCGAAAGTTATGGAGATCTCGCCGCTCGTGCCTTTTCGTGAACAACGAAGGCCCGGTTTTTGCTAACAGCTGCTCAAAACTGGCGCTACTACCATTTTATAAATTTTGAAATACGTCAGCTGTGAGTTCGACTGATTAAATAGTTGATACTCAACTTTGCAAGCTGCGCTGCCATTGTACACCCCTTCCGTTCGTGGGTCCAATCACGTGTGTGTTGTTTACTGGATGCCTGAAGATCGTACAGCAGCAGTTGCCGCACGTACGAGTACATACAGCAAACAGCACTTCCTACCAGGTGTCATACCTGGTGTAAAACACTCGTACCTGGTCATTACAGCACAGCAGTGGTACATCTTAAAAAACGCAAAATCACGTAGGCAGCGATGCAGCGATCCTCCGTGCATGTAGCTTCGTACATCATACGAAGGCCATATGCTCCGAATGACCCGCTACATACAACCCCAAGCATATATATCCTGCTGCGGTGCCGCCGCCTGCGTTATTCCCCCCCTGCTCATCCTCGTCCTTGTGTGATCTGCCTCCTCCACCCCGTTCGAACCTCCAACCACTGTGACAGCAGCAGCTCCCCCACCCCTCGTGCTCACAAATTACAACTCCGGTGAGAGTCCCAGCGAGCCAATTTGAAAACTATCACCCATATGCACAGAAGAGCCGTTGCTCCCGGTCGCCCTCACTGGCCCAACGCCACCCCCCTCCACCCCCAGTCCGGCATGCTGCGGCTCTCCATACCCTTCGCGACGGCCTAGGCTCTGCGGGGTGCGAGTACGAAGGGAATGTCTTGCGCTCGTTGTTGGTGTGGTTGCATGCCCCTTGCTGCGTGCACCCGAGGACATGTTACCGTCGACAAGAAACTCAACTGGCGATCAGCGCAGAGCTGTAGATGGGTCGCACCCAAACAGAAAGCAGGATCTCCTGCGGTGCCGGCCGGCCCCACGTTGAAGCGGTATTGTCGTCGTGGTTTACACTGCTGCTGTGGATTGCTTTCAGCGACCCAGATGAGGGATGCCAAGGTTGGGATTCGTATATATATGGAGCAGGGGCGGATGGGCTGGGTGCGGTCTGTTCGCAGCTGTTCACCCTCACGACGAAAAAAAACAGGCCGTAAAAGTACCTCTCGTGAGATTTTTTCGTCGTGGTAAAATTCCCAGATTTTCGTATTTTTACGGATAATAAAGCGGCGTAACCTCGAGACGTCTTTTTTTTTCCCCAGACGACGATCTTCGCGACGTTTTTTTTTCACGGGGAAACCCTATATATTTATCTTGTCATTTGCCACGCTGGCTTCCTGCCTAATAGGTACATCTTCTAAACCAGGCATGCCGGAAGCAGGTTCCCACCTCTCTAGGTTGGCCTTGGCGACGCTTGCCAATAGAAGATCACCGGATTTCACTAGTGTGTTGATTGATCTCTAAAGGTATAGACGCAGCTGGCACGGGAACGCGTGGCTGATTCCAGACAATAACACGGAACTCCTCTTATATTATATCCGAGCTGTCGAGTCGACTCGCCTCATATGGAGCTACACCTAACGAGTGGCATTGGTGGGCACACATTACCCCGATATCCCAATATCCTATTACCAGAACACCTTCCAGCATGGAACTCCTCAATCTACGATGGATCTTAAATGTCGTGTTTCTGAGTACAATCAACAACGTAACGACTTTAAACACGGCGCGGCAATAACCACGTTAATTTCAAATCCATCGATTCACGATGACGTGGCTAAAGATCGATGTACTCGTGGAAACATGCTGTACAGTGGTATAGTCCGAGCTCATGCTATTAATAAGCCACCGTGGTAGTCCTGGTCTAAACGGGGCGCGCGCGACGAACGTCGTGCGATGTCGTCAAATGCGGCTTTACGACACCAGTCTGGATATTCTGACAGCAGTGCACCAGGATCACCAGGATGCCACATACAGCATGTCCTTGAGTACTGGCCCGTTCACACGCACGCGTGTCGCAAAATAAGGCTTTTTAGCGACGTCAGCCAGAAGATTACGCGCTATTACGGGGGTCCATAGTTAACGGGACCAAATTTTGTTAGTAAAAATAGGGTAATATATAGGTTTTTGTGTATACCATAGGTCCTGTTAACTATGGACCCCCGTAATAGTACTAGGATACCCCATATCTCCTCGAGTACTGGCCCGTTTTGGCTACACGATAGCTCCAACAGTAGCCTTACACCATGCTGAGACTCTACTGGTAGTGCATCGCCGATCCGGAGCGTGTGCAGCAACCACGGCGCGGTGTCGCAAATACGGTATTTGCGACACTCGGCCAGACGATTCTGCGGGTGTACCAGGATACCCCATATCTCCTCGAGTACTGGCCCGTTTTGGCTATACGATGGCCTCAATGGTAGCCCTACACCTTGCTGGCTCTAGACCGGTAGTGCTTTGCCGATCGGGAGCGTGTGAGGCAACCACGTCGCGGTGTCGCAAATATGGGATTTGCGACGCGCGTGTAAGGCTTATTTGCGACACCGATCTGAACGTTTAGCGGGTGCACCAAGATGCCAGATATCTCCGCGAGGCCTGGCCCATTTCGGCAATGCGACAGCTTCTCACGGTCTACTGTAGGTCAACATCGAAAAATATTGCGAGAGCGAAAATGATGGCGGGCAGCTCCGCAGTGTTCTTAGGGAGCCCTAACAGTGAAACGTTGTTTGGCAAAAAAATGGTACCCCTATCGTTGCACGTGTCTGCTGCTGCTGCTGCTGCTGCTGCTGCTGCTGCGGTTGTACGCTCGATATCATCCCAATCTCGTTTTGTTTTGCTAGTCGTGTCCCTTTTGTTTTTGTTTTTTGTGGTGGTGTGCCTTGCCCCTCGCGTGCGTGTTGCTTGATATGTGGTGGTGCGCGTTGCCCTTCGTGTGCATTTGTTTCACGGTTGTGGTACTCGTTTGTGGTCAGTCCCGTGCGCGTTTGTATGTGTGTGGAAGCCGTGTCAATCCCGTGGGGGGTGGTTTGTAGCCTCCAATGCGGTTTCGTTTAAAGCAAAAGGTCACCACGGTGTACACGGACGGAAAATTCAAGAATTCCTCAATATTCCCACTCTTCTAGCAATGAGAAGCATTGGCCCCGCCAGCATTTCGTCTGAAAATCTTCAATATCCCGCATGTATTGTTCATGGCCCCGCTATAAGTGCCGTTTTGAAAAACGGAGCGTGTCTTGGATGGGCGCGGGAAAACCGAGAGCTCTATAAAACTGAGCTCCAAGTCGAGGGTAAGTATTCACCACAGAGTCGGAAGCAGGCATCTAGCGGCTAGTCTAGAGCTCTGAAGAAAGAGAGTGCATATAGCGTAACGTGGCATGGAGGAATCTGGGTTTTATTTCAGTGCCATTAATGGCAGTTAATCGAAGAGTGTTTTGGTCTAATTTTCCTTGTTTTTGTAAAGTGTAAGCTACAGCCTTGCAACTTAGAGGTGTGGGAGTGGGTTGTGAAGTGCCGCATCTTCGATCCATTCTCCGAATTCTCCGGATTGACTTTGTTCGTGCCTGAGTTTTCTATTAATCTGCATATACGGCCCTTCAGGGTGGGCTAGTGTTAATTGTATCCCCTCTCCCCTGTTGCGGTTATGGTTTGTGACAATCTTCCCCTCATCATACCTGGCAGGCGCTTTCGCCTGCTTTTCGGATGAGCACCTCCCCCCTTCGTTCAGAAGACATCTGGCGAGGCAAACAGCAACTAATACAAAAGCTTAAAACATCGTCAAGCACCTCGTGTGAGTGACCACAGCAGAGCCAAAGGCATCAACCTGCTATTAACAGCAGTAGTCGGTCCCTAGGTCCATACTGCCTTACACTTAGCACTTAATGTCGGCGGGAAAAAAATCAGACCTCGAACAGGTGCCAAAAGCGTCCTGCCGACGACGCCAGTGTTAGGTCTAAGGCAGTATGGACCTAGGGACCGACTACTGCCAGCAGGTTGGTACCTTTGGGTCTTTTCTGGTCACTCACACGAGGCGCTTGACGATGTTGTAAGCTCTTGTATTAGTTGCTGTTTGCCTCGCCAGATGCCTTCTGAACGAAGGGGCGAGGCGCTCATCAGGAAAGCAGGCGATAACGCCCGCCAGGTATGATGAGGGGACGATTGCTACAAACCATAACGCCGCAACAGGGGAGAGGGGATACCATAACATTTCCTGATTTTTAGTTATTTTGTTTTATTGGATTTCCTGAAAAAGGAAATCTACCCGTTCCCATCTATTTATTATGTCTGTTAAATTTCCTGATTTAGGGGGTAAACTATCGTTTCCCTCTTTTCTTATTCTTGTTTTCAGGAAAAACAGGACAATCAATCAGGGAACAATTTTGTCGATGCTAAAGGACCCAAGTCCCGGGAATACGTGGCGTCCCAGCAACGTGGTGTGGTGGATTCTGGTTTTCATTTCGGCGCGATTCAGATGCGGGAATTGTCTGTGTCGCTGTCGAGCGGGCTAGGGGGACATCACAAATTATACTACCATACAGCATGATGTAGCACCCTGTGCCATCGTTTTATTGTCCAAGAGGATATGCTTCCGTGCTACCCCCCCCCCCCCCCCCCCCCCCCCCCACTCGTGTAGGTGTGTACCGTTGCCGAATGACCCACCGCTTGCGATAGATTTCGGAGTCGAACTTAATTCACGAGGCATCCTGCTCCTGCAAAACAAACACAAACACTCTCATCGAAAATGGTGTACCGTTACCCCGAGAGCGATAGTTCGTCGGCCTCGCCATGTAAGGCCACGAAGGGCAGTCAGCAAGCGTGGCGAGGGAAGAGAGGAACACCGTGAACTGCAGCAGTTGCCGTGCCCTGGATGTTAGGAAACGTTCGGCTAGCAACTGACAACGCACGCAAATCGCTGCCTTGGACAACCCGAGTTACGCGTACTCCACTTAACCGTGTATGCAATGCAATACTGTACGCACTACGCTTGGAACTACCTGTACGAGATACCCGTTGGGCGATCAACCACGGCTTGTGGCTGTGCTGTGGCCTCGTGAAAGGAAACGAGACAAGCGGCCACATTGGGGTCTCCAGGGTAAGCGCTCTTGGAATATCTTGATTCACCAAGTGCTATAAACCATCGACACCTTTTGGGTTTACGTTTCCCCGAACGGGAATATAAGATGCACTCCCCCCCCCCACCCAGAAAAAAAAAATCGATCAGTGCGCGCTCGACGCAAGCAAGCAATATCTGCCGGGTCGAAGAAAACCCGACGTGCTTCGTCACGGCATTGAAGGGATGCGAGGGTCTATGGTCATGCTCGAAGTACGACTACGGCCATGCATGACACGAGTATACACCCCCTCCCCTGCCACGATAACTTCAGCGCTGCGGCCGGTTGACTTTTTTACACTTCAGCAACACTCACTGGAACTTCTGCTTTAGGCGAGATGCGCCACCATGCTACAACGCACGAGAACGCAAGCAGACGAGTCTCAGCGAGCGACGCACGCGATACGAAAAACAAAAGAGGTGACCTCCACCGGATTGCTGAAAGTTTCAAACTTCGGACATAAAACGATATAGCCCATCTAGAGTAGATCCTAACCTGCGGCTATGATACGTTGTAGAGGACATGCATATAAGTACTACACATACAATCCAGCAAACGTGTGCTAGGTCATGTAGATTAGATTATACGGCTCCCACCCGGCAACACGTGCTAAGACCATACAGATCATGGACCTATATGCCCTGAAGTACCTAAATCCTGAAGTGGGAGTCGATTATATGTCCGACGTGCGCAAGTTATTCCCTGGCATCGTCATACGCGCGTGGGCGCGAATCGAGGTTACCCAGCGAGCGTGGCGAGGGTGCGAGATGAAAAACGCACACGGGGCAAAGCCAGTGACCACCTCTACTGGCTAGTTGTGAAAATGCTTTCCTCTCGTTCTCGTCAAATACACGTGAATGCCAAACGATATATAACCCGGAAAGTGTCTGGACCGGCACGAGAAAACAACAAAAGAGCACGAGCGCCGCAGAGGTGCAGGTACAGGAGGGAAGTGATAGTCATCCCCCACTCGCTGGTCGAAAAGAGCTGCCCTTTTACAATACCATCAAGTTTTCGCTGAATCCTTTCCCCCGCGCTCAAGGGCAGCGGAGAAGTACCCCGCCACGTAGGCGGGGCCCTTGCCTTGGAAGCCTACACCGTAGTCAGCCCCCTCCGGAAATACTCCAGGCGTACCGCACGTGGTCCCTTTGAACACCCACCCATCTGGGAAGTTCGCTGTAGAGTCACAAATCATGGATCACAAATAATGGGGGGAGAGCGCTTAAATTGTCTGCGAAATTCGCTTTGTGTATTGTCTTCACATCGAGCCGTTATTTCTACCCAACTACATCAGTACACCCAGTGCCTGCCCTGATTCCTTGTCCTAGAGAGATACTACTGTTGTGGTCAACGGGAATACAATAAAACAAAACTAATCACAAAACGAATGGGTAACGCAAGTGAAGTTCCAACGTACCGGGTACGAGAACACAACAACACAAGCCAAAACAGATAACAAGAAAATAAAGAAAATAAAGAAGAAACAAAACATTCTGAAAGGAGTCAGAATACAAGTGACGCAAAGAGATCCAAAAGGCTGCTGTAATAGGAGAAAAGCGCATACATGCTAAAGGGGAACAGATAACTGCAGGGTAACAAAATATGGCGGAAGGACTGTCACTACTAGTAGCAGGTAAGTCAGACCGCCCCCCCGCGAAAAAAAAAAAACGACAGTTTCGGTGTTGGTGTTCGTCATAAAATAATGCGGGAAATAACCAACAGGAGCAGGTAGCCAGGGACAACGCCGCCACTGTATATAGCACAACATGCAACGAGGTTGCCGACGTGCCACCCTGGCAGGAGTTGTACGAGACGGGGAGGGGAAAGGTGGCAGGGGCAGCAACATAACAAACTCCAAGATGACGTTATCGGAGCACAAACTCCTCGTGCTGCGAATATCGTGACAATTGCATTGCTCGCCTTCAAAAAAAACGCCTGCGGGTTGTCGCATCCCCATTTCCACGTTCCGAAAATCGAACTCCCCTGAGCTTTGGCTGTCGCGACGGCGTCCTCCGAGACGGAGGTGGCACAGAAAGCGCTGAGCGAGGAACACCCACAAACAACAGGGAGAGCGAACGCTATGTTAGTTTCAAACAGACTTGCAGTGAGATTATAATACTCACTTCGGTGAAACTATCTTCTGATATCGACGCGAGTCGACGAGGGAAGACGGGGGTACGGTCTGTTCGCGACACAAATGCAAGGCAGGAACCGAAGTGGAGAGGGGGGGGGGGAGAGCGTGCCATGTGTCCCCAGGTCTGGCTATAGTAGGAGGGAGAGAGGAAATAAGGTCGAAGATAACAAATGGCAAGAAGCCCAAAGCAAGCACTATGCCATGTTGAAGCGTCACGACGGTGCGTCGGTCGGTCCATTCCATCAACGCGACTAACCCGCAACCCAGCGACCCGCGAAACAGTACGTGAAGGGCTGCCAGTCCAAAACCCATCCATCTACGAATCACGCCGGCGGAAACAGTATCCCCCCCGTCTCCCAAGTAACGCCTCCAAAACAAATCGAGATCTGACCCGTGTGTGAGGAACAACAAACTGACACGGGTTGTTGCATACCAAGCGTGTCACCCTTGGTCGGGCTCCAGAGCCCGACTACGCCACCTGCCACTAGAAGCGATCGACATTTCTGCGGGGCTGGCAACCTCCCGGAAGCGTGAAACGAACGGGGTTTTTGTATGATATACGGCGTATGACTGGAACCGGTATAATCACTCCCTTGTGTGCTCTGGGTGCAAGCTGTCATGTCGGCTCATTCCGGACGGAAACAAGCCCGCAAAACACAGAAACGCAACCCGACCTCGAAAGTCGGAGCACAAAAGCGACAAGCACGCGCTAAGCTTGTTTAGGCAATTGCGCTAGAGATGACAAAATGCTACGCTCGCCTGTTGGGGGAGCAGTTTCCGGCCAGAGTTTGGAGTAGGCGAACAAGCTCCTGCTCGTCCAGATACCTGCAGCGGGTGGGGTAAAAACATCAAGCGGCGGTTACACCCTCTACAGTTACATGCATAGGGGGGACTAAAATAGGTGAGGAGCACGCAACCAGAAGGCTCACCGTAGAAAGGTCTGCCGGCTCAGCGCTGCAAGACAACAAAAAACAGCAACTCCGACGGCCACCCTTCGGAGGTCAATCAATCGCTCCAGTACGCACAGAGCAGTAAAAAGTGCCAAGAATCACCAACTTTTCTAAGAAAAGACGCGTGCTGCGATAGAGATAGCACTTTTTGGCGTACATATTTAGGACTGGTGTGTCTGTCCTCAACCCTACCCAATGGCACTGGGATATCGTTTCGATTTTGACAAAACGTTTTCGACATGGACCGAGGCCATGGAAATTTCCCGTCGGTTTATTAAGCGTACATTTTTTTCATAAAATCCGTCTTTGGGTGACAGTATCCGAGCTCCTCGTCTCCCCGTGTGAGTGTATCAGCCTCAGAAGGGAAAATTAGGTGCACCCCTACCGCAGCACACGCCTTATAAGGTCAAAAAAACAAATCTGACCGCCGGGGCTCATGGGCCGAGGAGAGGCTCAGGAGTTACCCAACATCATCACGTTTGAGCATACCCATAGATACACTTCGTATATATAAACATGGCTAGGCGATGGGATTGTTGGTAGGGTTGCCCCCCTCATGTTTTGTCAAGGTTAGCGTTCGGGTGAAGTAAATAGATCTTTTGAGTGAGGAGCCTCAGAAAATTCTCGGAAAATTCAGGTGTTACCCCTATCCATACCGTACACGCATCCGAAGCACGTGATTTTCATTAATTGCACACCTCGCAGACAGGTCGTCCATTTTCACACTTCATGATCTAGATATTTCAGGGCGGATCTATTCCCCATATTATATTATCTAGCTCGTGATGCGGGGTGGGACCCGTATGATCTGTATGATCTAGCTCATGTTGACAGGTGGGACCCGTATAATCTGCGTAAGCTAGGACATGTTTACTGGGTCGGACCTGTGTCTACATAGATCCTGCATTGGGGAAGGTGAGGAACTATATTTTCTAGGTCGTAATCTGTGTGAGGTGTGAGTAATTCCCGTCGTTGCTCAGGCTAGAGTATCCGACGAAAGCTCTCGAGGAGCGGCGCGAAGGAAACCTGCAAAGCCGCGTGATAGTGTCACCCTTGACGGCATTGAAGCAGTAGAGCATGCAGTATCGACGGTCCAGCAGCAGAGTATGCAATCGCCAGCGCAGAGTAGAGCTTCGGGTAGAGTAGAAACAGAGCAGTATATTAACTCACAGCACAGGCGTCGAAGCTTCCTGTACTGACGGGGTTTCGTCTCCAAGCAAAAACCGCCATACAATACCGCACAAAACCCAAATGTCCTGTTGAGTTGTTCGTGCACTGGAAATGTCTTGAAAACCCTGCCTCCCGTCCAGGAACAATAACGCGTTTTCCTCCGACTACATGTTTTGTACTCCGTACAATAACGAAACAGGCCGTCAGCCGGCGCTTGCTGCGCTGTGGTGTTCGCTCGTTTTCCGTCGACTGTGGCCAACGGATCAGGTCGACATGTAGCGCAACTTGTTCTCAGTAGAAAACGGCGCCCGGAGCAATCAGCTCCACGATATTGACACCGTAGCATCGTACGACCCAAAATCAGTCTGGCGCCATTGGCACCTGACCTGGGTGCGAGTTAAGGCCCGCCTTTCGGCTAGGCGCCTTGGCGAGGGTGGTAGCGGTCAGCGCGCCAAGCACGCGTAGATCTCACGTATTTCTGGTATTAACCGCGGTTTCCACCGCTTGTTTTAGATCCACGCTTCTGGGAGCGCAACGAACATGCAGGCAGATCACTTCATAAATCCCCGGTATGCCAGTATGAACCCCTTCTCACATCGTTAGCCCTTCAAGAATCCAGGCGCTCGGCTGGTTAGGGTCGAAGCCCGCTTCGAAAAGCTCGCCTTCCCACCCTGCCTGGCTCAGATCCGCCTCCACCGCGACTACCTGCGCCTGGCCGACACCCCCACGTCTCTTCTCTGAACCTTCGCCGGCGAGTGCTTTGGACAAAAGAGTATTCTTCACGCGCAGCACCAAGGCCTGGTCTACCTCAAACACCTGCCGACAACAACAATGAAAGCGATGGCGCGGAGCGGGGCACGTCGGCGGCGGCCGTGTGGCGGCCGTGTGAGCGACGGGGCGACCACATGCAAAGAGGACGGCGGCGTCGAGTTACTAGTTTGCTGGGTATTTACAGATTTATGCGTGCGGTAATTTTGCGCTTATTATGCGGTAATGTTTGGTACTTGACTGGCGCTACGAAGTGGCTCCGAATATGTTTTTGCTGTTATTAGGTATTTCGAAACAAAAGTCGGTTACGTAGTTGGCTCACTTCGCCACATCCAACTACCAACTAATCGTGATGTTCAATCAGCCAACTCAAGAGCCCTCGCAATCTGAGAACAAAAAGTTGGCATCCTCTATATGCCGTGGCGTGACCCCTCGTCATCGAGTTCCACTCATCCTCAGAGTAAATCACCCACTCAACGTGTCTCAAGCCTCAAAACAATTCCGGGCGGGGGTACTATTACGGGGGACCATAGTAAATAGGACCAAATATTGTTAGTAAAAATAGCAAAATATATAGGTTTTTGTGTGTACCGTAGGTCCTACTGGTATTTAATATGGCCCCCCGCAATAGAGGGTGGCCCGAGTCTCAGCCATGACCGAGTTGGCTTTCCTCTCCCGCTCTTGTCATTGTTGGAGCCTTTGTTGTCACCACGGACTAGGTTGAGGAGACGCGAAAACGTTTTAACGCCAACAACAACAGCGCAATCAGCTGTCAACACAGAAGTACTGTATACTGGAGACGCCTTTCCCTGTGAATACTTGTAGAGTATGGCGACGATAGAGTATGGCGACGAGTCACAAGTAAGAACCAACAACAACAACAGCGCAATCAGCTGTCAACACAGAAGTACGGTACATCGTAGACGCGTGTACCTGTGTATAGAGTATGGCGACGAGTTACATGTAAGAACCAACAACAGCAGAAGAGGGCATCAGCCGTCAACACACAAGTACGGCGGATTGTAGACGCCTTTGGGCTGTGCGTAGGGTACGGCGACGAGTTCATGCGAGCACCAACGACAACGGTGTTGTAAGCCGTCAATAGAGCAGCACGGCGGTGTATCATAGACGTCGCACCTTTGTTCCTGGAGCGGCCTTCAGCCGCAGACCTCGCGTGTCCATGCCTGCCCCCACCGACACAATCTGCACGAAAATTTAAGCAGCATCGCACACGGAAGCGGTAGGTAAGTCCGGGTACGTTGTTTCATAATGGCGTCTATATCGCCCATTCCAGCGAGCATCCTTTTTATCGCTAGAGCTGTTACGGGTGCCCAATCGTGCAGTATTTTTTGTCGCCTGGGTACAAGCGCGAGAGCGCAGCACCAAAGCATATGCCAGGAGGGTGACCAAAGCACGGCGGGCCTTGAAGACGCGCGCGAACGCATAACCTTGCCCTCTGACTCACCGTACATTGCCGTGCTCGATGAACAGCAATTGTTCGACATATATTTCAAGAACGCTACTGTTTCGAACGATGAAACAGCAATTTGTTCGATATATATTTCAAGAACGGTTCCACCGCAGCACAACGCTACAGAAACTACTGTGACAAACCCTCGACCCTTGCGAATGGCCACCTCACTCCCCCGTAGAGGCCATGGGTACATCATGGGACACTACGGGTACCCACGCAAAACCCTCTTGTAGAAGAAGTCTTGTGCAAGCGGCTTTAGTGGCTCGAAATTATATTAAGACATCACGGAAGAAAGCGCTTACTCGTCGCATCACAAGCAGCTTAAACGTCTTCTCAACAGCCGATCAAAAATCGAATCAAGAGTTTCCAAACGAATGCCGAACAAAACGCTCAAAACTCGCTAACACGACTTGAACGTCCTCGAAAGTATCTCAAACGTCTCGCAAACAAAATTTCCTGTGCGAGCGGTATTCTGACGTCTGCCCGTACAGCAAGGCATGACAACGCGTTAGGTTGCGCCCGCCAAAACTCGCCTGTTTGATGCCCCTCGGCCCAGTGCAGTCCTCGAAGAAATCGTCAATGAATCGCGTCCGGATGGCCAGCCTTTTGGGCGCCGACCTGCCCTTCTCCCCCACACTCCGCACGGCACCGCCGGCGGCCGCAGTCACAGAGCCGGTAGACGCCGTAGCATCAGGTGATGCCGATTCCGCTTCATCCCTTGCCTTTGCTCTTTCATCGTACGACCGCAAAGCATCAGGACCCGCCTGGCAGCGTTTTAGTCAACGCACGCGTTTGTTCTTGGGACTTCAGAGGGGAAAAAAAAAAGAAGCGAAAACAACAACGATTACAGCTACGCCAGGCTTACTTGATTGGGGGATGATACCAATTGGTGCCCGAGTTACAATGCAGGGAGTCGCACGGGACGGGTAGCAACACGAAAGTGATCATGGTTTTGGTCGCCATGCCACAATGAAGTCATGAAGAGGTTAAGGGATCGAGGTAACGCCATCACACGTGAAACCCTTTTCGGAGCTGCACCGCATAGAAACCTAAACATAACTCTACTTCCAAGAGTTTTGTCTCCAGAGCGCGAGAGAGCGCACGCCCTACTCACTTACCCACGGCCCTAGTTAACCCCTTTGAGAGCCCCAGAATTTGACCAAAGCAGCGACACCTCTTCCGTGCTACCTGCCGTCTACGAGCAGCGTTGTGAGCCCAGCAGCTGCCTGTGCCGTGTAACTCCTTGCACTGCAACTCCGACACCATGTTGAATCATCCCGCAAGCACGCATTACAGCCGTACGTAGCGTTGCTGTAATCACCACTTTTTATCGTCTATTTTTTCTCTCTGAAGGCCCAAGAGACGCCTTCTACGATAGAGGTATAGCACATTTCCGCTATTTTTTATTCTGAATGACGGGGCTCCTTAACCCAAAATCTTTGGAATGCCAATCTTGTTCCGAAAAATGACGTAGTAGTATACTTGAGCCATGGATTATTCATCGGGATGCAGTTTGAGTTTTGCGGAAGTCAGGTTTCGGGTGAGGTGTGGAGCTCCTCAAGTAAGGAGCCTCAGTAATTTTAGGGTCAACCTCTATCGTAGAACGCCTCAAGAGGGTTGACACACATGAGCTCATATGGCAGCAACGCCGTACACGCTACTCGGGGAAGTTCGCGGAACGGTCGATTCGGCGAGAGAGAACTCGAACCCACGCAATTGGTCTTAGCAGGCACGCGGAGCCCCGTCCTTCCTCTGTCGGGCGTACGTGGTACAATTCGACGTGACCCATCACCGGCAACGTTACAAACTAAATCCTCCCCTGGGCACCCATACTATACACATAACACCAAGAGAACACGAAAGTCGGCACCCCACCTTTCTTCTTTTTAGCCCCAGGGGTATACCAAACACAAGTAAACAAAAGCTTAAACAAACGTTTCTTTTTCTTTTTCTTTAATTCTGACAAAAATCCCAACCCGCTCGTAGTACGATAGTTTTTTTTTTTTTTTAGTTCCGATAAGGTGGCAAATGCGCCCCGTTTTCTCCTTTTTTTATTTTATTGTTTCTGTTTCTTCTGCGCCATATATATTATTAGGCCCTGCCTGTGTTGCGACCACGTTTATGTAACAAGACCAACAATACCTGCAAGAACAAGAGAAGCAACAGCGAAAAGTGAGACAGACATTCCGACTCGTAGAATATTCTGTAGGTTCTTGCACATTCGTGGGCCTATACTGAACACAACGTCCGCCGTCTCTCACCAACAGCTCTGCGAAAGGGTCGTCAAACAAGCGGTCCGCCCGCCGAGACTCGCCCGCCCTAGCAGCCGCAATCAGGCGCGACGAAAACGCCACCAAATCATCGGTCGTGAGGTCGGGGCCGTCCGAGTCGTGTCCCCCCCCTGGTCGGTGTCCTGTCCCCCCTGCGGCTGGTGTGGAAACCTAATCGTGTCATCATGCAGGTTGGTATGTTTTGCGTTTAGTATTTTGATAAAAAAATAGGGGGTGATATTCTGTGCAAGGAATCAGAGGTACTATTTCATGAAACCAAAATAGAAATAAAGACGAATAATACCGCATCGGCCACTGCTTAGACTGGGGCATGGTAAAAGTTGAAGTCTGAACCATTTGAAGGGGTGAGACCTGATAATCGGAACCAAAATATGGCGTGTGAATCTAAACATACGGGGATTCATCGTGGGTTCTGATTAGTATTAGCCCCTCGTGATACATACAGAGTGCACGGCGTCGTATGCCCTGAGCGCAGCATATTCCTACATAAACTGCTGCGCGCTCGCACTACGGACCAATACTCCTCAGTGTTGGATGTCGTATCGAAAACTTCGGTATATCGAAATATCGAACGTTCGACGCATCGCATCGAACGTGTTGTGCCCTCCACCCCCTGGCACCCCCGCGCTTTTCATGCTGACACTGAACGAAAGCTTCCATGTATCAGATATCGAAATGATATCGAATATATTGATTGTTTATTGGTAAAATATCGAAATTGATTCCGATATCGATATCCGATGTATCAGATATCGAAATCGTATAGCGTATATATTTTTTTTTCGGTATCGTATCGAACATGTGTGTTGCTTATCGATATCGTGTCGAAATCGAATCCGTATTTGCGTATGCCAAACTTACCCCTCTTTTGGTCGCTATCTACACTCGTACAGAATAGGCCCACCACTAGGAAATGACCCACATAATCTATCCACGACGTATTATATTTACTGTAAATCGTCCGATGCCTAAAAACCAATACTTGATCAAATGATCTTTTGTGTCCAATTTTTCATAGGAGCAACTTGGAGCGGAGCAAATGCAATAAAAATATATAGAAATAAATGCGAACAGCCGAAATACTGCGAGTAGTACTAAAATAGAAGGGTGGGAATGAGGTGCGTGACAGACGAGGCTCACTGTTTGGAGTACGTAAAAAAAGGAAGGAATCAGCAACTACTATTACGGAGGACCATAGTAAATAGGCCCAAATATTGTTAGTAAAAATAGGCAAATATGTAAGTTTTGTGTGTACCGCAGGTCCTATCAACTATGGTCCTTCGTAATAAACCCTGCACATGGTAGATAATAGATACCAGGTAGCCTATAGTGCTCAAGATTGTTCGAGCAATGGTGTTGCAATTAGGTTCTACGTCTTGCTCACACTAGGGGTATGCTGTTGGCGGGCCCATACTCTGCATCATACATTGTTAAATATACCCGAGTCGACGAGGGCAAAAAGTACTGAACACTTCTCGGGATATAAATAAAATGCAAGGCACGTACCGTGGTGTGGAGGGGGGGGGGGGGGGGGGGCGTACTTAGTGACCCCGGATCTAAGTTACGACACTAGGGGGGGAGAGAGAAAAACGGGCGAGACATTAAGCCGCCTTCCATGTCTGAAGTCATTGGAATCTACAGGGGTCGCAATTTTATACGTTAATAGTGGTATGATTGGAATAAGCGCTGCACGTTGTCAGAGGGCAAATGGAAGGATATCAAGAATAACGACTACAAGCGGGAGGGGAGAAACAAAATGGGTCTCGAAAGGGTTGATGCTCGGTCCGACCATGTTTGTTTTCCAGTCGACGCAACCGCTTGCTGGCGCTGTATGTTCTGCAGAGAGAGAGAGATGTTGCAACGCACTTTGCGCATTGGTCGAAAGGACTTCTCCATGGGCACAGGATACCAGAGGGTAGTGCTGTGGTTTCCATCCGTACAGATGCGTGTTTGCACGTAAGGACAATAAAAAAGGGAAGAGGGTACTGTATTGTTTACTTGGCGTCCCAAAAATTTCAGGGGAACATCAGTATATGCATTCGGGGGGGGGGGGGGCTTGAAACTACTGCATTGGGTATGCTTAGTTAAAGGCTTAATGCCAAACATTTTGCGTGCTACGATAGCGTATGAAGGTTCTATCACTTGAGAATAGAGTAGGAGCTCTATACAGCACAAAAAGCCTGACTTCAAGAAAGGTGGAACTGCAAACCTGTTGAAGAAACCATGACATGGCTGAACTACAGCAGTCCAGTTTTGGGTTAAAATTACCGATAGTCTGGGTGGTTAAAACGGGACTGCAGGTCCAACAGGGTCAAGTACCTATCGAAAATTCGTGAAAAACGCAGAGGGCATTCCAGTGATAGTTGGGCCAGTACATATGAGCCACTTGCAAAGGAAAAAAGTGAGGAAAACTCTATAGGTGATTCGGATCTTTGGACATTTCCATCCTGATCCCAGCCGCACCCTGATACCACCCGGATATGACCACATTTGGTACGTTTCTCACATCCACAAGGTGCACGAACATAATTAGCCCTGCGCAGGAGCCACCAGAGGCCCACCAGCTACCTTGATCCCAAGGCACCCCACCGGGCCATGTTCGTAGCCTCAGGCAACGGTAGCCTAGACTGCATGGCAGTCTATGGATGAATGCTTGAAGTCGTGTATTATTGGCCTCCCACGGGGTAGGGGCAGAGATGAAGCAAGCCTCGTGCGTCACCACTTACAACCTCAGAAGTCAAGGTTCACATACTCCACAGTAGACATATCAGCCGATACGTAACCATCATTTAACGAGACCAATCGAACACCCTCCTCGGCTCTTTGCATAACGGTGACGAACCAAAATACCCAGAACGTTAACTCCTTATTGGCCTAAATCAACCACAGCAATGGCAAGAGGAAACTCATCCCGACGACAATCGAAAACCTCTCCCTCAATCCCACACACACTATTGCAATCACGGAAGAGATTACAGTAGTCGCGCCAAAAAAATAAAGCTAAGCCGAAAATTATAATGCCACAGATCTCGAGGTTCCCGGACAAAAACCTTCCTTCGCTCCCTACTACCACCGCCATAGATACACAGATCGTAACAGTAAACGCAAGATAGAATACATCCTTTTTGACATTGAGTGTATCTGGCTCTGGAATTACTTGCAATGAAAGTCGCTTGTGATGCATCATAAAACCGGAAATACTCTCTTTGGTACGTTGTATACTACTGTAGCTCCACATAGCCGATCAAAGAAACATTAAAACGCTGCAACTTTCAACATCAACAACAGCATAAGCCCTCCCAGCGAATAAGGCTATTCGATCATCCGCAGAGCATCAAATATTCCATTTTCTCCTTCGCGAACAAACCCAAGTTCGCACGACGGTGATGGTGGTAGAATACCAATCATGAATGAATATGCAAACCCCCATTATTCTGCAGCCGGTAAGCAGTCACACACAAAAGGTTCCAGTTTGATTCAACAAAATCAGTAGCCACCACCAATACCACCATCAGCAATAAACCTCTCAAGGGGCACTCACGTACCTTTACTTCGCCAATCCGTTAAACATAAATATATGTATCAATTCCTCCAGTCCTTGTGGTCCTGTCTATACAAAAAAACTCTACCATGGGTACCAGGGATACGTTTTCCGAATTTACGTACTTGTAGACTGTTTGATTTGAACATAATAAGAATACATTTCAACACTACCAGGCGAAAAAAAAAAACTGCGTGTACCATCCAGGACCAACCTATAGACGACATTCTGTCTTCTTACCATCCACGACTTTCCCGGGATAAATAAAATCATACCATTCAGAGGTCCATAAACGATGCATATCCTATATACCATCCACGACTTACCCGGGAAAAACGATGAATGCCATACTGGTACCTCGTACAATTTAGTAATCCCTAATCCCTAATACCAAAGGTGTGTTCGGTACGGTACTACCGAGGCCTACCGCCGGTAAAATACCGCCGGTATACCTGTACCGAGAGGATTCGGTACGTTCGGTCTGGAGTTCTATACCGTACCGACAATTTCGGTACGTTCGGTCTGGAGTTCTATACCCTACCGAACATTTCGGTACGTTCGGCACGATGTCCGTACCCTTACCGGCGGTATCGGTATGATACACCGTACCGATACCGAGAAGCTCGGTATGTTCGGTACGATGCCCATACCGGTACCGAGAATTTCGGTACGTTCGGTACCATGTCCATACCCTTACCGAGAACCTCGGTACGTTCGGTACCATGTCCATATCGTACCGGCGGTATCGGTATGACACAACGTACCGATACCGAGCTTATACCCTACCGAGAGTACCGATCCCGGGCTAATCGGGAAGTTAGGCTCGGGACAACCCGGTGCCGGTACAGTACCGCCACACACATAGCACGCAGCAGCACAGCAGCACAGCAGCGTACCCTGCCTCATCGGTACAGCGGCCCTCATGAGCACCACAACACCCCCCCCCAGCAACAACGACAATGATGACCCCGCCGCTGGCGACCAAAGCTCATCATCGCCAGCGCCGGCGCCAGCTCCTCCGGAGGCAGACGTTGTCGAGGCAGAGGTCGTGGACGTTCAGGCAAGCAAGACAAATAATACCCGGTGTGGTAAGGCGCCCATCGAACTCTGGAAATGAATGTGATGACAAAACAAAAAAAAAAAAAACTGTGGCAGACACACACATTCTTGATGGGCAATACCATGGTACTGCTGTGGAGCGACGCTCGGTTTGACAAATACCGTTGGTATCTGCGGTACGGTACCGGTATGGAGGTCTATACCGTACCGAGAATTTCGGTACGTTCGGTATGGAGTTCTAAATCGTACCGAGAATTTCGGTACGTTCGGTCTGGAGTTCTATACCCTACCGAAAAATTCGGTACGTTCGGCACGATGTCCGTACCCTTACCGGCGGTATCGGTATGATACACCGTACCGATACCGAGAAGCTCGGTATGTTCGGTACGATGCCCATACCGGTACCGAGAATTTCGGTACGTTCGGTACCATGTCCATACCCTTACCGAGAATTTCGGTACGTTCGGTACCATGTCCATACCGGTACCGA
Organism: Macrocystis pyrifera; assembly: GCA_031763025.1. Taxonomy (NCBI): domain Eukaryota; class Phaeophyceae; order Laminariales; family Laminariaceae; genus Macrocystis; species Macrocystis pyrifera. The sequence goes on along the minus strand of JASSKH010000021.1, from coordinate 2,129,542 downwards.
GCGTACCCGTACCGTACCGAACACACCCTTGCCTAATACGTAGCAAAACGGTATCCATCATACACGACTTCAACCGGAATAAGGCCAGATCTTATGCAATTTTTTTTGAGGTGATTATATGGCTGTTTACGGAGGCTTCGGGGTATCTGGTCCCGTTTCTGATCAGATTTTATCAAAATCACGTCTTATGGGGCCTGTTTGGTGGAAAAAATGTTCCTCCGAGATTTTATCACTCATGAATTTCCAGGAAGTGATTTTTTTTGACAGCCTTTTCTGATCAACTCTGAAAGTGATAAAATTTGCTTTTGCACAAGACCTCGGCGGCATTGTACAATTTTGTATAGGTTACAGACAGGGCTCATGATGGGTCACGACGCTACATGCTTGGTTACTCTTGTACACAGCTGGGCTCCAGCACATGTGCATCGGCCACTACGGAGAGAGAGGGCATCAATACCTTGGCCACCATTGCGTCCCTTGCGGCCGCCCAACTGCAGCTGCTCTATAGGCAAAACAACTTTGGAGACGAATAGGACGAGACTACAGCAGTATCAAAACAATCTATCGTTCTTCTTTTCTGACTACGACGGCCGCAAGCAGCTCATGCTCCGCGAGAGCGAGAGCTCCTTGCTGGTCCAGCGACCCCTTACGCAGCTCCCCAGGAGGTTCCACGTTCCGTTCCTTCCTTGGAGGAGCTGGTGGTGAAGGTTGATCGCCCAACCCGGCGTGAACGACTCGTTCGTGTCGTGGTCCACGTACGTAGAGTTCAAGGAAACTTCAAGATCTCGATTCTGTTCTTTTTTTTTTTTTATTCTCCCATGAAATAAAACCAAAAACACCATAAGACGGCACATGGCGCACCGATCTGGTGTGGCTTTTTGCCGCAGGAAAATCCGACTTCCTGCCTTTTTCAATCACTCAAAAAATATTGCATAAGATCTGGCCTAAATCCAAACCCAGTCGAAAACGCCATATCCCCATTGATTTGTACCATCAAAAGCATTTTTCGACCGGCAGGTTAGGTGTATCCAATCGCCAAAACATTTTTTTCATTCATACGAACACCCGCCACAAAGACCAGTGTACTCGTAGACGTAGCCTCCCACCCGCGAAGTAGCCGGGTCAATAAAAAGCTCCCGCTGACAAGATACCCCGTCTGTCCACGTACGACCTTCCCGCTTCTGCTGCTGCTGTCATGTTGTAATTGTTGCCGTGTAGACGCTATTCCCCTCGTTTTTTGTAGTACCGTAGTACTGCTGCAGACAGCACCCGATTCCCATGCGCCGCCTTCCACCGCCACTAAACTTCTCGCAGCACACGCGACTATTAATAGTACGTCACGCGGCTTTCCCACCTCCTCATGGTGGGGTGCGCACTTCTCGCGATTTGAGCAGAATGTTCCTGGCTTTGCAAATGCCCATACCTGCTGCGTCCTGCGTACGGGAAATAAATCCCGAACGACTTGAAATTCCCCCATCCTAGTTATACGAACGGCGGAGGTGCCCACGGCTGTACTCCTGCATGCATAGGCTTTCCAGCTGCTGCTGCTGTTGCTGTACGCCCTCCCCCTACCCGCTCCACACGGCAGAGGTGCACATAATTAAACTCCCACTATACTTCTGCTGCTGCTCCCTCCCTACGGTTCTGCTTCCGCCAAGTGGGGCTTAGTTGCCACAGCTACTCCACGGCAGTAGCTGCGACGCTGTCTCTACGGCATCGTCTTTGGGATCCTCCACCGGGCTCCCGCATCCACCATCGGAGAGTTCCGACGATGGTGGTATAGCATCCCTCCCTGCTGTACCAGGGATGATTACCTGTTGTTGCTTCCCATCGGACTCCTCTCGCGTTCTGTACTCGAGGCTGCTTCTCCAAAAGCGACGCAATTGAAGCGGCTGCACTAAAACAAAACCCTTTGCCAATACCTTGATGAGCCCGAAGGTCTCCAATGTCATACCCCCTGAGGTTGAGGACCAGCACACATTCTAGAATGTTCGCAGCCTCAGGCAGCGGTAGCCCAGAGTGCATGGCAGCCTATGGATGGATGTTTCAGATCATTCATGTATTATTGGCTTCCCACAGTGAAGGGGCAGAGAAGAAGTAAGCCTCGTGCATCACCTCTTACCACCTCAGAAGTCAAGAGTAATCCACAATAAGCACGGTGCCAACCGGTACGTAACAGAGACCAAACGAACAGGCTACCCTGATCCCCTGTACGCAGCAGCAGCCGTCCACGGCCACGAAAAAAAAAGCAAAAAAAAAAAAAAAAAACTAATACGAAAAAAAAAAAAAAAACTCAATGGTATCAAACCCGCGGAACCGATTGACAGCAACGTGTCGGTATAGGACGGCGAGCCATATCAATCCTTGGATTGCCACGCCCCCGACCACCACAAAGCTCGGTTGGGTTGGGTCTACGCCCGTATCTTGACCCCACCAGGGAGCATTTCCTAGCCTGAAAATGCCAACAGCCGTACCCCCACAAGATTAACCATCAAGGTCGTATGTCCACCCTGTCGGGCAGAGTGCGTAAAAATATAACTCACCTTGATGGCGGCCGCATCGGCACCTGCAGTCGTCAGGGACGCCGCCATTGAAGTGCAGGACAACACTACCGTGCTTGCTACCACGAGAAGAACAGGTCGCATGAGCCGGGGGCAACTGCGGTACGAGTACTTGCCCACACTTCGAAACAATGGGAATGACTACTCGTGTACATTGGGGACTGACAGCGGGGGGGTCACCGCCGTGTGTATCAAGGTATGTGGTGAGATTGACTTCCTCTAGCAATTAGTATGGACAGTTTAGTTTCATTGAGAATCAGTATGTGAAGAAGGGTTTCAGTAGAAATCATTAGGATGTTCACATAGGGGATTTATAGTTTAGGCTGATATGAGAGCTTTCCGAATTGCCTCTTGAGAGCTTCAACTAGGTACTCCAACGGCTCATATACAGGAAGGGTATTATTGAGTAGGTGAGAGCATGGGAGATCTAGGGAAAGGAGACTGTTACAGCAGTAAACCAATCAACAGCAGTGAATTGGATGAGACTTACGTTGAGTAAGATGAGAAATCAGGATGAGTTATTGGGCAAAATGATAGGTAAAATAGTGAGAACGTACCAAAGAAAGACTAGAGAGAGTAACTGGGTTCTTCCAAGAAACAGTAACTTGGAACGGGAAGGAGCGTTGGATCAACTGCTACCCAGAGCGGACAAGCTATTGTAGGGTCCCAGAGAGGTAGCAGTGGAGAGGAGGACAGAGAAGCAAGGAGGATCACACGCCACATCGGCTCAGTCCACATCTTCCCTCTCTCTCAGCCAGCAGACGAGACAGTTAATAAAAGACATCAAAAGGATTCCTTGACTTGAGCTACTGCATCTACACATCGAACCAGCAATCAGTTCAGTGGCAACCATCTTCAAGAGTGCCAACATCTCAATCCCTATCAGGTACCCAATGGAGTTCGTTGTGCGTAGGCATTTCATAACTGGGCGGCCAGTTTAGACCCACACCCCATACCAGCAGCATCAAGAAACGGTCAGTCAAGGACAAACGTGGTCTATACTCCGTGTACGAGTACACGAGTACTACCTGTCTGTTACCTGTCGAAAGTGGCAGCGGGTGTCCCGACTGAGGTGTATGACATTTGCTTCGTAATTCACTTGACAAATGCTGACCTCCTTTGTCAAAGCTGACCTCGAGGCAGACTTGAAATAGTCAGAATATATTACTTGTAGAAAGTAAGACTTAGTATTGGTCGATGAAATCCTGGCGACGTTCTGTTTCTTAACTACTTGCCTACAATATGACTTTGACAGTTGATTATGCGACAGATTCAAATTCTGATTCACTTGGATACAGCAGGAAATTCTAGGGAGGGGGTGGCTAAAAATATAAAAGTATCTGTATTTAGAGTTGAAAATAGAGAACAAAAGGCGGGGATTTTCGGGTCGTGAATGTTTTTCGGTTGTTGGTTGAACACCCAGTGACTACGTCACTGGGAAAAGATGCCAGGAGACATGTCAAGCAACCCAAAACGTGCGCTGTCAAGGGCGTAAGGCCAAGTATTCCACCCTAAAAACTAGTGCTTTGTACCAGTCAAGGCATGTATGTCCAGGCAAAGTTGCTCTCTGTCATGGGGTGACGGTGCTGTCTCCTGCCATCTTTGGCAGGAGGAGGAGGCAGGAGGATGGTTGTACGAGGGGTGTGGTTCCAGAAACACTATCCAAAACAAGCTTCCACCGGGAAACAGGGGTTCGTGGAAACCCTCTTTTCGCTGCAGGGTTGCATCCGGAAAGCACATCACACCTCCCCGGCTGGATGGCGTTACTGCAGACCAACCATCGTACCGAAACCTGAACTGACAATCCTGGGATACGAATGACTGACTGTTTGAGTGGAAGGAAGAAAAAAAAAATGATGCCCATCAGGCCATGGGCACGAAGGGTTTGCAATGAACGAAGCCGAAGTCGAAAGGGGTCATGCAGTGCGGGGTGATCGATGGTGGCCCGATGACAATACGCGAGCACAGCACTGCCGGCTTGAGGCTTGATGGAGTCATGTCGGGCAGACTGCCTGATAGATCTGTGCCGGGTGCATCCATGGCACCCGCCAATCGGATGTTCAATTGCCATGGGTGCAAGCGGTGGATTAACCAGGGCAGGCACCGTACAGGCATTCCCAACGACGCAAATCCATCTGGATGGGACCATTTCTGTTACCAGTGCACAGCAACAATGGCAATGCAGCTTCCGGCTGGAGGCTTTGGGGGTGCCGCCTCGTCCAGGCGTCTTCCCCGGCCGGTGGGGGGCGGTGCAAGTGCAGAGGGTGAAGTGGCAACGCGGAGTGGTGGTACTTCATCGTCGAGCCACCCTCCAAGGTCACAATCGTCCCCTCCCGAGGGTGGAGGTGGTACATTGCCGAGTGATTGCTGTGCGGGCGCGGATGAGGACATAGACGTAGGGGAAGAGGGCAAAGAGGAAGCGCCTGCGGAGGAAGAGCCTGTGGAGGTAGAGGTTGGCGGGGGGGGACCTGAGGAGGAAGAACCTTGGGAGGAAGAACCTGGGGAGGAAGAGCCTGAGGAGGGAGAGGCCAAGGAAGACGACCCACGTCGTTGGAGCAGCAGAGCGCTACAAGTGGCGATGTCGCGCTTAGGCCGGGCGGTAGTGGATTTTCTTCCAACTATAGCAGCAAACGGCAGCTTATTGCCGCCGAAGAAGAAGGCAGCGGGGGGCAAGGGCAAGAGGAAGGATATCGCTGAGTCGTCGCCCCGTGATGTAGCTGCAGCATTTCGGAAGCGATTTCCTCAAGCACCCATATGCCATCCCGTGGAAAGCGTCGAGACTCGGGCGGTTGAAGCGATGCAACCCGACGCAGCTACTCTCGACATGAAGAAGCGGGAGGGGCAAGGAGCCGATATGGGACGCCTGTTAAGATTGTCGGCGATGTCCGTGTTCGCCACAATTCACGTGGTGGTTGCTCTTTACGTGCATGAGGTGGTGTTCTTCGAGGAGCTGGTCGGCCTGAAGCCCTTCCAGGCAAGTAAATCAAGCCCACCTGGCCGGTGTTGCACTACAAGTTGTTCGTGAGCTTGACACATGGAGTCGCGGACTTCAACTTGTGGTGAGCTGTATTGCTCTTGTGTTGTTTGAGGTATACAGCAGTAGACAAGACTTTCAATGATTTGGCTACGCTCGATACGGCATGAAATGGCTTAATAATATACCCTGGTCTGTGTCATACCTCAGGTGCAGACCAGCAACGGCATGGGAGTAAGGATGATATGTCCGGGTTGCCGATCGAACAAGTTTGTGAAAACTCCAGGGACATCGAGGCACGGCTTCCCTCCCCTGTCCTGGCAAAGAGTGAGTGCGCAATTTAAGGCGTCCCCTGGTGATTTCAGCCTGTTTGCCACAGATCTGTGTCTTGATACCGATGTCATGATGGCGTTCTTGCAAGTATTTTGGAAAAGAACTAAGTTGTGTATCTCCCGGTGTGCTCATGTGGTGTCCTATGGCAGGTGCGAGTGGCGCACGACGTAGACAGGGTGGTGATGCCAGTTTCGGGCAAGTATTCCTGCAAGAATCCTAAATGCCCGATGGTAATCGCGAGTGCTCAGAAGGCAGCGGAGGCGGATCTGAAGGCACCGATTGGTATCGACTGGGAGAACGAAGATACTGTCAAACACTACTGCAAAGACGGGGTATCCTTCAACACAATGGATGAAAGGTATTGGTATGTCGGGCGGCGTTGCATAGTCTAGGGGTACAACACTAACAATAGACTCGCGGCGAGACGTTGATTATGAAGGATATGCGACATACGCGGCGGTAATGTCGTGTATCGGGGAGTACAATAGTGAAGCTTCACCACACCCTGTTTGTAGGGATGGAGGTGACCAGATCAAGTGCAACGACCGTGGTAACCATGCCTTGTTCACAGTTTGTGGGAGCCACTATGAACAACACGTTGCACAATATTTCCATGCAATTACCCAGGTACATGAAGTTGCTTCCTGAGGCGATTGTTGCCAAACTCCCCTTCCGCTTCTTCAAGCAAAATGGCGCATCGGAGGGGCTCATTGACAGAGTTAGGGCTACGGAGGGTAACACGCAGGTGCTACTGTAAGGCGACGTAGTTCGCTCCTTTTTATTTTTTCAGTGCTTTCAAGCTTTCCTTGTGTCGTATTTGCTTCAGGCTGACAGTGGGTTGGGAGCTGTTTTGAAGCTACGACGAACTAAGGAGTTTCTCTCGTTTTTCTTCCCCCCTCGGCCCCCCTGTACTTTCCCCTTCTCAGAACTGTTTTTTTCTACAATACGCTATGTTGTTGCGACGGCCGTCAGAATTTCCACAGGGTTATGTCTGCGGGAAAGCAGGGTCAAGAGGTCAGGGACATGAGGAGGTATATTCGGTTTGTGGACGGCCAGCAGACTGCCGAGCGCAAGAGGCGATTCGACGGCAAGTGTACTCTTTGGCCAGGGTGGAAGTTCAACCGTGGGACCCTGATATCTACACCTTCTGTCCCCGTGTTAAATACCATCTTCAAGGCAGGGCACGAAGAGGTGACAGCTACTGTACTGTTTTAGGGTGTCCGTCGACCAGCAGCGCAGATAAAAGCCGGCTTCCATTGTACATGGCCAACTGTTGGCCGTTTTTCTCGCCGCTATTCGATTCTGGGTTGACCTTTCTGTTAATCTCCGCAGTAGCTCGTTTTCGTCTATCTCATCGGTTGGTCTTTGACGACGGAAACATTAACAACCGCGTCATGCGCACTTAATTTGGTTTTTCGTCATCGCTACACAGGACAAGGACCATATGCGGGCGGAGTTGGAGTCGGAGTCTTCTGGAAGTTTTCTCAACTGGGACGGTACGTTCCGTATTGCTGGAAGGACTGCGGATGAGGCCAGGTGTCTGTTCTTCGCAATGGGAGAGGACGCCAAGGTTCACACGTTTGGAGCTTTGCGGTCAGAGAGCCAGGCTGAGATCGTTCCCCTCATGACGAGGTGTGTTTCGTCCCGCCATGTAATGGACGCTAGCTGGTAATTACTTCATCGAGCCTTGCTGCCTTCTGGCTTGGAGTACATCTTCCTTTCTGCTTGTTGAGTTTGTACGAAGTTGCAGATAAGTGTGTATTTCTTCTAGCATTATCTATGGCAAGTATGGCCTGACGTTGCCTTGTGTCCGCTGTCCATAACGTTGAAATTCGAAATACCGCCCGCAGATACAGGGATAGACGGGAGAGGAGCGGTACACTGTACGATCTGAAGTACGTGTACGACGACCGCTGTTGCCAACAGCTTCGCAATACTGCACGGCACTTCGTGACCGGAGTGTTCCCAAGTGTGATGCGTGCGCCCTTCGGGGATGCGTTCCACATGATACAGGTGTAGTGGGTATGTCCGCGTTGGCTCGGCTTGCTGGTGAGACTAAGCATTAAAGGCATGCAGAATGTATTCTCCAGTTATTTGTACATGCAAACGCAGTTTGATATTGTGTGCACGTTGGAGTACCCATTGCCCAAAGCGTGTTTGGGCAGCACACCTATTTTCGTTGTAATCGCTCGCTCTTCGCACACCCTTTGCACGCCAACATTTTCCTCGCGACGGACTTGCTTGAAGAACGTTTCGGGTTCGACCACTTCAAAGGACCACTCACGACGAGTTCAATTTGCGAAGGAGATCGGGCAGGCTGTCCGCTCCAAGCACGAGCCTGATGTGGAGGCCGTGACGCAGTATCTTCAAGGTCGTGGACTGGACAAGACAACGGCGGAGGCAAAGGCTAAATCCAAGAGTATGGCGATGTACGTACGGACGAAGTCTCGCCCGGTGCCCGATATGGTAGGTGAAGTGAGGAGGGTGGTGAATTTTCACCAGGAGCTGGACGCGAAATGTCTGGAGCAGGGTGAGCTCCCGCTGCTGAGCCCACCGAAACGAAAGGGTAAGTCAGGGCCCGCGGGCACTGCTGCAGTGGCGAACAATCTCATCAAGTGCCTCGAGAATGGATGTGGGTCTGACCCACTGCCGGTGGAGGAAATGTAAGTGTGCCGTGGGCTGGGTACATATCCCAGCCAATGTTGTATGGTTAAGGACTTCTCGCACATGTCCGACGTTCTCTCTTGCCATGTATTAATCCCACTTACTCGTACATTGTACGCCCTTGTCGCTTGTCACTTATTTATAATTTCCGCCACGTGCTTCTGCCTAGGTACATGGAGGTTGGTCGGGGGCCGAAGACGAACCTTATGTCATACTCGAAGAAAGGAGGCACGGGCAAGAACGAAGCGTTCCACAGCAGCATTAACCGTTCGGTTGATGGCACGTCTCACATCAGCGCTGAAGCAATTGACATGAAGCTGCTAGCTCGGGTTCACCGTCACAACTACGAGATGGACCGCAAACATGGCCGCACGAGCAAGGAATCGACTGGGCGCGTTTGGATTGAGCGGGACGCCAACGACGCAGCGAAGCTCTGCCTTACTACGGAACCTTTCCCCAAAGCGGGTCCCCGCCCTCAGGTGAGACCCGAGAGTTGGCCATTTTCGTACAGATGTGCAGAATTACTATTTACGGTAAACACAGCTGATATGGCGGCAAGGGGGCACCAGTAAGTGTTTATGTTCTTTTTTATGTTGTTTGTTTGTGTCTACTGTTTATATCAGTTTGTTATGAGGTGCGAGCTACGTCTATCGACGACGCACAGCTTTTGGTGTTCCTGTACGATGTAACGTTTTTCTTGTTCGGTGTGTCTTACTTCGGATCATCCTTGTCGTCGTTTTCCTCACAAAAAAAATTCAAATCACTGTCCATCTTCCATATTGCTGTAGTTTCTTCTGTTCGCTTGATCATCCGCAGCTTTCGCGCACGCTTAGCTTCGATAAGTGAGCGCACGCTATTAACAGCATCGTCATCCATTCAGAACCACTCACCTCCACTGTTACACCCACCACTGTCACACCCACCTCCCGTTTGTTTTGTAACAACTTCCTACCAGTATGTGCCATTCGTCTCTTTTTATTCTGCGTTTGCGATTGTGCTCTTATGTGTATTCTGCTCCGCTGTTCCCGGCAATTCTCCAAATTCGTATAGGTGTCCAAGGATGGCTTCGAGCCGATGGGGTTCGAGTATGCCCAACGCACGAGGCGGGACGAGCTGGCAAAATGTCGGAACGAAGGACTAAGGAGTGCCCGTGCAAGTAGGGTGGCGCAACGGAGTACGGTCGAGAGTTCACGGGGCGACTCTGGAATCGACCGTCATCCTCCTCAACCCTTGGCGAGGGTCAGAGGCGCAGCTGGGGCTGCGGGGTGAAAGAAAAAGCAGGTGGTCTCCCACAACCCCTTCAGCAAGACCGCCTAACGGTTGCCGAGACGAGCAGGACAAGCGACAGTGCGGTTGGAGGGGCCGACAGAGCAGTTGGGGGGGGCGACTGTGCGGTTGGAGGGGCCGACAGTGCGGTTGGGGGGGGCGACTGTGCGGTTGGAGGGGCCGACAGTGCGGTTGGGGGGGGCGACTGTGCTGTTGGAGGGGCCGACGTCGGAGAAGCCCCTCGTACGGTCAACTTGGGTGGGTCACGGGTTAAGCATGTGAGACGGCCCACCGTCGAATCCCAGCGCCCCCTCACCCCACGAAGCCCGGAAGAGGTCGTCTTGCTGAGCCAATCGTTAACGAAAGCGCAGAGGCAGAACGAAAAGGACGTGCCCGCAGCGGCGGTAGAGCTGTACAACACGGAGTTCTTTAAGGAGCAGTTCTCGGAGGTGTCCACGCCGACGATCCGTGCGCCCACTTCAACGGGAAAGGTGAAAAAGAGATCGATCGAAGTGGCCGCGCAGAAAGCCTCCAAGAATGTCGAAAAGCTCGCCACAGCCTTGAGCAAGGGTCACTCCACTGCGAGGGAGCCCACTGCGAGTGAGCCCACCGCGAGTGAGCCGCCCGTTGAGCCCAAGAGAAAGCGCAAACGCTGGGATGTACATGCTGCAAGACTCACTGTTGCGAACGGCACTCCTCTGGGGATTGGACAGATCAACACGCTCTCAGACACGTTGGCCAACATGTACTTGCGATCTCTGCACCTGTCAGCCAGTGGCAACAGGGACGCCAAGCGCCAGCGCCTGCAGGACTACTTTAGAGCTAAAAACCTGACGTCATACTCCCCTCCGGTCGATCCGGGTAGGGGCAAAGCGGCATCGGGGGCGGAAGCGGAAGCTGAGACTATGACGGGGGTGGACGCGGGGGCAGGAGCAGGGACTGGGACGGGGCCGGGAGCGGGGTTTGGGACGGGAGCGGGAGGGGGGGCGGGGGCGGGGGCGGTGGCGGAAGTATCTGTTTTCCAGCCGATCCAAACCGCGGCATATGATATCGGGGGAAGCGCGGCGGGGGCGGGGGCGAGAGCGGGGGCGGCTGTTTTCCTGCCGATCCAAACCGCTGCACATGATATGGAGGGAAGCGCGGCGGGGGCGGGGGTAGGAGCGGTGGCGGTAGCGGGGGCGGCTGGTGTTGCAGCTATGGATAGTAAAGGAGAACTTAATTTAGAGGGTTTGAGGCCCATGTGAACCGTGCAGGCGATGTCGGTTTGTTGTTGATCGTCTGTATGCCGTGCAGATAGATGTACATACTGTAGGTATATACCGGTCATACATACTATAGATACATACCGGCACCATTTGTCCAATGAGCTTGCTGGATGGTCCTTTTCTGAAGTGTTTTGATTGGTTTGTGACGTATCGGAAGGGACACGGCATGTTTCCACTGAACTCGTGCTGGCGTTTATTTTTAGGACGTTAATTTGCATCGTTTCGTCTGTGCGTCGTCGTTACGTTTTTTTGTTGTTTTAGAGTGTTGAGTTCCATTCGTTGTACTGGATGTTTGGCGTATTGCGACGCTTTTATTTTTTCGTCTATTATACCGTGCTGCTTCGGGCTTCGTTGTGGGGGGGCATTCTTTGCAGCATTTCTCCTGTAACGTTACGATACATTCTCGTACGGCTAAATCAACATTATCGATGCTATTGTGCTAGAATTTTGCTTGTTTTATGGCTGAAGCATGATCTGCATGTGCTCGGACGGCAATACATAAAAAAAACTACTCATATACTGTTATTGCGATGTATGACGAAGCAAGAGAGCGCATTGACAGGGGCTGTTTTCAACCCTGAGTGTCTTTTATATTTTAGAATGGGTATGCTCATCTTGAAGAGCGTCATATTATACTACTTCTGCTGTTGACGTACTCCCACTCTGTACCCAAATGTAACGGCCAATACCGAAATATAGTGGGTACTTGGATTAACTATTTATACATACATGTTACTTATATTTAGGGACAGTGTGGAACTTCTCCTTCTCTGTACGAGTACTTATGATGCCGCCTTACATACCAGGTCTAATCATATCCAATACTGGTATCAGTCCATCCAGCCGGTAGCCGGTATACAGCAGCACAGGACACAGGTATATGGCTATATATATAGTACCTCGTGCCTTGTGCCAGGTAATTGGTATATGTACACCGTATATATTAAGAAAACGACCCAGATTCACACGGAAATAAGAAGTTCGGGAGTCGTTTGCCACTATAGCCAGTATACTCGTACACGACGTACTGAATTTAGGGTAGGAATCCTGTTTCTGGTATATACTACTTCCAGCGGGCGCTGCTACAAAGCCAGAGGCAGCCGGCCTGACTCCGTGTCAGTCGCAGGCCTGCCTGCCTAGGGGCTGGATGTTAGGACACCCAGGTTTGAATACGGCAACTACTGGGCACACGGGACACGACCAAAGGGCCGTATCCAGCCCACGAAGTTTGGCAGTTAAGTTATTTCTTGGGCCCTGTATCGTATGACGATATCCCTGCTGTGATAGGTATTTAGTAATTTTCATAACATTCAGCGATTATAAAAAACAATCGCTGGAGAAATTGCAAGTATCATATTAAACGGAATGGGCAAAATGGGCAACATGCCCATCGGTGCCCATCGGTGCCCATCGAGTGCCCATTGCCCATTTTTTACTTGAAAACTCGAATTTTTTTATTTTTTCAGTAACCCAAATACCCCCCCTCACAGGAGCTTCTCACGTCGCGGGGGGAGGGCGGACAGGACTGCAACTCCACAAGTTGTGTCGTATAGCTATTGAAGAGTGTTGCGATGATAGGGTTTGCGCAAGTAGGTCCGGTGGGAGATGCTATACCCAATTTTGCGCGAGTGTACCTCTACCAACAAGAACACACCGAAGAGACCGACCTAGCTTGGTGATCCCGCCGTTTTGGGCACCACGATGTTCCTCTGTCTCGCCAACGAGGAGCAAGGCGTAGAGCCAAGTGTGTTTCCTATCCAGTGCAAAAGATTTGAGCAGATTCCATACCGATGGACACACGCAGGACTCGAGTAAAATTCAAATTTGTCGTGATGCTGCATATCTATGTATACCTTTCTTTCCTTCGTACATCGATCGGCTGTCGGTTACACCTGCGAGTAGCATGGTGTGTCGTGCAGCTGATGCGGTGGTGTGTGCGAGCCATGGTATCACGGGCGTCAAGATACGAAGTCCAACGGTCGCATGCCCCCCACAACGAGTGGACGGAATATATTTGTACCCGCATCAGGAGCAACAGCAGATGTCATATACGTAGCAGTTTTACAGCAATACTCTCTGAAAACCCCCGAAGCCGCGACGACATAGGATACAAATTTGATGTCCGACTTTACAATGCCAGGAGTCGTACAGCACGGATCCAGCATGATCCTACAAGTATACAAGGCTTTCCTTCGGAGTCGTTTCGTGTACATATAACTGCAATCAATTGGCGACATAGCCCAAAGCCAACCAAACTAAATGTAGTTGTGTAAGAAACGGTACAGGATGTAATAATCGGGTTTATTTAGGAATAATGTGACGTAAGATCGGGTGACGCAAGAGTAAGAATGACATTCGTCTAATAATAAGAATAACATATTTCATCAGTGTGGGGAGAGAGTGGAGTAGTGCTTGGCATGTGGATGATATACAACATACAGGCTGTTGGTTTGGGACAGGAGAGAAAGCAGAAGTGCCGGCAACGACAACGGTTATGGAAATGTTGTATACCAGGTAGTTGCTGGGCGGCCGCGATTTCGATGTAGCCAGCATAGGAGTTTGGATGAGACATGATAGTCTTCCAGGATGCTGTAGTAACGAGGCGGGAAGCCCAGAATGTGGATCTGTTCGCTGTTGAACCCGTTGGATATGTGCAGGAAGAAATAATCGTGATTTTGGGAAATGTGGGAAACAATTTGTTTCTTTTCATTCGTCCTGGATGGCGACAATCTGCTTGGCGTACTGCTTCGGAATTCCGCGAAGCCCTGGAGCAGGCGAAATGGAAGGGAGTCTTTTTGCGCTTGATGATGATGTCTCCGTCTTTGACGGTGGAGTCTGTCAGGCGGCAGTTGTAGCACTTGCCACGGGCCTGGTCGAAGTAAACATATAGGGTGTGCAGGGCGGGAGTGGCGTGCAGGGAATGGCGGGGGAGGGGGAAGGGAGGGGGGGGGGGCAGAGTTCATTATTTGTACTACTCTACAGCGGCACAACAGCAGCACGTTATCGCTTGCTATACGACAGCAGCAGCAGCAGCAGAAGCAGCATGTACGTAATTTCGTTGACGATACAGAAATATGTAGACACACAAGTGTAGTACAGTACACACACAAATCACGTCCAGCATGATGTACGGCAACAACGCAGCAGCACCACAAAAAAAATCATTGACGATACAGAAATATGTAAACACGCACAAGTTTAAGTGTAATACACACACAAATCATGTCCAGCATGATGTACGGCAACAACGCAGCAGCGCCACAAAACGATCAGGAAACACAATTATCCGAGTACATACAAACATTCAGTGAATATCGCGGCAGCACTGAAAGCAGAGCAGCAGCAGCAGCAGCAGCAGCAGCAGCAGCAGCAACGGATCGCCACAGCGTTGGCAGCAGCAGCATAGCATCGATATCTAAGGAAGGGAGAAAAAAAGTATGTGCCCCGAGGCCGTCCGAAAAGTATTTTCGTTACCTCACTATAGACCCACCTCCGCATGCTGTACGGCAACAACGCAGCAGCAGCATATTAGCAACAACACGAAATACGAGAAAAAGTAGTACGTACTCAGAATGCAGGAGCAAAACGACCAAAATATTTTTTTAACGTATCAAAAAAAACTTTTGGGTACAAAAATGGCCAATAAAAACAATAATCCGTGTTGGCAGCAGCAGCATAGCAACGATTTGAAAATAAGGAAGAAAAAAAGTATGTACCCTGGTATGCCGCAATCGCAAAACCTACGGAATTTCATTGACGATACCGAAATATGTACACACACAAGTGCAGCATGATGTACGGCAACAACGCAGCAGCACCACAGTAGCAGCATAGCAACGATATATATGAAAATAACCAAGCCAAAAACGAGAAATTGCAGTACGTACGCAAAACGCAGGAGCAAAACGACAAAAATATTTTTTCACGTATCAAAAGGAACCATTTGAGTACAAAAACGACCAAGAAAAACAGTAATCCGAGTACGTACGAACATTCAGTGGATATTGCGGCAGCATTAGCATTAGCAGCAGCAGCAGCAGCAGAAGCAGCCACAGCATTAGCAGCAGCAGAAGCTGCAACGAATCGCCGCAGCGTTGGCAGCAGCAGCAGCAGCAGCAGCAGCAGCAGCAGCATAGCAACGATATGAAAATAAGGAAAAAAAAGCATGTACCCTGGTATGCCGCGATCGCAAAACCTACGGAATTGACGATCCGAAAATATGTACGCTTCCAGCATGATGCACGGCAACAACGCAGCAGCACTACATACAACAGCAGCAATTGCACAGGAGCAGCAGGTGCACAGCACGGCAACAGCGCAGCAGCACTACAGCAGCAGCGAGTGCACAGGAGAAGCAGGTGCACAGCAGCAGCAGCAGCACTTATGGCGTGGCGCTGACAGCAGCAGCAGCAGCAGCGGCAGCCGAAAACGAGCAAAAAATGAGTACGTGGGGTCACCAAAACATGTACACACAGAAATCGTGTGCATGTGTTATGGTTTTAGACCGTTTCAGGAGTTACGACGACTTGCGTTTTTGTATTAGCAGGGGCCGCGTCATTTACGGCCTCCCCCATTTGTGGATTGCCACTCTTTCTCTCTCCTCTTCGGCGGTCCTACGTGTTGCCTCGGTCATCGCTCTCGACCGGAGGCTCAAAGCAATCAGTTTACCATCTACATACCTGGGAGACCTTCTCCCTAGCGTCAGAAGCACGCTCTACCCCTCTGGGACACGTGCGAGCCCACGTCTCGACTCGGTTGGATCGTGGCCAGACTTGAGGTTGGTCTTATTATTTGTATATTGTAGGCATGTGTTGTAATCCTGTTCTATCCTGTATCTGAAGCGGACTGTCAACGGCTGATCCTTCGAATAGGCTCATGCCCGTGCTGCTTGCCTCATCCTGACCCAAGACCTCATGACCTATACGCTCCCGATCCATAACATGGTGTCCAATCCGAGAATCGAACTCGGGTTTCAACACATGCACCGAAAATGCACCACAGTAGCAGCAGCACTCACGTCGTTCGGTGCAGCGGTGACGGCGACAGCTGACTCCTCCGTTCCTTCGTTCACGTCCCGCAAACAGTTGTGCATGTGCGCGTTCGCGTGCACTGTGTGTAAGAGGAGCCGACGCAACGCACGAAGGGGAAAGAACGAGCATGGATGAGTAAAAAAAAAAAGCGCTTTGACGTAGGTTTGTATGCAAAAAGGCAATTGAAAACCCCCAAAAAACGTACTGGCAACATACAGCATGCACAATAGACATAAGACACTCGCCACCGTCAGCAGTCTCGAGGGAGTACGAGACAGTCCCTTCCTTGATCGGGCGAGCACAGAACTCGCAGTCGGTTGCCCTGTCAGGATGATCCCGCCACCAGCGCACGTGAGATCCTTGCAGGTGGCGAAGGCCACGTTTTTGCCACCAGGCGCGGAGTTCTTGACCAAGTGCTGGTCCGTGCACTGGTCGCACACAACAGCCGGCACCAGGTCGGTCTTTGTCGTTGCCGCTCTCTTGCCAGAGGGCGAGGACCACGCGCCTCTCGACGAGGGGGAGGTGAGCTTAGGGGGCGTGGAGAAGGGAGAGGCGGGGGTTGCAGCACCAGCAGGTTCGCCACCGACAGCAGCAGCTTGGCCGCCGACAGCTGCACCTACCTATCTATGCCGTTCGTCGAAGGCGAGACGCCTCTTTTAGGCGCCGTGCAAAGAGCTGTCTATTGTGGTTGGCAGTTTGCGGAAGAAGAAAGAAGAAAGGTTGTTTGGCTGTTTGGCGAAGAAGAAAGAAGAAGGGCTGTTTGCGAAGAGCTGTCTATCAGTCGGTCTGTCTGCCAAGAGCTAGCAAGTGACAACGACCTCAAAAATCGTAATTATAGTTGTATCTATACATACAGGCGGGCACGCTGCTCGTAGACGGTCGATATCACCAAGCTTACTTGTGGTTGTTTTGGTCGCTGTCTCGGGGTCCAAAGGGGGTTAAGATACCAAGGACACGGTAGGATTGTCCATTATTAGGTTGCACCTTCGTTTTGTTTTCTCTCACTCAAGCCCTCCGGTAAGAATGAGCCTAAGGTCAGTGTTTGGATGAGGTATATATAATAGAGCCCCTCAAAAGTGAGGAGCCTCGGGAAACATGGAGTTACACCTATCGTAGCATGCATCACGAAAAGAACGATGATACTTCCGGGTTGGCAATGGTACGACGCCAACCGTATTCTCTGATAGGGGGGCTTCATGGGGCTCGTGCGGACCCTATTTCAACGACTCGGTATATTACGCCGGGTGCGGCTTGTATTCCCTCAATCATAGGGCTTGTCGGGTGCCCATGGTCTGTCTGCCACTCACTGGCATTCGGCGGAGCAGGGTTGTCGTCGCTGCGGTTTGTTCTTGGAACGTCATTCAACCCGTGATTTGATTCGCGATAAATCATCCTGCGCTTGTTTTGTTTTGACGATCTGTCGGCCGTAGCACTAAGTATTGTTAAGAGTAAGGGAGAACAGCAGCATGACCTAGGGGCTGACTACTGCTAGCAGGTTGATGCCTTTGGCTCTGCTCTGATCACTCGCACGAGGTGCTTGACGATTTTAGATGTTGTAAGCTCTTGTATTAGTTGCTGCTTGCCTGGCCAGATGTCTTCTGAACGAAGGGGCGAGGCGCTCATCAGAAACGCAGGCGATAATGTTAAGATCAAGGTCGGGACACTTTGTATCCCTGGACAGGTTTGCCTATTAAGTTGGAACTCGTTGGTATTCATGTGTGCTGTTTGCTTAGAGATAGAAGAAGAGCAGCTTTGTTTCTTTCGTGCACGCGGAGACTGAGAGCCAAGCTTGTTCCTCGCTGGGAAAACCCCTGGCTTTCCATCTAAGGTACGCCTCCCAAGTACCACAAATACGATCCCAATACTTGAACCCAGGTTATTACCGGGCTTTTCACCTGATTCAAGCCAGTATTATAACAATACCGCCTGTCAGGTATGATGAGGGGACGATTGCTACAAACCATAAAGCCGCAACGGGGGAGGGGGATACCATAACGCTAACCCACCCCAAAGGGCCGTATATGCAGATTCATAGAAAACCCAGGCACGAACAAAAACAATGCGGAGAATGAATCGAATATGCGGCACTTCACAACCCACTCCCGCACCTCTAACTTGCAAGGCTGTAGCCGATTACACGTGGACACTGCGAATCAGACAACAACAAGTCCGAAAGTACGGATACGCGAAAGCAGGCAAAACAAGCTACAACTACCTTGACGCTAAATCGAGGACTTGAACTCGAGGAAGCGGTGTGGCCCGCGTAGCCAGGAGCGACATGAGCTAACCTGAGAGCGAAACACAAACATCAAGACAAAAATAACCTTTACGCTACCCACTGCGAAGGCACCGGGTGCTTCGAGAATTAAATCGAACGGGGGGGGTAACGCAACGGAACAAGTGCTGGCGCGACGGAGCTCACTCGAATAGTGAGAAATGTTTATAATTTTTTTAAAACTACGGTACGCTGATTCATAAAATAGATAATGTCCCCAAAGGACCAAAAATATCGGGAATATACATGACGAAGAGTGTGAGGATTTAAGGGACATCCAGTTAATGGTTGTCTTACGCATATAGATTCATAATTTTTACTGTACATAATAACCTTTCAGAACGTGATGTAGAACAGTGTCGGAAAACAGGAAATCACACAACGAGAGAACCCAAGACAATCAAGACCTAATCCCATAAAAGAGGGCAGAAAGGACGCGTGCGAGATTTCGCCGACACTGAGCGCGCTAGAACACAAAACATGCAATGAACAGACATCGCTACGGTCTATTGTTAAGGTCTGAGTCCGTTGGTCTATCGGTACAAGGTTAATCAATTGCCTACTACCTAATCTAAACCAAATAACACTCTGCAATATCGCGCGGGAGAGGGCGGAATGAAAACGGCCGCTAAAGAACGAAATCTATCACCTCGGCCTGCTTGGGGATATTAAGAAGGCGGAGGGGTGACGCATGAACGGCAAATGGGGTCAGACCTAAACCCAGGGAAACCTGTATACGATGCGTATGAAAGGCTCGTGTGGCCTCGCGAAAACCAAAGAGGGTCCAATAAAAGCAACAAACAGAAACTGGCACGACTGAAGGAATCAAAAAGCGAACGGACGTTTCCGCCACTCTCGAAGAGGGGGCGAAAACAATCGTAGATGCTGCACGTAGGAGACGCATGGCCGAATGGCAACGAGGAAGATGTTAATCCAACCATCAGCCCAATCGGCGCAAGAAACTCAACAGCCGGCTGCCGTGAAAGCAGGGAAACCACTGGAGAATTTGTGAGAGGTCAAACAAACAGTACACCTACAGCACAACAAACCAAGAAACCACACAAACAGTGACACGATACCAATCCCAGCCCCGGCGACTACAGAAGACACTCATGTGAAAAAACCTAAATTGGTTACGGGGACGTATTCAAGTCGGCAGAGCCAGCTAATACAGCTCCGCGGGACTTGTTAACGCTACGCACAATACCACGCATGAGGGAGCTTTCAGACGCCTAGAGCCGCGAACGGCTCCATTAGCCGTAGCATACCGAGAAGAAGATAGCGCGAGCTTGACCGGTCCGGGGTCGTCCAAGAAGCGGACGACGTCCTGTCCAGGAGTTGAAGTGTGGGCGGAAATTTTCCCGAGCCACCAAAGATTACCTTGACCCTTGCACCAAAAGTGAGCGCCGATAGACAAGGTGGTGCCGCTGAACCGGCGAGTCCACGTTTGCTGGTCGATAGAGGGAATACCAAAGCAGCATCGCGAAGTCCTACTACTGTACTTATTTTTGTCGGCTGCCGGTATGCTGCGTTAGTCGTATGACAGGCCGCGTGGAAGTAATAAAACGCCTATCCGCGGCGGCTTGGTCGGCACGTGCATCCATACTGTGGGTCTTCAGGCGGATCGGACAGCGCACTTGCATATCGTCAAAATTCCGTGATCTCCCACATTATTTTGGCTTTCGATTTTACTTCCACGAAAACAAAACAAGTAAACTTTAGTTCCATGGACGGAAAAAAACTTCTATGGAAGCAATTTTGCTTTCATTTTAACTCCATGGAAGTACTTTTGGCCCCTATGGAAGTTGGGTTTACTTCCATGAATGTAAGAGATCTTCCATGGAACCTTCGAGCAACTTCCGTGAAGGATTCCCCTAACTTCCACGGAAGAATAGGTTGGATTTACTTCCATGGAAGTTGTGTAAGCTTCAAAAGAATCTGCCTCCGTGGGATACTCCACCAATATCCCTACTGTCCTGCCTCAGCTTGGTGCATTGACCCCGCAGTGGGTCCTTCCAGAACTGTAATTAGCTGAGCCACCGGAGGTCCACTAGTCACCCTGATCCCAAAAACCGTGGAAGAAAATAATCTTCCATGGAAGTAACTGTTACTTCCGCTGAAGTAACATGGTAAATGTTTAACCGGAAGGAAGTGAAAAACACTTTAATAGAAGTAAACAACCTTCCGATGGAAGTAGGACAACTTACTCCTTGGAAGTATCAGTAGTGAGGTCTATGGAAGGTAATGGAAGTCGGTGGACTCTTGTGGAAGTTAATAATGGCAGCTTCCATCGGACGTGGTTGTGGGAGCTTGAGTCGGTGGAAGTTGGTGGAAGCTTCCACTTGCACCAACAGTGGATTTTTCCACGTATCATGGAAGTACAATTTAAGTTTCCATGGAGAAGTAAATTCCACTTCAATGGAAGTACGTGGTAACTTCCATGCAAGTAAGAACAAAAAGGGGAAATAATGTGTTGGACTCAATTCCGCTGAGAACTAAAATAAAAGTAGGAACTGCGGTGCTGTCGCGCACTCCTTGTCCAACTTCCCAGCCTCGATACAACGGCTGAAACTTATTCGGACTTCAAACCCTACCCCCAACCTCGCCTGCTTCGGAAATTCCTTGGACTGATGAAGCTACAGTGATGATGCAATGTGGATCTATATTGGAAATGACGCTACAACTAAAAAAGATCCTAGCCCATAGAGGAGAGGAGTTATTAAGCGTTCTTAATTGAAGCAGGGACAAGGCGAAAACGTACTACTGCTGTCCCCCATAGGCCAATCAATGGACAGTACATCATTCCCGCGACGCTTTGTTGCTGTGAAAGGGAAGCCTGTACCTGTTCGGAAACTGCTTACTGAAGCAGACCACCGTGCGCAACCTCGGCAGCGCGGCGGCCAACGACTCCAGCGTTGTCGCGGTGGAGAAGTGTCAGACCCGGCACAAGGAGCAACTAACTGCAGTCGAAACACATGGACCTGTGCGAAGGCCTACAGCGGACCGACTGCAGGGACTTCATGAACACGACATTCGCGCTGGTTCCAGCTGGGCGGTCCTACCGACTGGGCGAGGCGCTCTCGGCGGGCGCCATCCGCGTCTTCATCTACCAGAATTTCGTGAAGCCGTTCTTCGAGAAAAAACCCCAGGAGCACGTTTTCGTTCTCATTCCCGGCGGAGGAGGCGCCACGCATCATTGACACGCTCAGGGCGGTTCCTGTCGAAAACCTTGCCAAGAAGCAGGTCAGGCGAAAAAGTCCCTATTGCGGTGGCAGCTGGTGACCTTTGTTTACATGTGTTTCCTCGAAGTCGTGTGTGGGGTATGAGGGAAACAAAAATTTCATTTTAGGAGGACCCTCAGAAAATCGTGTAAACCTTTTCGTATATCGCGTCAAAATCACGCACGATGCGTGAAACACACACACGAGACGCCACCCCCCCCTCCTTGTCCCGTTGCGACTCGTCCCTCTCCCGCCCCTCTCCGCCCAACAGGCTAACGTGCTAGAGGTGTTCCAGAGTTATTTCGAGCGCGATATGAAGGGTACCGTACACACGGCACTGTGTATTTCAGAGAAACGGTTGTCGTTCCGTGGGAGAAGTTGGTAACTATCTCTGCTGTTGGTGCTGCTGCTGGTGCTGTTGTTGGTGCTGCTGTTGGTGCTGCTGTGTTGCCACTGTACGTTGGATATATCATACCAATCACGATTTTATTGCTCGTTCTGTTTTTGCAATTGTGGTTCTGGCCATGCCGCTCGCGTGCATGTATTTTACCTGTCGTGGTGTGCGCTGCCCCACGTGCAAAAAGTTGTGGTTGCTATATTTGCTTGCGCTCTGCCCCGTGCGTGTGTGTATTTATGTGGAGGCCGTATATATCCCGTACGAAGGGGTCGGGTTTGCAGTCTCTAATGCAGTTTCGTACGAGGAAAAAGGTTTCCACGGTGCACACGGACGGAAAATTCCTCATTTTTTCCACTCTTCTAGTTTTCAGGAGTAATGGCCCCGCCTGCATCCCCGTGCTGAAAAATCGAAAGCGTCCTGGTGGGGGCGGGCAAACCAAGAGCTCTAAAAACACTAGAGCTCCAAGTCGAGGGAAGGAACCTACCACAAAGTCAGAGCCAGACCCCTAGTGGACTACCTGGTAGTCTAGAATTGTGAAGACAGAGGGTGCGTTGGTCACGCCGGCGACGTTGTATGATGGAATATGGTTTCAATTTCAGCGCCATTGAGGACCGTTCTTATCGAAGAGCGTTTTGTCCTAATTTTCCTGATTTTCCTTCGTAGTTCTTTTCCCCGGGTTTTCTTGTTCGATTTTCTCCCGTTTTGATCTTTGTTGTAGCGCCTGATTTTAAAAGATGTTTTGCTTTTTCCTGCTTTTCCTGCTTTGGTTTTCAAGAAAAGAGGAAAATCAGGGAACAACTTTGTCGATAATCGTGGCCCTAAGCCCCGGGAATACGTCGCATCCCAGTAGCGTGGTGTGACAGATTCTGGCTTTCATTTCGACGCTATTTCAACGCTGGAAATGTTTGCGTAACTGTTCAGCGGGATAGAAGCACTATCGCATTACAGCATGATGTGGAAAATTGTTACATCGTTTTATTGCTCTAAAGGATATTCTTCCGTGCAACCCCCCCCCCTCCCCCGCTCGTGTACGTGTTTAGCGTTGCCGAATGACCCAGCGCTTGCGATAGACTTTGAACGAGGCTCCTGCAAAACTAAAAACACAACATCGATCATAGTCTGCGGCTACCCCGAAAGCGACAGTCCGTCGGCCTCGCCATGTAAGGCCACGAAGGGCAGTCAGCAAACGTGGCGAGAGTAGAGGGGAACACCGTGAACTCCAGCAGTTGCCGTGCCCTGGATGTTAGGAAACGTTCGGCTTGCAACTGACAATGAACGCAAACCGCTGCCTTGGACAACGTGAGCTACACGTGATCCACTTAACTATGAACGCAATACAATACTGTAAGCACTACGCATGGAGTTGACGGAACGGGATACATATTGGCGGATCAACCACGAGTCACGGCTTTCCTGTGGCCTCGTGAAAGGTAACGAGACGAGCGGCCACATCGTCTCTCCAGGGTAACCGCTCACGGAAAAAAATGATTCGGCAGCGCTTGTCCAAGTGATACAGACCATCGACCCCTGTTGGATTGGTTTTTCCCCGCACGGGAACATGAGATACCCCCTTGCCCCACAAAAAAAACAAAATTCGACGCTGTCATCCACATTCAATAAAACCTGCCTCACATGCGGTTCTTAGTAGGATGTAGTTCACCCTCCGACTCGCCAATACGCCCCACGGCGCTTCGCGCTTGGGGCAAGCAATGTCTGCCGGGTAGGTGAAAACCCGACGGGCCTCGTCCCGGGATTGTAGGGATGTGAGAGTTTATGGCTATGCGAGTACGGCCATGCATGACATGAGTACACCCCGCTCCCGCTCCCCAACCCTTCAACGATAATGTTCGCGCTCCGGCAGGTGGTTGGCTTCTTATCCTTCGAAGAGCACGCTGGCACTTCTGCTGTTAGCGAGATGCAACACAATGATACGATACACACATGAACGCAGATAGACCAACCCCAGCGATTGGTGCACGGGGAACGAGAAAAAAAGAGGTGCAGCGCTCTCGACCTCTACCGGATTTTTGGAAGTTTCACAAAAAGGATAAAACACGATCTACAGTGTAGATCACCTAGATCCCAACCTGCCGCTATGATACGTTGTACAGGATATGTGCAGTACGCATACGATCCAGCAAACGTGTGCTAGATCGTGCAGCTTATACGGCTCCCGCCCGGTAATATGTGCTAGATCATACAGATCATACAGATCAATCTGCGCTGAAAGATTTAGACAACGAAGTGGGAATGATCTGTATGATCTATCTGTCCGATGTATGCAACTCTTTCTTGCCCTCGTCCTAAATACGCGAGTACATGTCGATTTGACGCAAAGCGTGCGTCCCAAAGGTTGGATAAGAAAAAACAAACGGGTGCCGCCCATGACGCTCGTCTACTCGAAAACCGAAACACTCAGCGAGTGTCTCTGCGGGCACGAGAGAACAGAAGAGAATCGAGCGAGCGCCGCACGGGCACGAATAAAAAAAAGGAAGCGATGGCGACCCCCACCCTTCTATAAAATCGCCAAATTTTCCGCTCAAGCCCTTCACCCGCGCTAAACGGTGGCGGACAAGTACCCCACGATGTAGACGGAAGCCTGGCCTTTGAATCCCAAACCGTAGTCAGCCCCTTGCGGAAATTCTCCGGGCGTGCCGCACGTGGTGCCGAAGAAAACCCACCGGTCTTGAAAGTTTGCTGCAGGGAAAATAAAACATCCATGGGGGGAGGCTGATCATATGTAGCTGACAACTTCGCTGTAGATTCAGAAATCATGGGGGAAGAGCGCCTATATTAACTGGGATTTTCGCTGCAGCGTCACAAACCACGGGGGAAGAAAAATGTTTATTACGGGGGAGGGGCCATAGTAAATGGGACCAAATATTGTTGGCAAAAAAAGGGAAATAGATAGGTTTTGGTGTGTACCGTAGGTCCTATTTACTATGATCCTCCGTAATAGCAGGTGGGCAGAGTGACCCCCTTTGAGAAGGCACTAGTCTAAGAAAATCACGGTAGGGCCATAAAGCATGCGGGAATACTTGACAGGAGCAGGCAGCGAGGGGCAGCGGCGCGAATGCAGCACAGCATGAAACGAGGGTGCCACCGCGCTATCCTGGCAGGAGTTGAACAAGGCCTTTCGACCACGGCGAGGGGAAAGGTGGCCGGGCAACACTAGGAACAAAACCCAAGATGAGGTGAGTTGGAATACAAACTCCTCGTCCTACGAAAATTGTGGCAACCACAACAATGCATGCTTGCCTTCGAAAAATGCCTGCGGGTCGTCACACCCCCACTTCCACGTGGAATAAATCCCGCTCCCTCCAGCTTTGGCTGCCGCGACGGCGCCCTCCGATACAGAGGTCGCACAGAAAGCGCTGAGCGAGAAACATCCAACAACAACAACAACAACAGCAACAACAACAACAACAACAACAACAAGGAAAACGGGAATTGTGTGAGTTGCAAGCTGCCTTGCTGCAATCTTATGCTGCTTGCTTCGGTGAAAAAAAATGGTGGTATACACCACGCTTTAGCGTCACGACGGTGCGTCGATCTGTCCATCCGTGAGACTGGGGTTTATGTGCAAGTTCGGCATCTCGTTTCCCTGCGCCTTCCCGCCGACGTCGCCTCCGTGGCCCAGCGCTAGCCAGAGCAGCGGCAGTGGCTCACGTTTTGTTCGCGTTCGAGGTCTCGTCTCTGGTGGATGAAGAAAGCTGTCGAATCGCTATAACTGTTGTTGGTCGACACTAAGCGGGTTATCTGGGGTAGATAGGCTGGGTATTTAGCGTCGAGGTAACCCAATGGTGTGATGAGCCGGGCCGGGATGGGTTCATGGGTGGGCTCTCAATATAGCAGGGCACACAAGGTACATGTAGACGTGGAGTAGAGTGAAATACCCGGCACTTCCGTGGTACATTCGGAATGCCCCCGGGAGCAACATGCCTGTTGTCTCGACGCATTAACAGACCGTTGCATAAAACCGTCCCGTACACCTCATGCACTCAACATTCAATTTATCGGCCGGCTTGTGTACCGTGGTGGGGTGGCTGAAACAGAGAGGCAGGTACTGTGCAAGCGGTCAAATGCGCCGCCCGATTTACGATATTCCGCCTAGCAGCGTTCAACGCCTGATATGGCATTCTTCGCCCCCCTCTACTGTTTCAGCTGAATTCTTGCGTTTCAATTCGAGTACCGGATACCGAATATCACACGGGTGATAAAATAACACACCTCCTCGGACATTTTTTTTCCAAGGCTTTTTCTTGACAACGGGGAGAGTGCACGCGCCGAGCGACGCGTCTATGGAAAGGCTTCGACGAGATTTTTCCAGAGCCACCATTTTCGTTTCGTGTGTGCCCCCCCCTTAAGGCATTTTTTGGGGGGGGAAACCGGGTCTGAAATTCGTCTCACGGTGTGTATTATCTTTTCACCCGTGTGATATACCTTACTGCTGTGAGGGCTTCGCTCCATTTCGTGCACTCAGAGGCTTGAGAGGAACCAAGACGTGGCATATGCCCGAGACAAAACCACAGCTCCAGACACCAAAGAGGATGTATCACCTTGCCCTCTGAGGCCGGTGGCCTCTTAGTCGACCACGGGGCTGCTCGACGTATGGAGCAGCACGTCAACCCGACTAACTCGCAACTCAAAGACCCGCGAACGAGTAAAGGGCTGCCAGTCCAAAACCGATCGATCTACAAATCACGCCGGCGGAAACAGTATCCCGCCGTCCCTCAAGTAACGCCTCCAAAACAAATAGAACTCTGGCGATTTCTGTGACAAACAACAAATTGACACGGAATGGTGCAGCATCCCAAGCGTGTCACCTTCGGTCAGGCTTCTGAGCCCGAATACGCTACCTGGCACTATTAATAGAAGCGGTCGACGATTCCGCGGGGCTAGCAACCTCCCGAAAGCGTGACACCAACGGGGTTTTGTATAATATACGGCATACCACTGGAACCGGTGTGAATACCCCCTCGTGTGGTGGGGGTGCAAGCTGTCATACCATGTACCGGTTTATTTCGAACGGCAACCAGCGCGCGAGAACAGAAACGTCACCCAACCTCCATAATCGAAGCAAAAGAGCGGCAACCACACCTTGCGCTTGCCTCGGCAATGAGCCAGGGATGACACAATACTACTCTCACCTGTTCGGGGAGCTGTGCCTGGCCAGAGTTTGGAGTAGGCACACAAGCTCCTGCTCGTCCAGATACCTGCAGCGGGCGGGGGAAAACCATCAAGCGGCGGATATACCGTCTACAGTTACATCCGTGCGGCCGAATAAAATAGGTAAGGAGAACGGGAATCAGAACGTGTGCCGAACGTGAGCGTAGGCAGAAAGGTCTGCCATCTGAGCATTGGGGCACAAAAAAAAAAAAACAGCAGCTCCGACAGCCACCCTTCGGAGGGCAATCAATCGCTCTTCGTAAAAATACGCGAAAACTCCCATGAAATAAGAGTTTCTATTACGAAAGAGGTGGAATTTTAGGTCACAAGAAAACATTACCGCCGGGGTACCTCGGCGGCTGAGGAGGAGCTGAGGAGCTGCCCAGCATCGTTTTACATTGACATATCTAGGCGATGGGATTGTTGGTCGGGCTGCCCCTTCATGTTTCGTCAAGGTCAAGCCACTGTTTCGGTGAGGGAAAAAAAGTCCTGTGAGTGAGGACCATCAGCAAAATTATTAATAGGTGGATACCTCTATACCGTACACCTGTCCGAGGAACGTGTTTTTCAAGAATTCCACACCTCGGACGAATCATCGATTCCCACAGTTCATGATCTAGATCTTTCATGGCAGATATATCCCCTATCTTGTATGATGTAGCTCAAGTTGCCGGGTGGGACCCGTATAATCTGCATGATCTAGCGCATGTTTGCTGGGTTGGATCTACACTCTACAGATCGTGATATATCTGTCCGAGGTGTGAATCGTTCCCGTCGTTGTTTAAATTACCCGACGAGAGCCCTGGGGATGCGCCGTGAAGGGAAACCTGCCGGGTCGCGTGATAGCGACCCCTCACCGTATTGATGGCGCTGCATCATGCAGTAGCTAGCGCTGACTAGAGCTTTGGGTAGACTAAAAACGAGCGAAGCATCATCTAACTGGGCAATACCCGAACATACTACAAATATCCTCGCAACCTTGCCTGCCGTCAAGGATTCTAACGCTTTTTTACCCGATGAGATATACTTGTACTACGTAGAATAAGGAGACGGGCATTAAGCGGGCACTTTGTTTCGCCGTGGTGTCTGCCCTTTGTCCATGACTGTGGCTAACGGATCAGATCAACATGTACCGCAACGTCTTCTCTGTAGCAAAAGGTGCCCGGAGCTTACTGGGCTGACTTCAAAACGCCGCGATGTTGACACCGCAGCAACATACTACCCAACGTCGGTCTGATGCTAATGGCAGGCGAGCTGGGTGTGAGATAAGGTCCACCCTTCATTGTTATCGCATTGTGTCAAGCGGATAAATTACGAGTATGTCTTACTCGTAGTACGGTGTATTGTAAGTTCAACATACAGTACCTCTGGCGAGATGTTGACCGTATGTGTGGCAGGGCAGCTATCTCACCAATAAGAACGTTGCTGTAGGACCTTCACCATTAGGAAGTTTGCCATAGGACGGACTAGCTCACCATCAGGAATGTTGATATAGGACGGAAACTGTCAGCCAGTACAATAGTCCTTAGACTAGCTTATCTGCCCGTAGCATGGGCATTGTACCGGATGAGCAGGCAAAGGTCAGCCCTACCTCGATCACTCCTCCGCTTTTCTCCTCCTTTTCTCCTCCACTCCTTTCCTTTCCTTTCCTCTCCACACTTCCTTTCTTCTCTTCTTTTGGTCTCTTGAGATCATTATTCTTTCCATGATAGCCACATAAGCGCCAATTCCAAACCATTTTATTTCTTCTTCTTCACATGTGATCTTCACAGACACTTCGATGCCGCCTCTGCCGTCTCTCTTCACAGAGACAGAGCCTCGACACACGCATAATTATTTCATATTGTGGGGTAGGTGCCTTGGTGAGGGCGGTACCGGTCATCGCGCTTTTGTTATCCGCGGCTTCCACTGCTAGCTTTAGCTCCACGCTTCTGGGGGCGCAACACACATGCAGGCAGGCCATTTGAACTATCTCCCATGTCCCAATACCCCATCTCACATCGTTAGCCCTTCGAGAATCCAAGCGCTCGGCTGGTTGGGGTCGAAGCCCGCTTTAAGCAGCTCGCCCTCCCACCCTTCCTGGCTTAGATCCGCCTCCACCGCGACCACCTGCGCCTGGCCGACACCCCCACCTCTCTCCTTCGAACTTTCCTCGGCAAGTGCATTCG
The DNA here is from genome assembly GCA_031763025.1 of Macrocystis pyrifera. Lineage (NCBI taxonomy): Eukaryota > Phaeophyceae > Laminariales > Laminariaceae > Macrocystis > Macrocystis pyrifera. The sequence goes on along the minus strand of JASSKH010000021.1, from coordinate 2,100,219 downwards.
ACAAAAGAGCGTTCTTCACCCGCAGCACCAGGGCCTGGTCTACCTCAAACACCTGCCGACAACAAGAACGAAATTGATGGCGCGGAACGGGATGCGTCGGCGGCGGCCCTGTGGCGGCCGTGTGAGTGACGGAACGAGCACATAAAAAAGAGGGCAGCGGCGCCGTGCTACTGCAGTACGGGTTTCACTTGATTTGTAGCATAGCCCAACCATTTATCGCTGAGGGGAATCGTCCTCAACCGTTTCAACTCTCACAACTACCGCACAGAGAGTTTGAGTCCGCACCGGGGTGCTGCGATTGTTTTCTCGGCGCTCGTGTTCTCTCAACGGCTCGAGTCGAAGACGAGCACTTGAACATTCGGAAGGCTCATATCTCCACAAACGCCTCCTTTGTTCGGTACTGACAACCTTCCCAACCGGGAAAAAAACCGAGCGCCGAAAAAAGATTGCACCCCTGTGCGAATTCAACGCTCTTGAGGTACCCAACTATTTTCTCGTTTTGTGTGTATTTTACGACGTTTCGCTAGATACCTGTAGCATTGGGTAAACATGCGGGGGTACATGGTTTCCATCTACCGTAGGATTCTGAAAACTACGCCTCCCCGTGATTGACCATGGGATTCTGCGTCGGGCCTAACCCTCTCGGGACTCCAGAGGGAACAATTACAGGAAACATTGTGGGTCACCGCGTGATTGTGGGGTGATACAATGGTTGGTGTACGGCTGGGAGCTCACGCTGCTCGTAGAACGATTTTGGTAACAGCGAACGCTGGCATTGGTTTAGTCGCCATCTCCGAGCCTGAAAGGGATTAACTCAGAAATATTCTAGAACAAAGTCAGTGCAGTCGGGGTTGCGATCGTTCTTCAGCCCTCGATTTCTTTCATAACTGCAAGGTTGCCAATATCGAACAAAGGGGGCGTTTTCGGGGGGGGGGGGGGGGGGGGGGGGGGGGGGGGGGGGGGGGGGGGGGGGGGGGGGGGGGGGGGGGTGCGAGCGTTCGAAACTATAAACGTTCGAGTCTACGAACCACCCTTACCGTTATCGCGAAAACGACGGCTGAAAAGAACGCATCGTACCCCCCGTGCGAACTCGAAATGCTCTACACAGATGCGTGCTTGCCTTATATCCCCTAATTTTTCTGAGGCTCTTCTCGCTTGATCAAAATGTAGGAGCTCCATACCTCACCCAGAGCCTAGGTTATACCACGAGTAAGCTCGTAGTGTGAAACACTAATAACGGCATTTCAACGATATTGGGTTGAAGAGCCCCGTCAGTCAGAAATATTCGCCTTGCAGGGCAAAAGCATGTGCCACCCCTACCTCAGCAAGCGTGCAAGTACGAAAGTGCAACGCCTACGAGCAGCGCCATGGGCTGGGTATATATCAGAAAATGGTGTAAAACACAGTTGATATCCCAGTGACATTGAGTAACATTGCTTAATTCCCGCCAGTCCCAGTGACACTAAGGCACAGAATACGTTACCTACCCCTATTATATCGCAGTACGAGCCGGAGAGAAGATGGGAGGGTGCAAGGAACCGGTGCAACCTGGCCTCACAGCTCGCTTCTCGGGCCCGGACACCGCGCTGCGCGTCACCAGGCTAGTCAGGAAGCAGAAACATCCACGAGGGTTTCTACTTGCAGTGGCCGCAAAGCTTGGGCGGTTCTATGGGCGCTTCCGCGACAAGACCGAACGAACGTTGTAGAAAAACAACAGGTAGCGCTCTAGGCCTTGTTTTCCGGCGGCGTTTCCTTTAAAGGGCCTACATCGGGGGATTAACGCGAGGCCGAGCTTGAGTAAATGCAGCATCACCTCAGAGCGCTGCCACGGCATACGCTGGAGGGGATAGCTTCGGGCGCAACATTTTGTAGTTGACTGGCAGCGCTCTGAGGTGATAGCTTCGGGCGCAACATTTTGTGGTTGACGGTGATCCTCATCTGGGGAACTGCTCACTAAAGTATGCCTTGTTGTTGATCCCTTTCGCCCATATAATTCCTTATGCTATTCGTGATATGCCTAGCCAATTGGAAGCGTTCGTCGTGTGTTATTCGTGATGTGCCCAGCCAATTGGAAGCGTTCGTCGTGTGTTTTTTGTGTGACATTGCCTAGCCAATTGGAATCGTTCGTCGTGTGATATTCATGGCGTTGCCTAGCCAATGAGGATCCTTCGTCGTGGTGTTTTTCGTTACGTGTCTAGCCCATGGAATCGTGCACACGGTTGCTCTCGGCATCGTATTGGGGGTGGAGTATAGAGCTCCTCATGCGAGTAGTCTGTAGGGCTGTGAGTTCGCTGACAATTTGCCGCCGACTAGTTATTACCACTATGTCCCTAAATAGAAGGATCGTTTTGATTGAATATTAATGAAAAAACGATCCTTATAAATGGAGACACGGTGGCAGTTAGCTGGACGTTACGTTACAGTTACAGTTACAGTCCTGTAGTTGCGTGCGATCATTTTTATGGTAAATATGCAGCAGTTGTTTGTACTTGACTGGCGCGTTTGTGGCTCGGACTCTGTTTTTTTTTTTTTTGTTCGGAAAATACCAGGTACGAACCAACGTTGGTTAGTTGGCTCACTTCGGCACACGCAACTATTAATAATAACTAGCCATGGAGTTCAGCACACTCACAGCCCTGGTGATGTGAGAAACTTTGGCATCCCCCATACCGTGACGTGGCCCCTCAGCGCGTCCCACTCAGCCTCAGAGAAAATCACCCACTCAGCGTGTCTCACGCCTCAAACAACTACGAGTGGTTGCTATAGAGGGTGGCCCGAGCCTCAACCATTAGCTAATTAGCTTTTTCTCTTCCCCTCTGTCCTTGTTGGCGCTTGTCTTGCGACCACGGATTACTTATGGAGGTGATATAACGTGAGAACAACAACAACAATAGTGCGGCGTATTGTGGACGCCATGCCTGTGTGTAAATAAAGTATGGCGACGAGTGGATGCGAGCACCAACAGTAGCAGTGCCATCAGCCGTCAATAGATAGAGCAGCAATACGGTGTGTCGTAGACGCCGTACCTTCGTTCCTGGCGCGGTCTTCAGCCGCAGACCTCGCGTATCCATGCCTGCCCCCACGGACACAATCTGCACCAAAGCCAAAGCAATATTGCGCACGGAAACCGGTCGAAAGTGAGCTCGGGTACGCTGTTCCCTTGCGGTGGTCAGAGTGCCAACGGCGGCGCATCCTCTTTGCCGGTTATCGATAGAGCTCTCACGGGTGCCCAATCTTGCGGTATTGCCGCCTGGGTACAAACGCGAGAGCACGGAAGCATAGCATGCCAGGACGGTGACATAAAGCATGGCGGGGCCTTCAAGACGCGCGCGAAAGTACACCTTTGCACACCCCGGACAGAGCGTGATCTAGATCATCCAGTTCCTCGCCTCCCGTTGCGGGAGGTTGTGCAGGATCTATAGATCAAACAGAATATGCGGGTCACACCCGGCAACATGAGCTAGATCGTACAAGATCGTGAATAGATCTGCCTTGAAAGGTTGAGAATATGAACTGTGGGGAGCGATGACCTGTCCGAGGTGTGCACATTTGCCCTCCGACTCACCGCACACTGCGGCGCACTGTGTTTATTACAATGAACAGCGAGTGCCTGGTATTTCAAGAACGGTTCCACCACAGCAAAACGCTTCAGAAACGAGCAAACCCTTCACCCTTTGGAATGGCCACCTTGCCCCTCCCGTAGAGGTCATGGGCACAATATGGGACACCACGGGTCACCTCGCCCCTTCTACAGAGGTCATGGGGACAGTAGGGGACCCCAACGGTACCCATATAAGTCCCTCCTGTAGGCACAGCCATCTTATGGTCGTACGTACAAGCTGCTTCAGTGACCCAAATTTACTCTTAAGCATCACAGACAAAAGCGCTTTATCCTCGCATCACAAGAAGTTCAAACGTCCTCTCAAAACCTTTATCAAAAGTCGATCAAGAGTCGCCCAGACAAAACACCGCTCAAACATCGTCCTCACGTATCTCAAACGAAACGATATCTGCGAACGGTATTAATACGTCTGCCTGCCCGCACAGCAAGGCATGACAAGACGTCAAGCGATGCTCGCCACAACTCGCCTGTTTGATGCCCCTTGGCCCAGCGCAGTCCTCGAAGAAATCGTCAATGAATCGCGTCCGGATGGCCAGCCGTTTCGGCGCCGTCCTGCCAGTCTCAACCATACCACTGATGGCACCGCCGGCGGCCACAGTCACCGGGCTGGTAGAACCCGTAGCATCACGTGATGCTGAAATCGCTTCATCTCTTGCTTTTTCTATTTCATTGTACGACCGCATAGTATCGGGGCCTGCCTGGCAGCGCAGTACACAGCCAGCACACACGTTCGCTCTCGGGAGTTCAGAGGGGAAATATACGGTCAAGAAAATGACGAACACAGCAACAATATACCTACCACTGCGTGATTGGGGGATGATATTCTGTAACATGGTGTCCGAGTTTACGATGCAATGGAGTCGTACAGACACGGGCGCAATATGGCCCTACCCGTACCTACTCCCGAGGGCTCACCCTGCTCGTAGATGGTTGATAGCACCAACAACGTTACCAATCATTGTTTTGGTCGCTGTTTCGGGTTCCTACATATCGGCAATAAGGGACCCAGATAACGCCATCACACGTGAAACCCTCGAGAGGGGGCCCAGGGAGTGCCCACACACACGCTAGTGGCTTAAGGGATTGAGGTGGCGCGGCCACACAACAAGGCAAGTGCGGGTGCTATCAACCGTCCAACTGTAGTCGAGGCGCACAGTACTACTGACACAGGGGCAAAACTTCGCATGCTTGGGAACTAACCAGCATCGCTTGATCTTAGAATCGTTTTCGTTGCGGACCTGAGCTCATCGAGGTTAAGTGCTCGTTTGTTCTCAAAGCCATTTTGTTGGGTGGCTTACGTAGATACGATATTCGAGCGAGGAGACCCAGAAAATTCCCAGAAAATTGCCGAGGTGCACCTCTATCGCAGCCTGCGTCGAGTACTACGTACGCCTCATGCTGTGCACCGGTCGTACACCTCCTTGCTCGCAGTTCGGGGACACTACATTCCGATTCCCCCTGACTTAGTCCAGCAGCGCTCTTCGTGGCGTGCGCTCACTGCTATAATCGCCACCCGTCGTCGTCACACCCCTGTGGCTTAGTAGGTGGTCCACGTGCCTACTAGGATCAATTTCGTGGGTTCAAGTCTCACCGAGTGGATACTCGTAAGAACTTTCTTGCATAAAATTGACTAGCAGAAAGCGCGAAAGCGTGGGTTATTACGGGGGTCCATAGTTAACAGGACCTACGGTACACACAAAAAACCTATATATTTACCTATTTTTACTAACAGTATTTGGTCCTATTAACTATGGTCCCCCGTAATAGCAACCTTCCATGAAAATCGACCGGCAGTGGGAATGCTGAACCCTATGCGCGACAAAAATGAAGGCACGTACCGGGGGAGAAGGGACGACACCTGTGACCACGGCTTGTCCAGAAGAATACCGCTTAGGGTAAAACCTCCTACGAGGTACGCTAAAAAGTGAAAGTGGTTATTTAAATTGAAATACTATTTAGGGCAGTAAGTTGATTGGCGAGAAGTCGCCCATTAGTTACTGCCTGGTGTATAATTGTTTTTGACGAGGTTATTTCCGCTTAATTGCGCACGATTCTTTGCAAAGTTTCCTGCATCTCCGTATCTGACGCGGCGTGTTGGTGCCTCTTACGTAGGTGTATTCTACGTCGATAAATAAATACTGTACATACGGAGCCAGTTAGTTGGCTTGCTTTGCCCCCGCCAACTAAGAACTAGCCATCAGGCCCAGGCAAGGCATGCCTTAATCACCTACCCACAGCCCTACGAGAAACGCGCATGTTACTTAGGGGGAAGCTCGCGGAACGGCCGATACGACGAGAGCAGACACGTGCTTCTACCGCGCTTAAGGGCCCGCTTGCCAACTCGCAGCGTCTACCGTTCTCGCCAGTAAAACGCTACAAGATTTCTTAATCAAGAAATAGGAAGTTAAGAAAAGATGGGTCACATTTTCGGACGAAGCACAAGAAAGCATTTTGTGATGCTGAAGATTGTGTAGGACACACCCTTCCTCACGTTAGACAAAGAGTAGGAGCTCGAGTCTGGCCCAAACTGAGAGTTCTTGAGACGTGTCATGCTCTGCACCGCTTCTGTAAACTGCAAAGCTGCCTATACGCAAAGCAAATGCCCCAAAGCGGGCAGTTCTTGCACGCACTGCCATGCCTACTCGCACGCAAAGAGAAAAGGGGGCACGGGGAGAATGATACCGCCGAGCGACGCGTCGACCGAAAACATTCGACGCTATGTTTACAAAAGCAACCATTTTCGTTGTGTGTACCCCCTCTTGTCTTAAGAGAAAATCGGCTCGAAAATTCACCTGGGGGGTTGTGTTATCATGCGTCTTGCGTGTACGGCACGTACACCGGAGCATGCTGGGCGCTTATATCGATATTTGTTTCCGTCATTTGCTTAGGTAGTTGCCGTTCACGGAGTTTGTGCCCTACCACACTAAAATAGCGCAAACACGTCCTACTTGTTCTAAAACCTGAAAAAAAAACTGGAGTAAAATCAGTCAATGCTGTGGCATAAGCATATATCTTCCAGCCACAGAAAAAGAAACGTAAGCCGACTTATCACGCTCTGGCAAAGGTGAGCGTCGACCAATCATTCGATCGAACTCACAGCTGGTGTATCTTACATGTTTCTATAAAAACGAGTCAAGCGCGTAAGGGGCTACCCCGGCAACCAACCCACCGATGGCGCGTAGCGACCCGCCCCTCCCCCCCCCCCCCCCCCCCGCCGCGTCTTTCCTCTGTCGAACGTACGCAACAAACTTCGACGCGGGCCCTCACCTGCGCCGCTACAAATGAAAAAAAATCGTATCCCCGAACAAGCAGGCCGACACCCCACCCTTTTTTACTTTATAGCCCAACAACGGGGGGGTATACTACATCCAAGCAAAACAAAAAATGGAGAAAACAAAATTTGACGCATATCCCAACCCGCTACGTACAGTGCCAATAGTTTGCTTTTATTTCCGACATGGTGGCGAGTGTGGTGCCGGTTTTTTTGTTTCTTCCACTCCATAAAATACTGAGATTTGTCTGTTTTGTGACCACTATTAATAGGGTTATAGCGCGATAACAACACCAACAGCATCAACAACACCAAACAACAGCATCAACGACAGCTGTATATCAGTACATCTCAGGATTAACAATGCAGTATGGGTCCGACGACAAGAACCACCAACAAATAACATGAGCAGGGGCTAACCCTTACTGCGTTATCAATCTTGACACGCCTTGAACGCAATAGGGTGCCATTTATACACACTGGGGCAGGGTTGTTTGTGTAGCGCTCACCGCCGAGCACTTCTTCTTAGTCCGAGTTTAATAACGTTCCATAAAAAGTGAGTCTGTCATTCTAAAGCAGTGCTGCGAGATAGGTATATCAGCACTTTCTGGCCAAAATATGTATGAGTGCCCTGGCTCCTTAAGCCACTGTCGATCGAATATCATTGACTGTTTCACCATATTCTCCGCGGATACTCGACCGCAGGCTTCGGAATTGTTCATGGGGCTGCACTCTTAGCGTTTTCTCCAAATTAATTGTTTCACCTACTATTAGCAAAGACGCCTACCGGTATATACAAAGTATAGGTTCTTGCATATTCGTGGGCTTATACTCTCTAAAGCGTCCCCCTGTCTCTCACCAACAGCTCTGCGAAAGGGTCGTGAAAAAGGCGGTCCGCCCGCCGAGACTCGCCGGCCCTGGCAGCCGCAATCAAGCGCGACGAAAACGCCACCCAATCATCGGTCGTGAGGTCGGGGCCGTCCGAGTCGTCCCCCCCCCCCGGTTGTTGGTGTCCTGCCCCCCCTGCGGCTGGTGTGGAAACCTGATCGTGCTGTCATGCAGGATGGTATGTGGGAAATCAGAGGTATTAATAGTAAGAGTTTGCAAGAGAAATAAAACCAAGACGAATACCGCACCGGCCACTGGTGCCAACTGCGGGGTTCGGGAATGGCGCAAGTTGGAGTCCGAACAGATTTACGAGGTGGGACCTAACAATCAGAACCAAAATATGATGTGTTAACATACGGGGGTGTAAGGCTGTTGAGTTCATCGTGGCTTCTGAATGCTACTAATATTAGCCCCTCGTGAAACATGCAGAGTGCAAGGCGTTGTATGCCCTTGGGTGCATCACAATCCTACACGAACTGTAGCGTGCTCTTACTCAGTTTACTTACGCCAACCCTACCACTATTCTGTTGGCTATTTTTACAGATTGATGATGACGATGTTGGCAATGTTCTCACATTATTACGGGAGACCATAGTAAATAGGACCAAATCTTGATATTAAAAACAGGTGAATATATACCTGGTAGTTGTTAATGTATACCATAGGTCCTATCAACTATAGACCCCCGTAGCAGCTCATTTCCCTGAAATACTGCACGTGGTCACAAAAAACAGGTCGCAGAAAAAAAATGCGTCTCGATGGGAGAAAGCAAACAAGCACGAACCAGTGTGAACGGCACGGCAGTATCATACCAGTACGCAAGGGAACGGTACTATTAATAACGACCTGTGATGTACCATCCCGTTTCAATTGCAAGCTAACAATACCAGCAACACATCCATGGGAGCATATACGTACGCCCAAAAAGATTATACGGAAGTAAAAAAAAAAACGATAAAGAGGGAAACAAACAAACAAACAAACAAACAAACAAACAGAAGAAAACGAAACCAACACGTGTTCAGGGCGCAGGCTGAGTCCCGAGCACAAGGTTGCTATTTGCTGGTACCATCCATCAGTCCTATGAAATGTCCAGCTGATCGATCAACGTGAGAACGTCATAAGAAGACCAGGCGGAAGAAAATGAGGTGAAGAACGAATAACAAACAAAAACGAACAGTTCTGTGTCTAGCCTGTGGGTCGAGGACGACACAAGAGACACAAACGAAGACGGAGAGAGACGGACAAAGAGGTGCTAAAACACCACACCGTTTGTAACCTAGGTTGGCCAGCATCACGCGCCGGTTCATCTCGACGGTTTCGTCGGCGTTCTCGCACACAGTTGCCGCGAGGTACACAAACTTGGTGGCTTAATCGTACAAATGGCCGGCTGCCTCAGCAACGACAGTGGCCCTGTCCATGCGTTTCGTCATCAGGCACGTGGTCTACGTCGTGACTTTCCACACTGTGACGATATCCGCCATCATCTTCGCAACGTGTTCCTCGATCTGGAAACAATGCCCGCGTCGTCTGCGTACAGCATTCCCCAGATCGGTTGCGGCTCCGCCACAGTAATCTCCTGGGGTTGATCTCACCCTTTTTCCGGCCTCCCTCGCCCCGCCCCGCCCCCTCCGTTCTCATCCCTCACCGTTGTGAACATCATATCCTTCACCACATCTGCATTGGCGATAACCGCCACACGCATTACGGCAGAAAAACATATTTGAACAAAAAATGGTGCGAGCACGCCGAACAAGTTCGGATGCACGCTCGCATTCCATCGCGGAAGTGGCGAACAACCGCGAGAATCATTGGGGGTATGCCGAACCGAGCGAGCACGATCCACAAGAGAGTCCGGTCGACTGATTCGAGTGCTTTGGTCAGGCCGACGGAGCACATGCAAAGAGGGATGCTCTTCTTTCGCGCCAATTGGTGAAGTCGTCGAACCACGAAGATGATAGCAGTCGTCTACGGTTGCGGTCTGGAGTCGCACGGCTCCTCTGGTAGGATATTCTCCCGTTTCCAGTATTCGCTGAGGCATTTGACGATTACCTTGAAGAGAACCTTGCCAGCGTGTGCCACGAGCGAGATGCCTCGACGGTTGCCGCACTCTGTCTCGTCCTTCTTCTTGTGCTGCACTACGATCGTGGATCTTTCCACTCCTGAGGTGCGCACCCGCCCAGCAACATGGCAATCACAATGGCGTGGAACTGTTCTAGCATACGGCGGTTACCATCGCGATCTCCATCTAAGGCGAGTTTGAGCATTTCAGCGGGAAGCTCATCGAGTCCAACAGCCTTTCGGTTTGACATACTCTTGATGGTTCCTGCACCTCAAATATCGAAGGTAAATCATCGAGAGGGATTGACGGGGGCTACACGTTGATGTCTTCGACGTCATATTCGTATCGAGAAAAGTGCTGACCCACTGTACCCACCGATCGTAAAATTGATCAGCGGAAAGGGCGAGAGCGTAAGTTAGCTACATTCGATGAAAATCGACGAGCATTGGAAATGCTGAACCCCGTGCGCGACAAAGAATAAAGGCACGTACCGGGGGGGAGAAGGGACGACAGCTGTGACCACGGCTAGTCCAGACGATTGCTGAGGGTAAACCCTCCTACGAGTTAGGCTGGCAAGTACAAGTGATTTTTTTTTTTTTTTATATGTCACGAAGTAAACTGCCCTCTGCGCCCTTGATGTATTGAGAGCTGCGAGACCTCTTCCCCTCGAAGTCCATCCCCTTGAGGTGCTTGTGAAACCCATATTGGTTGCCATCTTTGATGCGCACCTCAAGTTGACTAGCGAATTCCTCGAAGAATCTCTGCACAGCTTCGATCCTCACGCGCTCAGGGCGTTTCCGAGCTGCTTGCAAAGACCTCCTGAGATTGTTGCTACCTGGATCCGCGCGCAATATAGCTCTCTCGCGGCTTCCCTCTCTTGCGACGCCGTAAGCGTTTCCACCTTCGTTTCCTCGCTAGCTCACCGCTTCGCCGGTCCTTGATTGAGTTTCGCACGTGGTGTGATGTCAGCGGCAGTCGACAGCATCGCTTCAGCGAGTACCGTTGCCATATCATCCACATAGGTGCCAGGAGGTAGGAGAGTGAATCTCTCGATGAAGGCCCTTCGCAGTTTGGGGTCTGCCATCAGTTGTGGGAGGCTGCCGCCCGACTGCCCTTCATCGCTCGCTTGCGGCGGTCAGGAGCAAACCGTCCAAGCAGCCGGATGTCTGCCGTGACCAGGTTGTGACCTGATTCAGGTTTCACTAGAGGAGGTCGGCGCACAGCGGGTGACATTTGGTATGCGAACACTAAATTCGCCTGTCTCTTTGCCGCGAACACTATTACGGGGGTCCATAGCTAATAGGACCTATGGTATACATAAAAAAAAGTATATATTTACGTATTTTTATTAACAAAATTTGGTCCCATTAACTATGGACTCCCCTAATAAATGCCCAAACAAGAGCATAGGGCGCTATTTTTGGAGGACTCTAAGAAAAACAGGAACAATAAATCCTACCAGGTATACAATAACCTATGCTCAAGATTGCTCAAGCATGGTGTCGCACGTACGTGTTGGCGGGCCCATACTCTATATATACAGTCGACGCGAGTCGACGAGGAAAGCAAGTGCCGAACACTTCTCGCGATGAAAAATGCAAGGCGCGAACCTTGCTACTGTGGAGGAGGGAGAAAAGCCTACTAACATCTGTGACCGCGGATCTGAGATACGGCCATCAACAAAAGGGAGAGATTAAAAGGACGAAGACAATAAATGAGACGGAAAAAAAAAAAAAAAAAAAAAAAACATGGTCCAACCATGTTTTTTTTCACATCGAGGCCATGACTTGCTGACGCCTGTTTACTATCAAGTATGCAGTGAGAGGCCGCTACGCATTTGAGCAACTGTCCTACCGAGGTATCCACGGGCAGAGAGAGGTAAGGGCGGGTAGGGTTATGGTTTCCACCTATACAGATGCGAGGGCGTTACTTGCACGAGAATAAAAGTAAAGGAAGAGGGTATTGGTATCTTGGCGTCCCAAACTTTCAGAGGAAACCAGTGCAAAGCAAGCAACTAACCGTCTTATCAGAGCTGCACCCGTAATGTTTTCGGCGGATCTGCATGGAACTAGTTTGCAGGCTGGTTCAAGCTCAACGACGGAAATTAACTCCCCGGCCGAAGCCCACGCCGTTAGTTCGAGTCAGGCAGTAGTGGACGAAGCTTGATAGTATATCTTCCTGGGGTAGCTAATTTGGCACTCTGATTGGCTAGGGGTATGTTTTACTCGGCTCAATCAACTTTCGAGTATTTCCCAGCCACAGCATCCCGAGTCATCCCGAGTCAACCTAGAGTCTTCCCAAGCTGAGCATCCACGCACGCCGGCCGAGCCAACCTAGAGTCTTAACAAGCACAGCATCCCAGCACTGACCACTGGCATAGGGGTCGGGTTCGGGTTAGGGTTCGGGTCGGAGGGTCGACTTCAGGCGTCCAACACAAAACCCCCATAAAGATCTACTATCAAGGTCTATCCACCCCTCGAGTCAGGACATGAAATTTTGCACAAATCTTCCACGCCTCAACCCGAATACCTGACCCAACGGGGTTTCGTTTTGTTTTTTCGTTTTTGCTTGATTTTTCGCCTCTATATTTTCAAAAAAATGGACCACCCTTAGACCAATTATTTCGGCGAAAACGAAAAACCGCAGGCCGGTTCTCGGGAACGAATTAAATAACACGTGTGCAAATTTTCAGGGTCTATCTCTAACAAACAGCATGTGAACATTTGGACTTTTGTGTGGAAACAAGGTGCACAAAATAGTCATTGGTGCGTAAGTATTTTTACCTGGTAGTTTCAGTATAGAATCGTTTTTGTACTATTAGTATGCTAAATACTGAACATGCGCAGGTCGTGAATTCTTTTTTTTGCGCGAAAATTGTGCAGACATGCCTTGGAATACCTGAAACCCGACTGTAGAGAATAAAAGAGGAGAAAAAAAACGTTTTTTTCCTGTGGAAACGCTTGCCTGTTACTGGCCGTGCTTGAGGTCCGTGCTTGGTTGGGACACATTTTCACCATCAGAGGGAGCCCTAGGACCTCAAACAAAAAAAGGCCATGCCACCCTCTTCCGCCGTTTATGAAGGTCAGCATGATACCAAACATGTCCCATTCGGGTAGATACTGCTGCCGGTATTCGTGGGAGAGAGATGTTCCGTCCTTCAACTTGAACAGGCTCGTAGAGTATGTTCGCAGTGCTTACGATAAGTAAAAGGCGTAGTGCCTAACGGTGTGAATGAGCAAAGCGTTTTCAGGGCAACCGCAAAGCGTTTTAATTGGTGCACACGGACGGTTGCACAAGTAACACGCCCGCGCCAATAAGATTAGTTGGTGTCGCTATGTTTGCCTTTGTATGTACAATGCGCGGTACGCGATGAGCTTTTAACGCCGATCACTCGCCATAAAGATGCCCAGGAACAAAGAAGAAAAATCAAACGGAAACCGACAAAGGAAATCTACGTACGAGTACGCACAAAGCCTACTGGAACTCCCATAGGTATATCTGCTAATATCTACTTCCGCCTCAACCCTCTTGGGATCACGGGGGTAAAGTTGACCGTAGAAAAGTGACGGCTACAGCGACGGTCACTGTGTCATTGGGAGATGATATTCTACAATGGTTGGTGTCCCGAGCTACAATGGTAAAGTGCAAGGAGTCGTACAGGCACGGGCGCAACATGGTCACCCTACCCGTACAACACTATCACGCTAGGGTGAAAAGATAACACACCCTAACACACCCCCTAGGACGATTTTTAAAGGTGGATTTGTCGATAGCGGGGAGGGCCTACTGAATACGACGAGCGATGTGTCTATCTAGGCAACCTTCTCCACGAAACCTTTCCAGAGCCACCATATTTTTTTTTATGTTGTGTGTGCCCCCCTTCCATGTTTCGGGGGAACCCGGGTCTGAAATCCGTCCCAGGGGATGGCGTGTTATCTTATCACCCAGTGTGATAGTGTTGTACGGTACAACTTGTGGGTCCTCACGCTGCTGATAGAAACCCCTTCCGGACCAATGGTTGATAGCGACCCGAACAATGGTTGGTAGCTTTGGTGGTATCAACCGTCTACGAGGAGCGTGTCGCCAACCAAACAAGGGTAGACTCATCTTGCGCCCGTGCCGACCGAACGACTCGAATGCATTGTAACTCGGTCACCAATTTGTATCGCCCCCCGATCACCGCAGCGGCCGGCAGTGGCTGTATTGGTCACTTTTTTATCGTCAATTTCCCCCTTCTGTCCCAAGCGGGATCTATCAATAGTCCACTACAGCTTTCCTTGCTCCAACATTGTACTCTTTAACTTCTAAGCAGCGTCCGGGCCCCATCCCCACCCGCCAAGCGACGTAGCTCAACACTGGTTGGTGGCAGGCAATTTTTACACATCCGACAAGATCGAGATCTTCAGATAGATCATTTAGATCATCTACAGTAGATCGCATGTTTGCCGTTGGTGTGTTCTGCAAGAGCCGCATCATGCAGGTTCTACCTGTCTGCAGATCATACAGATGATACAGATCGTACAGACCAAACAGGTAATACCGATCGAGCAGATCAAACAGATCATACAGATCATACAGATCGTACAGATCATACAGACAATACCGATCGTCCAGATCGCACAGATTATACAGAAAATACAGATCATACGGATCGTACACATCATACAGATCGTACATCATACAGATCATACAGATCCCACAAATCATACAGGCCTCACCCAGCCAACACGGCCTAGATCGTGTAGATCGTGTAAATCAGGGGGTCTAACCGACCCAAAATATCTACTTGTAGAGAATGAAATGGTGATACACTCAGTAGTGGTCCCTCCATAGTACTGGTTGCCCGCTAATATATATAGTGCCCGTGGGATCGCTAGGCACCGACGGGATTCACCAGCGTGGTAGCGTGCGGAGTAGTTAGTGCCGGTTGGTTTGCCGCTATAGTGCCTGCACCATGGACGGGCCACTACTCTATTTTCTGTCCGGTGGTGCTTGAACAGTTTCCTGAAGGAGTCCTATGTACAACGCCTTGGGATAGATCTTCGGGCTGTTTTCTTTTTCGCGCTTGCTTGCACGGCCGTAGGCCCAACCCCTAGTGGGATAAAGGCACGGGCGTAGACCCAGCCCAACCCCTAACGCTGACCCTGACCCCAACCCGGAGCCCAAACGGGCCAGAAACGGGCAAGAGATGCGACTGCTCGGCCTTCGGGGTTTTTTGTTTCAACAATGCGGAACTGGGGACCACGATTTTCTCTCCCCGAACAATAGTTTAGGGAGTAAAGCAACAGCGGAAAATGGTATTACGCACCTGGTAAGTTGTAAGGAATGATACCTGGTAAGTAATAAGGCGTTGTACAGACTACTGTGATCTGTAGGCTGTGCGACTTACAACCGCACCCTCACGATAAAGTTTCGTAAGCCTGTGCGCGTGCACAGAGCCCGCCCAAACTGGCATTGTAGCCGTGTGCGTTGAGCGCGGTGGACAAACGTGGCCGGAAAAAAATGCTGAATCACGCTTGCAGAGGAACTAAAACACAAGCCCCCCTACTCTCGTACGATCCGATATGAAGAGGTTTTTTTCCCGTGGAAAACCAAAAAAGAAAGGCTAGCGCGCCTCATTTTTATATCTCAACCCTTCCCAGCCTCTGTCTTTCCAATTGATCCAATTGCACCCTCACCAACGTCCCCTGTTTTAAATCACGCCAACGATTCAATAGCTCTCCACAAACTCCATTTTTCCTTCGTTCAATCTTCCACTTTGTTTGCTCATATAGGAATCTGTACCCGGCATGCTTATTACTCAAAACACCGTGAAGATAGGCAAAGACGAAACCCGATATACGAATCTGGGCCACACGAAAAACAGAAGTGCATGCCAGTTCTGTTTTCCGGTTTCGGCTCCCATAAGATTCAGCCTTAGGTAGAGCTCAAAAAAAAATAATCGTTATGATAATTTACGGTTCTGTCTTTTTCAACGATGGCCCAGCCATGTGCCAACACACGTTGCCGCACCTACAGTAGCAGCTCGACCGCTTGAGTTGGGAGGACGTTGGAGGGAGGAGTTACCGCAAAAATATTGGAATTCGGCGGACGCACAGCAGTATACGGCACCCACGCATCCTGTTTGGTACCCGCCGGGTAACATGGGGCTTGCTTTCGCAGACTCGAGCTTTTTGGACTGGGCTGGCTTCCTTCGACGAAGGGTCCCCAAGCTTGGCAGTCTGCTGCATCATCAAGGAGCACCAAGGAGCAGTGCGTTGACATTGCTGAAATATCAAGAACACAACGACAACCGCCAAGAGCATGCGGTGTAGTCGGTTGTTCGCCATCACCGGAGCTTGGAGTCTCTAGCTACCGCTATATGCCGGGCTATCGTCTCAGATATACCAAGACAGTACAGCACTAGTAGCGATGATATGTACAAGTACCGCCACGTCATCCCTCCTGTGTGGGGTTCAAAACCAGTTTCGGCCAGCTCTGAGATGATGGTACAGAACCCGTGTCTGGTTTCGTGTGGCCAGGCCCTTTCCGATCGAAATACAGAACATAATTTAGATACTTCCGTTTTTGGTCATCGATAAGATTCGATAAGTCGGATCTGGCACGAAATTATTCCTGGATGTCTCTACTACTGTAACCCCGTTTTGTTTCCGGTTTCGGCTCCCATAAGAGTCAGCCTAACAAATCCCAACTCCACGAGTACTCGTAGGCAGAATGTGCGCAAAGGGTATTAACGGTTATACCGACAAGCCGGGCGTACAGCGACGCTGATCCTGGCCTCGTGTGCCCTCCTGCTGCTGCTGACGATTTTTTTTTTCTTGCAATAATAATGAACCCAAACGTGACGGATACATACGACCGCGTACGTGCACGAGTATAGATTTGTTTTTTTTGTTATCCTCCCAGGCGGACTGGTAAAAATGTTCGATCGTGTTGGTTCAGCACAGCAATCATTCGTATTCGCCCAGCATGATGCATCGCAGATTTGACTATTAATACTAATACTCTAGATACTGCAGGTAGGGACTGACTCAGAGATCGCGCCTCATTGTCTGCAGGCAGGCAATGACTCAGAGGTCGCGCCTCATTACCAACAATTTTACTATTATTACGGGGGGCCATAGTAAATAGGACCTATGGTACACACAAAAACCTATATATTTACCTGTTTTTACGAACAATATTTGGTCCTAGTTACTATGGCCCCTCATAATATTAATAGTACATACAGTAGTAGAAGAGAAGAAGACCATGTATTGGTACCACAGACCAGGTATTGCACTACAGGGCTCTACAGCACTCGTGGGTTTGGTCGAGCAAGGGTCTGGCACTGGGTGGGGGGTCGGCGAGTTGAAAGAAGAATTCGCCCACGCTCCCCGACGGTGCGCAGGGTTTACAGCAGTTGAGAGTAGTATACAATAGTTGTGTTATGTACCTGTCCGATTGTATTTTTTTTTTTATGAATTTTGAAATACGGGCAGCATCCAGGGGAGCCGCTGGCCTATATCTTTGACAAGGAATTACGCATAGAATACGCGCGTTCGGTTTATCACAATACTCGTAAAAATCGGTAAAAAAAATGGAATATGGACGAGACGTATTACGCAGCTTGCGAAGTTGAGTATCAACTATTTAATCAGTCGAACGCACAGCCGCTACAAAATATGGCATGCTATTCAACCTTCAAGACTATCTCCATCAACAAAAAAGTACGATCTATGGTATAAAAAGGCTGCTGGCTGATGATGCAACCCGTATGTCCACGCGTACGATCTCATGCATCCAGCACAACACCACAGGTCGAGCCACCTCCCAACCCCTCTCGAAGGAACAGAGCCTGACAGTGTGTGACGTCAAAAAAAAAACTGAGCCAGCGGTTCATATTTTTTTATTTTGGCTGCAAAGGTGTACCAAGGTCTATAGTAAAACAAGTCACCTTGAGGGCTGACGCATCGGCGCCTGCAGTATTCGGCGAAGCCGCCATCGAAGTGCAGGACAGCAATACCGCGCCCGTTGCAACAAGAATGAAGGGCCGCGTAAGGAGGAGGAAAATCCGGTATTGAGTGTTTACCCACTTCCAATCCGGAATGATCCCCACATACTGCCCACTAGGCCCAATCTTCTAAGTCGTCTTATCCGTTTCTCAGAGAGAGGCACGTCTTACTCGCTATATCGCGTCTTGGCACGTCTTTGATTCGTCTTGTCACGTTTAGATTCGTCTTGGCACGTCTTAGATTCGTCTTAGAGCGCACCAGGCGCCGGTCGAGGCGTCTTAGGGGGTCGACACGACCACAGCGAGCTGTGGAAATAGACGGAAACACAGCAAGGACGGCAGTTGAATCGACTGCTCCATTATTGCTTCTTTCGAACCTTCTTCTTTCGGGCCTCCATGCGTTTTTCCCTGTCACCGGGGACATCGAACCCGGTCCTCCTGATTTTCGAGTATGGCATTATTATTTTGAAAAATAAAACATATCATTGATCTATCTCTGATCTCTCTCTTCCCACCTGGTGGTACACAACCAAAGTTCCCGCCAAACACACCACACCACACACCATCACACTCCACACTGCACCATCCAAGCACCAACAAGTACATACGGTACTTCGCGCCGGTAGTAGTTTTATTATTATTGTAGTGGTTTGTGCAAAATAAAATCTTCAGTTGTTGTTGGTATTCTTACACCGTGGGTGGTACATCAGTACCAGGTTGCAACGTGTTCTTTGAACGGCATAGTATAGGACGACTACCACCGTGGTACATCAGTACCAGGCAACATACTGCGTACTCTTGGACGCATAATATAGGACAATTATTTTTGCCGCTCTTTTTTCCGTATTCCGTGAGCAGTCTCGGTTTCGTTCGTGCTTCATTACAGCAAGTAAACAATATCGTACCAGGCATAGTTTTATTTGCGCGAGTTCGTTGGTATTTTTACACCGTGGATGGTACATCAGTACCAGTAACATAGCGACGTGGGATAGTATAGACACCTGCAGCTCTCTCCTTCTGCCTTCTGGTTCCGTGGGCGGTTTCCTAGGTTGTTATTGATAGTATTATTACGTACAAGTATATATTTGAGTGTGTTGGTATCCACGGCCGCTGACGGTACGATATTCAGTACGCTATTCGTACTCGTAGAAAAAACCCGATCGATACAATAAAACCAGGTACGAGTATCTTGGTGCCTTTTATTCGCAATGCGATTTCGGAGCTTTCTCTCAAAATATGTGTACGTATGTACTAATGTACAAGTACACATGTTCAAATACACCAGGTACTACCTGGCATCAACTATTAATATGTACTCTTTCTTATACGTTGTTGTCTCGTCGAATGCCAACTAAACAAGGAGCTACCTCGTCGAGTATACGTAATAATACCGTTCCAACTATCAATACGTAATATTCGCACTTATCAGGTAGCTTGATACTTGTACTATTGCCGTGTATTTGCTGCCGCTTTACATTGTTGTGTGGTTGCTGTGCTGTGTATTGATGAACCATTGCCCTGTTGAAATAACCGCTATTTTTCGACATGGAAGTCTGTCATAGTGCTGCCAAGACGAATCTGCGAATCTTAGACGTGCCTAGAGGAACCTAAGACGTGCTAAGACGACTCTAAGACGTGCCAAGACGAATCTAAGACGTGCCAAGACGAATCTAAGACGCGCTAAGACGAATCTAAGACGCGCTAAGACGCAAAAAGTGGATTAAGACAAATTGTTTTCGCACGACTTAATCCAAAAAAATTCGGCCTGCGGCTCGCTACGCTCGATTTCCCAGTCCGACTTACGGCTCGAAACGCTCGTCTTTTTAGAAGATTCGGCCTACTGCCCACGCTACATTTTTGGGGGTTTCATGGGAACTGAAGAGGCGTCCGCCGAAAGGGTACTGCTAGCATGTACCTCTGGTCTGTCCGTGCTGTCGCCTGCTGCGTTACACTGAGTAGTGGCGGAGACGGCTGTACAGGTCGCGGCGAACGTCGGGATCACTACCACCACCGCCAACTATGGGTGTTCTCGTGCGCTCGCTATGGATGGCTGCGCTATTAGCTCAGAGGTGTGTCGCTTGGGTCTCTACGACTTCTCCTCTACGCCTGTTGTTCTCGTCAGGACACGCGAAGGGCTTGCGGCCTGCCGCCTCCGTGATGACCAACGCGCGGTGCCCTTTCTCCCGTACGGTGCGAACCTTCGGACCACATGGGCAGAAGCCTTCGACCCCGCTTCGTGCAGAGCCAATGGAGACGGGGTCGTTAGAAGTTGGCAGCCCCTCCGCAGGCGCAGGGGAGACGACTAGCCATAATAAGGGAACGGAAATAACGGCCCGGCTGCACAAGCCTGTAGGCCTTATGCTGGCGGAGACCGAACCAGGCAAGCCCGGCCTGATAGTGGACGAACTCGTCGAGGGGGATCTGCGGAGGTGCGTTGTATGGTACGTGCGCGTGAGTGAATGGGAATACCGCGCAGGCGCGCGCGTGGAACTGAGGCGAAGCGCTGCGGCGTCGATTTTCGCGGGTCGGGTCAAATCTCACAGGTCAGGTCGGGTCGGGTCGGGTCAGAAGCCTCTTGACCCGACCCGACCCGACCCGCGAGATTTAAAAAGTTGTTGACTCGACCCGACCCGACCCGTAAGATTTGAAAATATCCAGGGCTTTTCGCGGGTCAGGTCAAATCTCACGGGTCGGGTCGGGTCGGGTCGGACCCGACCCGCGAGATTTTGAAAGCCACTTGACCCGACCCGACCCGACCCACGAGATTTAAAAAGTTGTTGACCCGACCCGACCCGACCCGTGAGATTTGAAAATATATATCCTGACCCGACCCGACCCGACCCGCCACCTTCGGATTGACCCGTGAGACACGGGTTTCTAGCGGGTCGGGTCACCTTGACCCGCGAGACTATTTATCTTGACCCGCAGGTCCGACCTGCAGATCCGGCCCGTGGGTCGACAGTTCAAAAAAAAATAATATTCATTTTAGTGCCCACAAGCGATATGTGGCCTGGCTGTAGTGGGCATAAATGGATGCGGGCATGCGTCTATGGATTTAGCAGTGTTTTAATGTTTGAATAAGATACCAAAGGAGTATTAGAGTGTCTGCGCAAAAGAAAAAATATTACGAATTTTGCTTATCTATTCCCCCGTTACCGACGACTAATCAAATATCCTAATCAAATTTGCGTAAAAATGACGAAGTTAAACATTTTTGGATAGCATATTTTATAAGAAACTAAGAAAGCACGTCAGCTGTGAGTTCAACCGATCGGCAGATCGGTCGATACTCAACTTTGCAAGCTGCGTGAACCGCGCGCGTATTTTATAAATTTTGAAATACGTCAGCTGTGAGTTCGACTGATTAAGTAGTTGATACTCAACTTTGCAAGCTGCGTAATACGCCTCGTCTATATTCCATTTTTACCAAATTTTACAAGTATTGTGATAAACCGAGCGCGCGTATTCTATATGTGATTCCTTGTCAAAGATATAGGCCAGCGGCTCCCCTGGATGCTGCCCGGGTCGCGCGTATTATACTAGAGCCATATTTGTGTGAGATGAGATTCGACCGCTGCATTCTGTTGGCCGAAAACTCTCCGGACGCTTTGGATTGGCCAAGCTTGCCCCGAGAGTGGCCTCGGACCCTCGGACCATGTCTGTTACCGGCGGAGTTTTGCGAGAAGAAAGAATTGCTGCCGCTGATGCTGCATGCCTTTGCTGCCTGCTGCAGTAGCAGCAGATAGGTAGGTGCTGCTGCAGCTGCAGCAGCTGCTGCTACTGCTGTACGTCACCGACTGCTGCTACTACTGCATGTAGTGTGCTGCTGCTGCTGCTGCTGCTGCTGCTGCTGCTGCTGCAAGCAAGTGCTGTTGTTGTTGCTGGAAGCACTGCGGTGAGCAGGCGCTGCTGCAGACAAGAGCGCTGCTGCAAGCGAGCGCTCCTGCACACAAGCAACGTCTGCTGCAAGCAAGCGCTGCTGCAAGCAAGCGCTGCTGGAAGCGAGAGAGCTGCCTCAAGCAAGCGCTGCTGCAAGAGCTGTCGCAGGCGCTGCTGGTGTTGCAAGCACGTGCACCTTTGCCGCCACGCCCCCTGATCTTCGCCGCTTCGACCCCTTTTCGGGCAGAGAGGACGACGAAGAAGGAGGGCGATCTTCTCGTTGTGGCGGCGTTGCTTGCACAGCGAGTGTCGAGGAGCGCAAGATAGATCGCACTTCTGCCCGTTAGTGCTTGCTGCTTCTTACTGCTCCTGCTTACTGCTCCTGCAGCTGCTGCTGCTGCTGCAGGTAGGTACTGTGGGTACTGCTGCTTGCACGAGTTCTTGTGTTCGGCTCGTTTGGTACAAAAACAAGTGCTGCCGCTGCCCCAGTGTTTTTTTTTTTTCAAACATAAGAATCCAATATTTAGCTGTTTTTCGTCTACGATTATGCGCATGCCGAAAGGCTTTCGATTATGATTACCTTTCCGACCGAAACCTTTGATAAACAAAAATATTATGCGCAGACACTCTATTATTGAGCATTTGTACGAGAAAAGCCTTTGGGTAAGAGAGCGGGAAATGTTTTGAGTGTCGGATCCGCGGCCCGGATGCGCGGGTCCGACCCGCGGATCAGCAGAAAAGAACTCGCGGGTCACGCTGGCCCGACCCGCGAGTGACCCGTTTCTCGCGGGTCATGACCAGACCCGACCCGTGAGTTTTTCATCACCTCTTGACCCGACCCGGTCCGACCCGACCCGTGAGATTGGAAAAACTCTGGACCCGACCCGACCAGACCCGTGAGATTTGAAAACCTCTTGACCCGACCCGACCCGACCCGTGATATTTTTGAACACTTCCTGACCTGACCCGACCCGACCCGTGACATTTTGAACACCCCGTGACCCGCGAAAAACCCTGAAAATATCCTGACCCGACCCGATCCGACCCGACCCGCGAGATTTACAAAGTTGTTGACCCGACCCGACCCGACCCGATCCGCCTGACCCGTGAAACACGGGTTTCATGCGGGTCGGGTCACCTTGACCCGCGAGACTATTTGTCTTGACCCGCAGGTCCGGCCTGCGGATCCGGCCCGTGGGTTGACACTTCAAAAACAATTAATGTTGCCCACAAGCGATGTGTGGAGTGGCTGTAGTGGGTATAAAATGGATGCGGGCATGCGTATGTGGATTTGGCAGTGTTTTAATGTTTGAATAAGATACCAAAGGAGTATTATTCAGTATTTGTACGAGAAAAGCCTTTGGGTAAGAGAGCGGGAAGTGTCTTGAGTGTCGGATCCGCGGACCAGATGCGCGGGTCCGACCCGCGGGTCAGCAGAAAAGAACTCGCGGGTCACGCTGGCCCGACCCGACCCGCAGTCCCGTTTAGGGGACAAAGTACTTAGAATTTCAGTGTTTAGAGTATAAACAGTTAAAAATATATTTGGGTAGGTGATCCCACCTATTGATACGGTGGTTGTTTTCCTCTGCTATCGATAGATGTGAGATGAGTACGCGGTCTTCTATAGTTTCCCTCGCTTTCAAATCACGTTCGGCCTGTAGCTATGAACGACTACTTTTTGCTTTTTTTCTGGCAGAGGGCTCGATGCCCATCGTGATCAGACTTAACCTCCCTAGGTAGGCACTTGGTCAACGGATAGCAGTCAACATCTTCCACAGAGCATTGATTCTGCAGGTTCTCGTGTAGGTACTCGATGGAAACGCTGGTTTGTCAAATCTCAGAAATAGTAAAAGAAAATATTTCGTTTTGATCTCGTAGTCTCTTGCCTCGTGCCCTGTCTGAACGACTCCAACCGAACCAAACCTTCACACCAAACAACGCTCGCCTCTACTTCCGCTCTCAGGACTCCGCTCTATTCTGCTGCGCGGCCAAACTCCACTGCCCTCGACGACCGCTATGCTGACTCGTCTGCTGCTGTCTACCCTCGCTGCTGCTCGGCGGTGCTGCTGCTGAGATAGACCCCGAGTATATTGTGCTCATGGATGCGCAGGTCAAGGCAAATCGTCTTCTCTCTCCCACGTATCGTACAATATCAAAACCTTTCCGAAAAACTTGTTTTCCTTCGAGCTAACCAACAATCACAAATCGCTCTACTAGGCCCTACCGGCTCGAAAAATATTGTGCCCGCCTGTGTTTTGGTACGACACGGACGAGCATCACTTCCTTACCCAAGCCTTACAACTGCCCGTGTCCTATTTACGTCCTGTTTAGAACAACGTTCATCCGACGTATTCGAGATTTCGTACATTTTACCAGTTGCCCAACAGACTACAGTAGTAGTAAATAGGTTGTTTTGGCAATAAAATTCGGTTGGGTTGGGTTCCTTGTAGTCTGTTTCCTAAATAATAGCAGTCCAAACCCATGAAATCCCGATTGCAGTGGGAAAATAGTTACCAGAAGGATGGCCTTAACCCACGTATTCTCGAGTTGGGTAACTCTCTGGGTTGGTTAGAAAACGGGGCAACTGTCTGATTCACCTGTTTCACCAATCAGCTCGTCGTGTTTATCGCGAACACCCTAGCATTACCTTCACACAACGACCTCTAGCCCACCAAATTATATGATATGGTGCGATCGCGATGCAATGTATGTGTATGTCCTGGTACGGCTTATTGTTTGGGCTGTGAGCTGACTCAACGACGCGTGCTATGATAGGAATACTATTGTTTGGCTTCGCCAAAATCTGACTGGCTGCCTCCTTAAGCCAATATCGTTGGAATACCGTCTTTTTGTGTTTGGTGAAAAACATCGTGACGTACCTGAGCCGTCGGATCTGTTGATCGGGTTACCTTTTTTTTTTTCTCAAAATCGGTGTTTTGGGTTGAGCGTGAAGCTCCTCAAGTGATTCGCCTCAGAAAGAACAAAGTAGATGCACTCCTACCGTAGCGTTCGTCTCACAAGAGTCGCCAACTAGCTGCTGGTTGGCTAAGTCCTACTGTTAGTTACGCGAGGTATTTTGGGAATATACGACACCTCTGACAGATCACTTGATGATCTAGATCTTTCAGGGCTGATCTATATAGTACGTGTGGTCTGTAGGATCTAGCTCATGTTGCCGGGTGGGAGTCGTATAATCTGCTTGATCTAACACAAGACTTTTCCTGGTTGGATATGTACTTCGCAGATCCCGCACAGCACATCATAGCGGCAGGTGATGAACTAGATCATCTAGATGATCTATCTGTAGATTATCAGACAGAGGTGTTAATTATTAGCATTTGTATCTGACTGGTGCGTTCCGTGGCTCAACACATTTATATGGTACTGATAAAACCTAATGTGGGTCAGTTAACTGGCTTGCCTCACCAACCAAGTAAGCGGTATTTTTAAACTTGAAACCTAACAAACTCGCCGGAGGGTAGAATATATATATATATATGTATATATACAGTACGGCGAAATCCAGCGAATTTACATCCCTACAAGTAGTTGTCGCGCTTGTCCAACTGTCCCAACCTCCTAAAACGATTTTTTCGGAGTTCGAATCGTATGTATGCGTCGCGATAGGTTCCCGACCTGTAAATGTCCTTGGGTGTTCTTTGTAAGGCAAGTGAGCACATCCACGTAACTGCTGTATGTTCTGCTGATTTGATGTATACCCGGTGCACTGCTGTTAATGCATGGGTCCCAGTATTCGTTGTGCCAACCCCTTTTTTTGCTCTTGCGGTTGCTGCCGTTACGGCTGTCGCTCCTATCTCCCCTGCTCCTGCTGCTGTGCTGCCTCTCCTGGTGGCATTGTTGTTGTTGTTGTTGCTGCTGCTGCTGCTGCTGCTGTCGTTGAATCTTCTCTTGCTTCTGCTCCTGCTGCTTCATCTGCTGCTGCTGTTGCTGCTGACGCCACTGCTGCTCCTGCTCCTGCTCCTAACGATGGCGGCGCAGCAATGCGGAATCGTGTCTCCCGGCATGATCCTGGTCTCCGCGTGCGGCGTGGACTGCGCGGAGCTGGGGTTCGAGGAAGTGGTGGAAATGATGCAAAGCTCGCCCCCCGATGCTCCCATTGACTTCGTTTTCGGAATTGGCGAGCCATGATGCGTCAAATACTTATCCGATTTGTAGCGCGATCGAGTCGCGGGGGATGACAAGGGGGGTGGGACGGGTAGGGAGGGGGGGGGCCGGAGAGAGAGGGGGGGGAGGGGACGTACCAATGTCATGCATGGCCGTCGTGGTGTGACCATAGGCTCTCGCATACCTACTATGCCGGGACGAGCGGGGGGAGGGGGGGGGCGCACTAATCAGTTGCTTTTGCCTTAGTCATTTGACCATTGAGCATTGATCACGGATCACCCTTTCGAGACGGGGCGGGGGGGATTATTCGCCGAGGTCGTCTTCCCACGAGTGACCTGGAGGCGTGAGACAAACCGGGGCTGCATCACAGCTGTTATATTTTTGCAATATTTGTGGTACCCTCGGGGCTTTATTTCTTTTCTTCGGTAGCCGAGGGCTGGTGCGTGGGGGCGGCGTGGCACGGCCGTGTGGCCGCGGGGGGATGGGTGGCGCTCGGTAGGGCCAGTCTCTCGCGGTGCATGCTCAACCCGAAATAGTGGCGAAGAGCCATCTAGACATGATCATCATCACGATTACCTCTACCGAGCAGCATGGAGTGCTACGGATACCACCGGTTTTTTGTCGAAAAAATGGCTGAGGCAGACTGCTGCCCAGTACGAAGCAAAGAGGACTCTAAAATAACTCTAAACATTTGCACAGCTCGGACAGATAGATCATGACATATCTGATCTGTCTACAGATAGATCATCTACTACTGCAGTTCCTCGCCTGCCGCAGTGAGAGGTTGCGCAAGATCTGTATAGTACAGGTCCAACCCAGGAAACATGCGGTATCATAGATCATGCAGACTATACGAGTCCCACCCGGCAACATGAGCTGTGGTAGATCATACCAGATCGGGATAATATCTGTCTTGAAGGATCTAGATCATAATGTGGGAATAAATTATCTATCCGAAGTGTGAAACAATGGTTGATTGGGGGAGATTGGCTTGGGCGTAGTCCTGTTCGTCTCGTACACAGGGCGCGGCAACCGTTGTCTTCGAATAACGTTGAAAGCTTTCCTCCATGAGCGGTCGACAATTTAAAATCGCGTACATGGTGACATCACGTATGTGCAAAGAACAACAAGTGGAGATTTTGTGTGCGTGTTTTTTTTAATTTCCATCCTACGTGTTTCATTTTGACCTTTCTTTCTCCTCCCTCCTAGTCGCAAATTCGGTGAACTCATCCGCGGAGTAACATAGCAGCCCCCCCCCCCTCCCCTCCCCTCCCCTCCCCACCTCCTAAACTACGGTAACCGCCTTGCATTCTGATCGCGAGAACAGTCCAGCCCATTCTTCCCTTCGTCGACTCGCGCCGAAATACGAAAGAGCCCCTTTTGAACAAAGTGCAGGCATGTTTCAAACCTTTTGAGTACTGCAGTCTCCTTTCGGGCACAAACTACTTAGACTTTGAGTGATTCGTCCCCGGAACGGGACTGCACTACTACTACTACTACTAAAAGGATTTACAAAACTACTTGGAATTAGTGCAGAATGCGTGGGAATGATCTGCAGATGTGATCTGATGATCTGTAGATGATCTTCCCGAGCTATGGGAAGAGATACCGATCGACTGTGGATCACCTAGACTCTTGCCGAGCTGCCGTCCTGAGCGGCCGTCCGGGATCTGTGTGTCATCGGTGCATAGCCAACCCGGCAAAGTTGTCCTATTGTAGACCATGCAGAACTCTTGAATTTGTTTGGCTCCCCCGGCCGGCCCCGTGAGTTATACAGGCAGAAAGTACAGATCTGGATCTACATACATATCTGCATCGAAAGATGTAGATAGTCAAGTGAGAATCGATTACCATCTGTTCGGGGTGTAAAAGGGATACCGAATACCGACGGGGCGGGGGGGGGGGGGGGGGGGGGGGGGGGGGGGGGGGGGGGGGGGGGGGGCTGTGACAACGGTTTGTTAAAAATGTCGCCGAGGCAGAGAGCTGATCGCGCTCGAGATGAAATGACACCTGAAGTTTATGACTCATTTTTAGCACACGGGAGAAAATCATGCCGTACGTATATATATACTCACGGTAGGGATGCAGCCCCCGCAATTCTCTGAGCCTCTTCTCTGAGGCAGAGGGAGCTCCCTACCTACTATTTGTACGGGGGGAACCATGCCAATCAGCGCCCATCATGCAAACCAAAACCTATACTGGTATACATCACAGTATTTCGACAGTTATTATACAATGTAAAGCTTATTTGGTCCTGCATGTTCCCCCGTAAATAGTGGTATTGCTTTGAGTTGAGTTGCCCCTCAAAACCGACTGACCTTTGGTGCAAATATGTACGCTTTCTACTACCCCCTCTAGGACTGCCGTCCCGTTTTTGGGGGAGCAAACCACTCGAATCCCAAGTAGTTTGTGCCGCCCAAAAACGGGACTACAAGCCAGTCCTATTAATACCAGTAGCGTGTGCCCCCCCCCAAAAAAAAAGTTTATAACGGGGGGCCATAATAAATAGGACCAAGTATTGTTAGTAAAAATAGGTAAATATATAGGTTTTTTGTCTGTACCGTAGGTCCTATTTACTGTGGTCCCCCGTTATAATAGTACTTGCAGTCCCGTTTCGGGGACAAACTACTTGAAAATTGAGTGCTTTATCCCCAAACAGGAGTGCGGTACTATTACGGGGGTCCATAGTTAATAGGACCTATGGGATACATAAAAACCTACCCATATATATTTAACTATTTTTACTAACAAAATTTGGTCCCATCAACTATGGACCCCCGTAATAGGAGGGTTAAAACCGATGTAAAAATCGACGCCTGCTGCTACACTACAGTAGGGGTATGTATATCTACAGCACTTTTGGGCAAAATTGCTTCCAGGCTTAACGAGAATCCGCAACAAAGCGTTAGGAACGACCCCGACATCGCTTTCGTTTCTTTCTCGGCGACCGTTTTTTTTTTTTTTTCTTGATGTGTCAATAAGATTGATCGGACGAGATTGGTGGGATATTCGACGAGTAAATAGTGTCAGTTTTTTTTTTTTTTCGCATTCTGGATGAATGATGCCCTGCACATCGTTGGAAGGCACATTAATTATTAAATGTATTAAAGTCTGTAAGGTCACATGGCTAGTCGGATCTCGCTTGGCCATAATTCGAGAAAAAAAAAGAAGACGAAAACAGTTTTTTTTCAACGCAATCGTATCAGCGAGAGCTCCTCAAGCAAAGAAACCAGCGAATAATCCCGGTGAAAACGCCTTCCCACCCTGGCATACATCGAATCGGTCCCTTCGCCTACCTGGTATAGGTGCTAAAGAAAACTATTGTGCAGCATACTATTACGGGAGACCATAGTAAATAGGACCTACGGTACACACAAAAACCTATATATTTCGCTATTTTTACTAACAATACTTGGTCCTATTTACTATGGTCCCCCGTTATAATGTGCAACACAAGTGGGATACATTGTACAATGCCGGGTGGCTCGCTCCCCTGCGCCCTTAAGGACAAAGAGTCCCGTCAGCCCTAACTATAGCTCGGCCAGCCAGAAATACCGCGGTCCCGTGATCGAAACCTGAAATCCCTTTACCCGTACAAACGCGTCCCGCTCCCCGCGGTGGCACCGAAAAAGCGCGTAAATCGCCGTTCCCGCACTAAGCACGGCCCGCGGTGGCCACATTCCCGTACAAATAGTACCGTTTAGTCCCGGGGTCGCCGAGTCCCGCGGGATATCGTCCGGAGTCGAAAAGGCGTCCCGTGGAATGCTCTGAAAAATGTGCCATGAATACCTGTCGTACTGTGGACGTAAATATAAGGACCGTTTATACACTAACATCAAGACAAAACGGTATTTATATTTACGCCCAGATTGGCGTAGGGAAGGTTTTCCCCTCGGTGTCAAAGATACGAGGTTCCAAGGCACGCGCCGAGGTGGCGGCGACAACCGTAGTCAGTAGACAGTAGGCAGTAGACAGTAGGCAGTAGACAGTAGACAGTAGTCAGTAGACAGTAGTCACACATCAGTCAGTAGATCGCAGTCAGTACTTAGTAGACATGCTGTAAGCAGTACCCAGTGGACATGCTGTAGTAGAGAATACCAGGTGTACCGAGTCAGCAGTCAGCAGAAATAGTCTAAAGACAGCATCCTACTCAGGAGAGGTAAGTCGGCACTGGTAAGTCAGTAGCCGCCACCAGGCACCTGGTATACAGTAGTCAGTCCGACTACCTGGTACAATAGGCAGTAGTCGATATAGTAGAACGTACCGCACGAGAGAAATCCAAGACGGTTCAAACGAAAAAACCAAGGAGGCCCAGGGAGACAAGGAGGATAGAGCGGCGGGAACGGAAAACAAAAAGCCTGTTCACTTTTTAAAATGCAATGTTTACGGCTAGCTGCTGGCACGCCTCGCAATACCGTTGAACGCCTAGTGGAATGCTTTAAGCGAAAGAGAACACGCAAACACACATTGAAAGTAGAAACTCACACAGTACAATCATGAGCTGCAGCGAAATAAAATTATAGGTACATGTGAGGATAATCGCGATAACTTGTCGACGTCGCTCTCAAACAACCCCCCCCCCCCCCCCCCCCCCCCCCCCCCCCCCCCCCCCATTTGTGGAAACCCATTATCTAACCGGCAATCCCAGCGATCAGGCGAGGCCCTTGCGCTGGGTGGGACGTCTGTCCTGCCTTGCTCAACGGCGGGCGGGAGCGAAAGGGCGCCTGCTCTGTGTTAGGCGCCTCGTGCTATTCAGCAAAATATTCCGTCTTAAGTCCATCTATTCCAACCAACGCAGAACAGATGCCAGCACCACCCTATTGGCCACACGCCCCCGCCCCTTCCCCAGATCAGACTACGCAGAGCCACGCAACGAGCTACGCAAACGTTGGGCACAACAAATTTAGAGCTCCGCAGAGCCACGCAGAGTTCCACAAGCAAAAACTACGCGGAGCCCCACCGAGCCACGCCGAAGACGGAGAGCAACGCAAGGTCTAAGCAAAGCTAGCTACAAAAAGCTACGCAAAACAGTTAAAAGAGGGAAGGTTCAAGACGCTCCCGAACAACAAAAAAACGGGGGAAAACGGACAAGAAAGCAAAAGTAATGAAAAAATAAATGCACAACCGTAAACACGTGACCGAAGCGAGGCAACCATTCGCTTCTGCTCGCCCCCAGACAATCCGACAGACGAAAAGTCACCACCTGCGGAAAGAACAACTACCGCTGGTCCATCCCACTTGCCGGTACATGGCGAGCACCCAAACACTTAACGTCAGGGCGATTAATTAACGTAAGAACAACCACAACTAACCCTTCCCCCTGAAAAAACGCTACGAAATACCTCTCCTCCCCCCCCCCCCCCCCCCCCCCCCCCCCCCCCCCCCCCCCGGCCGGTCCATCCTAAACCCCCGAAGCGAAGCCCCCCAGCGGTTGAAACGGCTTCACCAGCGAAACGAAACCTCTCAGCGGTTGAAACGGTTCCATCAGTGAAACGAAACCCCTCGACGAGCTGCAACGGTTTTTCATCAGCGAAACGAAACACCCCAGCCGGAGAAACGGTTTCATCAGTGAAACGAAACCCCTCAGCGGTTGAACCGCTCTCACCAGCTAAACGAAACCCCCCGGCGGCTGCAACGGTTTCACCAGCGACAGGAAACCCGCCAGCCGTTGAAACGGTTTCACCAGCGAAACGGAACGATCGGTCGTTCCATCCATCAATCGGTTGAGTAGCGCTGTGGCGCGCGGCGACACCAACAGACACGCGATATCACACAGGCGACAGCGAGCGGGACCCGCCCGCCCGCCGGCCGGCCCGCCCGCCCGCCCAAGAAAAGCTGGCTCGCGGCTCGAACAAGGAGCCGCCGAGCTCGTACTACACAAAACAGCCAAACAAATGCCCCCTCCCCCCCGCCCCTAGCCCTCACTTCCACCCCTCCGTTTCCCTGCCCCCGCCCGGTATTGCAGGGATGCGGGGGTCTATGGTCGCACGACCATGAAAAACATGATTACACCCCCCCCCCCCCCCCCTCCCCTCTCCCCTCTCCCCTCCACCTTCCGCCACAGCAACACAGGTGGTAAAACGCAGAGAAGCACATTCGTTCCACCATCAGCAAACCCGCCCCCCTCCCTCAACCCCACCCACCCACCCACTCGCCCCCGTCCGCCCGCTTCAAGCGCGGCACTATCGTATGCGGCACCAGTGGCATCGCACCATCCTGCGCAAAAAGGCGACACTCTCCGCCCGAAAACCCGGACCAGACACCCTTCAGGGTCGAAAAAACGGACGCACTAGAGCCGCAGAAAGTAGACAACGCTTCTAAGGCCGAAAAAAAGGCGTTATTTTTCGTCGATAAGGGCGCCGCGCCCGGCCCGGCACGACAAAACAGCAAAAACCGGCAAAAAAAAAAAAAAAAAAAAAAACAATGACGGCGGCGGGTGGTGATGGCAACGGCTAAAGGCCAACGGCTGTAACGCAACGGCTATAAGTGCAACGGCTATATAAGGCAGCGGCTAAGAACGAAAAAGAAAGAAACCAAAACCAAAAAGATCAAAAAGGCAAAACACGATATACAAAAAACATATGACCATCTTCTTCATCATCATCATCCACCACCACCTACGAGTAGCTTCTACCGACTACCCGAGTACCGGCCTACGAGTACCCGAGTACCGCCCACGCGTACCCGGAGTACCGCTTACGCATTCCAGAGTGCTACCTACGAGAGTCCAAAGTACCGCCTACGAGCATCCCGGGTACCGGACTACCGCTTACGAGTATCCCAGTATCGCCTGCGAGTACCCTGAGTACCGCCTACAAGTACCACCTACGAGTACCTGAGTACCACCAAAAGTACCCAAGTACCATCTACGAGTACCTGAGTACCACCTACGGGTACCCGAGTACCACCTACGAGTACCCCCGAGCGGCCCGGCACCGCCTACGAGTACCCGATGGAGCGCACTGAAGGGCCTGACCGTGACCCCAACGGGATGGCGCTGCTGCCTGAATTGTAAGCCGGCGCCCAGTCCTCAGGACGGGGGTGTTGCGCTCCTTGGATCTCCGGGTGCGCGTGCAAGCCGGGCTTGATCGAGTCTCCCGCCTGCGAAGGTGTCGAGGCCGTCAAAATTATCGGAAAAGGGTGCAAAGAGCGAAGCGGGGGAGGGGGAGGGGGGGGGGGAGGGGGGGGGGGGGTGAGCGTTTTGAGTAGAAATTAAAAAAAAACTGGAGGGGGAAAAGACAAGGGGGACGGGGGACGAAACGCAAATCGACAGGCACGAAAAAAAACACACACGCCGACAAACACGCAAGACACACAAGTACAACCAAACCACACAGGCCAACACGCAAACTGGAAGTGAATGCACACAGACAAAATACACAGCGGTCATTAATAAAACAGAACACAAACACACAAAAATAAATCACACACGTACACAAGAGACGAACACAAATAATACACGAGATGTGAAAACACAAAGACCTGAACCTACACACACCGACCTAGAACAGACCGACAGACATCAAATCATCAACTTCACACAAAAGCACAGAAAACATGAAACACGACTAAACGAGACAACACCCTTGGTCGAAACACACGCAACAACCACGGGTGAAAGGAGCGGGGCGGGCGCGCGAAACACAACTGACAAGACGCGAAAACAAACAAAAAAAATAAGACGGCGATAAAAACAACAAGGCGCGAAAACAAACACAAAAAAAAAGCAGGGCCCTTCACGGGTCAGGAAAGTTCGGAAATATCACGCGCCGGGTCGAGTCCGGCCGGGTCAAGAGCTTTTCAAACTCTTACGGGCCGGGTCGACCTGACCCGCGAGGTTTGACCCCACCCGTGAACCCCCCCCCCGAATAAAAGGGGGCCCAAGTAGTACCGGTTGAGCAGAGTGCCGGATGCCGAAGTATTGCCCCCGGTATTTTTGGCTGGCACAGTTTTTTACTACCATGGTAAAAAATCGGGGAAAAAATTAATAGGTGGTATTTCCTATTCCGGAATAGTGCCCGTTTCCGCAGTAGTACGTAGTGGTGGTTGACCTGGCTGGCACACACTGACTCGCACTAATGAGGGGCCACTGCAGGACTCGAATGTTGACCATGACAAACACAGCTACCAGAAAAAGTATCGCACCTTGCCCCCGATGGAGGAGCCCTCGCCGAGTTCTCCGGGAGGCTGAACAAAAAAAAAAAAAAAAAAAAAAAAAAAAAAACAGCCAAGACGCACAGGGGAGAGGGGATCGGGGATGCGTTTAGATGAGGGCTGTGAGATTGTTTGGAGTTTTCCCAAGTCGACCGTAGCACTAACGGACAAACAAATCTAGTGGTGCCGGGGTTTCTAGTAGCAAGGAGGCGCCTGACCCACACCCCCCCCCCCCACAAGCAGTTGTTAGTAGAGTGGATCCAGCTCATGATTCATGCGGCTCGCGGAATACCTCACGCTTCGCTTTGCTCTTGGTGCTAGCGATGTCCGCCTGGTCAGTGAAAACCCGACGCGCTCCGTCCCGGCATTCTAGGGACGCGAGAGTGTATGGTCATACGACTACGGCCATGCATAATGCCAAGTTCACCCCCTCCCACCCCCCCCATGATCATTCCCAACCCCCACCCCAATCACAGTACAACTTCCCTACGTTCACAGCTAGATATTGTTCACGGCAGGACATCACCACACACCTCTTGCAGATCGTCATCTACGTGCATTACATCACTAAATTTCTCACTCGTAGTCGTATGTAGGAGGTTGCGACGCAGGGTCTGCGCATGAGGCCAACAAGATCAGGCCCAGGGAACACGTAGCTATTTACATCGCGGGGCGTATGCGGGTGACGCCGGGCAGCATGATCTACAGACCGCATGTGCCCGTACAAAATCGGAAAATACTGTACATGTATCCGCCTTGAAAACAACTGTACCATGAGCTGGGCACCGATCACCTGTCAAGAGGTATAGCCATCAGGACCAATAATGGGGTGTAAATGTAACCGTCGGGAGATCACCACTTTGTCCCTAATTATTAAGACCGCTCCGATTGAATATTAGTATACAACCGGTCCTTCTATGCAAGGACAAGAGAGATACCTGGTTTGGGGGGTCCGTCGTGGATTCTGATTGGTCTAAACGCCCCGCCCACCGTAGCACCGTAAAGAGAGTTGACTTCGCACATCAAAACATAAATCAGTAACGAAAAAAAAAGATAAATTCAAGTTTAAAAATATATATATATCGAAAATGAAACAAACAAAATTAATGAAAAAAATCATGAAAATTCAGGGGCGCAGCCGTTTTCAAGCGGTCGTTTTTTTCTGCCGCCAACGGGCGCTAACGTGCCAATAACGCGGATTCTTCCGTTTTCGGAAGGCTCTCTCCCCCTGTCTTGACCAGATCCTTCCGAAAACACCGAATAACCCTTTTAGAACCACAGTCCCGTTTCGGGGACAAAACAGTCAAAATCTGATAAATTGGTGCCCAAAACGAAACTCTGCCGTCCAAAACGGGTCAACCTTGTCCGGTCAAACGGCAAACTTCCCGTTCTGGGAAACAGCGAGCGCCGAAGAAAGAACCCATTCCCTGCTTGGCGAAGTCAACGAACGCCAATAAGGTATTTTACGCCCCCAAAAAAAACGGTGAATTTGGAATTCTCTAAAGGGAGTAATGTTCGGCACGATACGGCAGCCCCGCTCCCCCCCCCCCCCCCCCGCCTCCGCCTCCCCGGCCCCTCCCCTCACCATGAACCCTTCCTCGTTGGAGTTCTTCCCCTTGATACAGCACGCCAAAGCCCCAAGGCACATGAGCACCATGAACCCCACGCCGATCACTGAAAAAAAAAGCAAGCAGGCAACGCAGGAAAAGCAGGCATATTACAACAACCAACGTGGGAACAGGGAGAGAGAGAGAGAGAGAGAGCAGGCGTAAGCAGGCGGGGCATGAAAGTATAGCGTTACGCAACGCTTGTCGCCATAATAATCGTTCCGTGCGCGATATTCCCTCCAATATTTTTGGTTTGTTGAGGCACAATAAGAAAATTATCTGTAGGGGGCGGGGATACTAATTTGTAAGCTTGCCTTAGTCGTTCGACCATTGGCCACGCGCCCCTTTCGAGGCGAGCACCTAGAGGAGTTGAGGGGGGGGGGGGGCTGTACTCATTATCATGCACGGCCGCAGTCGTATGATCATAGACCCTCGCATCCCTACAATGCCGGGGCGGAGCGCGTCGGGTTTTCACCGACCAGACAGACATTGCTTGCACCAAGCGCGAAGCGAAACGTGAGGTGTCCAGCGAGTCGCATGAAGGGTGAGCTGCGTCTTACTAAGAACCGCTTTAGAGGCGAATTTTCTTGCAATAAGGATGCAACAGCATCAATGGATAGATTTAATTTTTGGTGTGGCCACTTCCCCCAGAGACAGCAATGGGCTTACTATGCGACTGCCTCGTGGGTGCCTCACCATATACAATACTACGCGATACGATCATATCCCCCTTGAGCGGAGTAGAGGTTCTCCCCGCACAAAAATGATCTAACTCGACCGCCAGCCGTGGTACCCGCCAAAAAAAAAAGAAAAAAAAAAACGGTACCCTGGCTGTCTAGCTCACGCAGTGAGAGGCGTGTTTTACAGCGTCGTCGCCAACCGACGCCAACCCAACCTACATATATACTAGGTATATAATATAGGTAGGGAAGCACCGGGGGGGGGAGGAAACAAACACGCCTGTGACCGCGGCTTGTCCACAGAGCCGGAAGCAAAAAAAGATGGCAAAAAAAACAACAACAACAACAACAACCTTGCTGGCTCTTTTCAACCGGCATGACTGCGAAAGATGGGCACCGGAAAGGGAACAAAAAACGTTAACCGCGGTTCGGGGAAACCCAGCAGGCGTGCGTGATCACTCCGCTTTTCGAAACAAGAACTGGCCGGTTAACCGGTTGAACCGGATAAAAACCAACCGGTTGAATCGGTTGAACCGGTTGAACCGAAAAACTGGTTGACTGGTTTCAACGTGATCCGACAGAAGTGAAAAAAAAGCGTGTTAATAAATGTCACCACGAGAACCTTGACATCGCCAGACTTCAGCTGATCAAACATCGATTGTGCCTTCCTTGCCTGCTTATTACGTACCGGGGACCCTAGTAAACAGGACAAAATATTTGCTATTGTTAGTAAATATATACGTGTTTTTGTGTGCCGTAGGTCCTACCTGGTACTTCACTACTGCTGTATGATCCCCCGTAAATACTAGCCTAGAATATTATGGAAAACCTGAAAGTAGGTGGATGAAACATCGTTCGCAAGGGGGATACTCGACGTCGGTCAACACCCCTGCAGTTCACACCCGACACTCGCGTCATGTGCAGAGACAAGCAGGGCGACTGTTGCTTTTGCTCCTCGCACGACGGTAGCCGTGGCGGCGATTCGTGGAGCTCCGAGAGCATGGACCGAGCGAGGGTCTCTGGTCATCGTGGCCTTTTTGATGCAGTCCGAGTCTGACGTCGTGCTTTACTACTACAAATGATCATTTTTGCCGCTACTCAAATCAAAACATCAAAACACACGTGGCAACCCGTCTAAAAAAACAAAGACGCACTATTCGCGAACGGAACCAAACACACACTTGTTGAGTTCACCCCAAGGGGCCACTCAATGACACACCAACCTGGTTTGTAACGCCTGAGGATCACTTTACCACCTCAACACCCGGTTTACCGGCTTTCCGGTTATAACCGGTCAAAACAGGCAGAAACAAAACGGTTAAACCGGTTGCTTATTACGGGGGATCATAGTAAAAAGGACCTTCGGTACAGACAAAAACCTGCATATTTACCCATTTTCACTACTACGGGGAGTGACCACAGTAAATGGGACCAAATATTGTTAGTAAAAATAGGTAAATATATAGTTTTTTTTTGTGTATACCGTAGGTCCTATTTACTATGGTCCCCCTTAGTACAGATATTTGGTCCTATTTACTATGGTCCCTCCCCCGTTACAGATATTTTTTAGAATAACAACTCCTATCCGGTTTTCGATTTCCGAAAAAGCCATCCCGTACCCCCGCGGGTCGGGTCAGGAACTTTTTGAAATCTCAGAGGCCGGGTCACGTCCGGCTGGGCCGGGTCGGGTCGGGTCGGGTCGGGTCGGGTCAGGAGGTCTTCCAACCTTTCCGAGTTCGGGTTGAGCTGGGTCCAGTCACCTTTTTACCCGACCCGCGACGTTAAACCCGCGACCCGTGAACAGCCCTGAGTAAAAAAAAAAAACTTACCGATGAGGAGCACGATGACCGTCTTGTTCGATAGCCCGTCGCTTCCTCCCCTCCTCCTCTGCCTCCATAAAGCACGCCACCTCGATAGAAGATTCCACCTCTAACGTCGTCGAAGAAGAAGTTTCTGTCCGCTCCATCCTGATCGATAAGGCGACGAAAAGGAGGGGGCAAAAGACAGATGGGACGACACGCCGCCGAATCCTTTAGAACTCCCCCCACGTCTTCCCGGACAGGTTACTCGGAATTATCCTGCAGTAATACGTAAGGTCATGACAAGGGGGTGAAAGACAGATGGAAAGAAACGCCACCGTGATCCTTAAGAACTCCCCCCCACGTTGTATGGGGACAGGACATCTGGATTAAGAGCACGATAACAGAGCTAACCTTTTTACAGCTTAAATACGCATAGCTCTTTTGGGACCGCAGTCTGGTTTTCGGGATAACCACTCAAACCGGACTGCAGTCCTAGAAGGGTTGAAAAAAAATTCCGACACATCGGCCAGATAGATCATCTACAGATAATTCAAATAGATTAGATAGATCATCTACAGAAAGATCAGATAAATCATCTGCAGATAGATCAGATAGATCATCTGCATATAGATCAAATAGATCAGATACATCCTATACTGTCGCGAAGCCACGCTGCGCAGGATCTATTACAGTACAGATCCCACATCAGAAAAAATGTGCTAGATCACGCAGATTACACGGCTCCCACCAGGCAACACGGCCTACCGTTACACTTCTGTGCGTGCTCTTTGTTCAATAACCCTCTAGGGACATGAGAGGGACAAAGCATGACCTTCAAAAGTGACGTATGGTTTTAGCATCGGCAACTGCTTCATTTGGGGGGGGGGGGGGGGTGATAAAAAAAAAGGGTATCCGAGTTACAATGGTTGATGCAAGGACTCGTACGGCATGGGCGCGACATGATCCTCCCACTGTTGCTGCCGGGCGCTCCCGCTGCTCCTAGACGGCCGAAAATCCCCAAACGGTATCATTTCGTCTGCTCGCAATATATCTCGGGTCCCATGGGGGGGGTAACCGCTCTTACTTGCTGTACCCGTCGACAGCCAGCACACCCAGAGTGCCCTCGCCGATGCTTCAATCCCAGAAGAGATACATACTCTGTGATCACAAAAAACCACGACACAAGAGAGACTGCTACTGTAGATTGTTGTGCAGTAAGCAGAGCAGACAGTGCAATACCACGTCATCATACCAGGCACTCGATACGGCAGGCACGACATACACACACACGCATTCTATGAAAACAGAGACCAATCGGAAGAAAAGATCAAACGGATCAGGAGTCTATCCGCCGCGAGACGTCTACTGAAGATACCGGCGAGGGGATCAACCATCTGTCCAATGCCGGGACGGAGCACATCGGGTTTTCACCGACCAGGTAAACATTGCTTGCACCAAGCGCGAAGCGACACGTGAGGTGTTCGGCGAGTCGCATGAAGGAGAGCTGAATGCTACTAACAATTGCTTGTGAGGTGGAACGTAGCGGGGGGAGGAGGGGGGGGGGGGGGTCGGCTTGTTCTCACTTGATCCACTCAGAAGACTCCAGCTCCGAGGGGCTTTTTTCGCATCGTACGTCACGTGAGGCCTGTTCAAAAATCGAGGGAACACGCAGGAAGCGTAGCCAGCGAAAGGAATTCAAGGGCGGAGGGGAGTGGGGGGGGGTTAAAACGAATCTATCCCCTCATGTTCACGCCTCGGGGGAAAAAAAAACGACTTCAACTTTTCGACCAAATATTTCGACAGAAATTTCCTGCAAAAAAAAAAAAAACGTAGGACGAATTTCGACTGAAATTTTCGGAATCACGAAACGAAAAAAAGAGTTCGGCCTCCACAACCAACACACACGGAATACCTATAGTTTTTCAACACGAAAAACAAACGTTGTACCTACGAGCATCGGTATCAGGCATACTTTCCTGAAAAAATCTGGGGGCGGGAGGGAGGGAAGGAGGGAGGGAGGGAGGGAGGCGGAATGAAAGGGAGGATAGCTCACCGTACACCTTTTAAGGGTGCGAGTCACAGCACCTCCTGCACCGATTGTCAAAGCTCGACTGGTCGAAGCTCGATTGCTTAACTCCCAAGAGGCTGCGAAGCCCGACCGACTTGTCCAAGAAGAGCTGCCAACAAGACCTTTTTCCCCAAACCACCCTCTTCCGCATTGGAGCAACCGAACTTTCGGAATCGGTCTGGAGTAGTAGGGGGGCGCAATCGGTCTATAGAGCAGCAGGGGTGTGCGACGACTCCCACCCTTACGGTGTTCGAGAAAAAGGATGTCCCACCCTCTGTTCGAGGCGATTAGGACTACGACTACTATTACGGGGGACCGTAGCAAATACGACCTACGGTACACACAAAAACCTATACATTTACCTATTTTTACTAACAGTGTTTGGTCCTGTTCACTATGGTCCCTCGTAACAGTCCTATATTCTCGAGCCAACCAAACGCGATCAAAACAATGGTTGGCGCCAGGCCCCCTTCGTCTCGTGCGCAAGCGTGTGCCAACCATGTTTACCGAATGCGTTGTTGGGCTTCACTGATGGAGGGAGGGAGGGAAGGAGGGACGACGGGCGCGCAAAGGGGTAAACAAACAAAACAAAAAAAAAACGCTTGCCTGGTACCAAACAGTGTCCGTGAAATTTTCGCCGATCGGGTAGGACGAGATGACCCACAGGCCGGTGCAGACCGCGATAGCGGCATCTTCCATGTCCGACGTGTGGTCCGTCGGATCTACCAACGAGTACCTGTCCATCCATCCAGCCAACCAAAGCGATGGCAGGGATATATGGGAGGGAGGGAGGATGGGAGGGAGGGAAGGTCAGGACAGCAACGAGCAGGGACAAGGATAGGGGGTAAGGGTCGGGAAAATTTAAGCTTGAAGCGCGATGCCTCGCTTGAACGCAAGGAGAATAAGGCCAGCAGGCGGCGGGAGGAGGGGTGGGAGAAGAGGCAGGGACAAGGAGGGTACGGGGGTTCGTCAATGTCGGCTTGCGCGACACAATTCCACGTCTCTTCAACAGGGGTGGGGAGGGGGTGGGGGTGTCCGAAGTTCGTTTGCGTGAGACGTCGATCGCGCTAGCGGGGAGGAGTGAGGTGTGAAGAGAGGGAGGGAGGGATTCTCGGGTCCGCAAGGTCGGTGTGCGAGAACAAAGCTTGGAACACACGACCCCAAGGCTAGGCAGGGACGGACAGACTGGATCAAACAAACTAAGGACGGCTCGAAGGCCGGGTGCAGTAAAAGTGCAGTAGCTTCTCGCCTCGTCCAGCCTTCCTCGCAGCTGCAACTCAGTCGGCCCGCTGCTCGGTTTCTCGCCCAGCGCACGACGACGCACTGCCCATAAGAGTCGCGGGCCCGAGGACCTTCTTTTACACCTTATAGCCCCCCCCCGAAACACTTCCTCTTCGGTCTTCGAGGCCTTGGGGGTTTCCAACCAAAACGCAAAAAAAGTGACGAGAGCCGAACCAAAACAACTGGGTTCGCCGATAAGACAGTATTGCACAATATAGCGGACGCTTGAAGCAACAGCAGACGTTTGAAGCAATAGCATATACCCTCCCCCCCCCCCCCCCCCCCCCCATCGCCCACAGCTGGTCGTCTAGTTAGATCATTTGTGCGAAGTAAAGAACCTTTACTCTGCACAAGGGAATTGATCGTATCACGTAGTGTTCAAGGTACGGCACCCAAGAGGCAGTTACATAGTACTCCCATTTCTGTCTCTGGAAGTGGCCACACCGGAAATTAAACTAACTCATTGAAGCTGTCATCCATATGCAAGTCCGCCTCACAAGCGGTTCTTAGTAGGATGCAGCTCACCCTTCATGCGACTCGCCGGACACCTCACGTGTCGCTTCGCGCTTGGTGCGAGCAATGTCTGCCTGGTCGGTGAAAACCCGACATGCTCCGTCCCGCCATTGTAGGGATGAGAGGGTCTATGGTCGTACGACTACGGCCATGCATGAGATCGAGTACATCTCTCCTATCGAGTACACCCCCCCCCCCCCCCGTCCCCTAACTCCCCAGGCCTTTCAGGGATTTCTTCGCGACACGAGAGTCCGCTTCGTCTTCGCTGCCGTACTTCCGGCAGATGCCACTCCCGACACTGTTGAGTGACCAGTTCAACGTCGAACATTTGAGCACACAGTTCGTACGCATAGCACCGCGGATGCTTGGGACAATAGCGGTCGTTCGAAGCAAGACCATACCCCCTCCGCGGGCCCCCGGCCCCCGACTAAGGCCGTGCGTGACCTTGGCACACACACACACACACACACAAAAGACCTCTCCCGGCCTTCCAGGGCTTTGAAGGGTGTTCTCCGCGAAAGTACAATTCATTTCCGCTGACGTGCTTCCCTCAGTAGTCATCCCCAAGCATGTCCGTGTAGACGTCGTTGTCGAACATAAAACACTCGAATACATACCTACCAGGTCCTAAGTATACCTAGCGCTTGCAGAAATGGCGAAAACGTTTGAAGCAAGAGCATACCCCCCCCCCCCCCCCCCCCCCCCCCCCCCCCCGCGCCCCTGCCTGCCTGGTCGGTAAAAACCTGACGTTGCTCCGTCTCGGCATTGTATATAGGGATGCGATATTTACATGGCCATACGACTACGGCCATGCATGACACGAGTACCCCCCCCCTCCCCCCCCTACCTACCTACCACGCCTTCAAAGGGTTTCCTCACCAGACGAAGGATGACTCGTCTTCGCTGACGTACTTCCCATAGAAATCGTCCCCCAGAACGTTGGTGTACAACTCGTCAGCCGGCGGGAAACCATCCACCTCTGACAATCCCGACACCGTTATCTCCGAACATGTGTCATCCGAGTCTTGCGCTTTAGCACCTGACCGCACCAGGGAGGGCGGAGGAAGCACGTTCGGGTGCGGGGGGGGGGGGGGGGGGGGGGGGGGGGGGGGGACGTACTCATTACTTGTCTGCCTTAGTAGTTCGACCATTGACCGGGGGGGGGGGGGGGGGGGGGGGGAGATTGGATAGAGTGGGGTTGGGTGGACCGCATCGGAGGGAGGGGAGAAGCATGTTCGGCGGTAGGGATTGAGGTTAGATATAGTAAGGTGATCGAGGTGGGGGCGTTGGAGTTGGATAGGATGGGGAGGGTCGGATAGGGTAGGGCGGCCCCCATCGTAGAGGGCGGGGGGGGGGGCGCGTTCAGGGTGGTGGGGTGACGGTTTGGTTGGATAGGGTGGGGTGGACCGCAACAGGGAGGGTGGGGGGAGGCGTGTTCGGGAGTGGGGGTAGATGTTTGGTGAGGTGGGGTAGGGTAGGGTTTGGTGGGGTGTGGGGAGGCGTGTTCGGGGGTGGGGTTTATGTTTGGTGGGGTGGGGTGTGGGGTTGGGGTTTTGGTGGGGTAGGGTAGGGTTTGGTGGGGTGAGGGGTAGGGTTGGGTGGGGTGGTAGTTCGGGATATGGCGTGAATATCAAACGGGGATCGAGTTCATGGCACTTACAGAATACGGTACGGGAAAAAAAAAAACAGAAAACGCACACACAAACAAACGAAAAATGTAGAACACAGGCAGGCAGCATCAGTATCGGCCTCGTGCGGTAAAAAGCCAACATGCTTCCCGTACATGATCATCACAGCATTTTACCATCCAATAGTAGTGAGCAGCAGAAAAGTATGAACGCCTTTTGGGCCTCCAAGAAAGCAACCAAAACAATCTATGGGCGAAATTGACACACGACACGAAATTGGAACGTGGAAGTGTTTATTTTTACCAATCCGCCGGAGGATAAAAAAACAAAACAAAACCAAAACCAAAACAATCATAACGTTAGTGGCATAAAACCCGTCTATGAGCAGGGGGGGCAGAGCGCGCAGCAATACGGATAGGACCATGTCGCGCCCCATACCGTACGACCCCTTGCACTCCGACACCAACGTACCTTCAAAAGACCGTCAAATTCTCAGCGCTCGTTTTCTCTCCCATCATAGCAGCGGTTAACGGTGCTAAAGCCGACGACCTCGTTTTTGTATATCGGAAAAGCGCTCTCGAAGAGCATCTTTTCCGAAAACGCCTTGAGGTTGTTCGGTCTTGGCAAACAAACAACCTTCCCCGTCTGAGAAAAAAACTCAAATTCTAAGTACCGTATCACCCTGGGTGATAAGATAACACACCCCGTGGGACTAATTTCGGACCCGGTTTTCCCCCAAAACATGGACGGGGGGGGGGGGGGGGGGGGGCACACACACAACATAAAAAAAAATATGGTGGCTCTGGAAATATTTCG
Source organism: Macrocystis pyrifera (assembly GCA_031763025.1). NCBI lineage: Eukaryota > Phaeophyceae > Laminariales > Laminariaceae > Macrocystis > Macrocystis pyrifera. Next base: position 2,055,830 of record JASSKH010000021.1, on the reverse strand, counting down.
TCGAGAAGGTTGCCTAGATAGACGCATCGCTCGTCGTATTCAATAGGCCCTCCCCGTTATCGAGAAACCCGGCTCTGAAAAATCGTCCCAGGGGATGTGTTATCTTATCCCCCTACTGTGATAAACGCCAGTGCGTCCCCAAAACGGGACTGAAGTACCACAAGGGTAAAGCTCGTTCAGGACTGCACCCACTCGCCTTGTGAGAAAAAAAAAAAAACGCTTGCAATTACACTTATTACGGGGGACCATAGTAAACAGGTCCAAATACTGTTATTACGGGGGTTCATAGTTAACGGGACCAAAAATTGTCAGAAAAAATAGGTAAATATATAGGTTTTTACGTAAAACATAGGTCCTATTAACTACGATGTACCCCCGGAATAGTACAAAACGGGAAATATATAGGTTTTGGTGTGTACCGTAGGTCCTATTTACTTGTGCCCCCCGTAGTAGGTGTCGGGTAAAAACCAAATTTTTCTCCATGCTATCAACAGAGGTTCACCCTACATTTTCTGATGAGGCTCCTCGGTTGACCGACCTTAAGGAGCTCCGTACCTCACCCGAAAACTGACTCCAGAAAAAAGCCACACTGCATCCCGATGAACAATCCCCCGTACAACTATTACGGGGGTCCATAGTTAACGGGACCAAATTTTGTTAGTAAAAATAGGCAAAAATATAGGTTTTTATGTACACCATGGGTCCTGTTAACTGTGGACCCCCGTAATAGTACGTCATTTTTCGGAACAATATTGGCATTCCGACGATTTTTGGTGAACCCCTCTAGTACAGCAGTCCCGATTTGGGGACAAACCAGTCTATTTCCAAGTGATTTGTCCCCAAAACGGGACTGCTGTACTAGAAGGGTTAAGGAGCCCCGTCATTCAGAAAACATTTTAGCGGAAATGTGCTATTATTACGGGGGGGGGGGGGGGGGGGGGGGGGGGGGGGGGGGGGGTAAATAGGACCAATGATTTGTCCCCAAAACGGGACTGCTGTACTAAAAGGGTTAAGGAGCCCCGTCATTCAGAAAACATTTTAGCGGAAACTTGCTATTATTGCGGGGGGGGGGGGGGGGGGCATAGTAAATAGGACCAAATATAGTTAGTAAAAAGAGTAAAAACATATAATAGGTTTCTGTGTGCACCGTAGGTCTTATTTGCTATGGCCAGTCCCCCGTCATACCTCTATCGCAGAACGTGTCAAGCTTTCAAGTAAGTCGTCCTCAAAACGGGCCTCTGCGGTCCCACAATGGTTGACGCCAGTTTTTGAGCGACTTACTGTTAATAATACAGCAGCGGCTCTCGAGCAAAAAACCTCGGGAAATCGCAGGAGCACGCCCTGCGAGCGTGCGTTCTCAGTGCTCGGTCCTCCTCCGCGAAATAACCCAATTTTACCAATTCTTGAACCTTGACTTATTACGGGGGGCCATAGTAAATAGCACCATATATTGTTAGTAAAAATAGCGAAATGTGTAGGTTTTTGTGCGTACCGTAAGTTCTATTTACTATGGTCCTTCGTAACAATAATTTTCACACACCGAAAACATCAGCGTTGGTCCCTTTATAGTGCCGCTTGCCCGCGCTACCGGTATTATATAGTGCCGTTGGGATTGCTTGGCACGGACACTCTCTATAGAATCAACCAGTGTGGTAGTGAGCGGAGTAATTAGTGCCGGTTGGTTGCCGTTACATACAGTCCCGGTATTGTTAGAGCCTGGCACCGGCACTACGTATAGAGGGACCGGCACTACTCCGAATCTACTCGAGATTGTTATGTTTGTCTGCCGATCTGCCTTCACTCTCTCACCATCTACTACGGGGGGGCCATAGTTAACAGGACCTACGGTGTACACAAAAACCTATACATTCACCTGTTTTTACTAACAATATTTGGTCCTCGTATTAACTATGGCCCCCCGTAAAAAAAAAATTCTTGTGAAACGTATGTTTGCCGTAAAAGGGGTCGCGTTCGCACAGCGCAGGTGGTATGGACTCCGTTCTCAGCGCTCTTCGACCGGGAAGGTTACACCAGGTATATTGCCAAGAACCGAAGAACATCAAAAGGTGTTTTCGGGCAAAAAAAAATCTGGAGGAGAGCCTTAAGGAAACATAACGTTCGACCTTAAACATCGCACCCACCTTGCCCTGAAGGATAGGTACCACGTCTATACTATTACGGGGGTCCATAGTTAATAGGACCTATGGTATACATAAAAACCTATATATTTACCTATTTTTACTAACAATATTTGGTCCTGTTAACTATGGACCCCCGTAATAATACTTAATACAAACCATCCATATAAACTATGGACAGAGCTCTGTCCCTAAATATAGGCACCATTTCTATACTAATAATCAATACAAACCATCCTTCTTATTCGGGGACAGAGCGGTACAACATGTGTTCGTCCCTCTGACTGGCACACCAAACAAAGAGTACAAAAACCCCGGGAGACCAATTTACAATTTATCGCCACTTTGAGGCGTTACGATAAGATCGGTTTGACGTCCGCGTATCAGGAGCCGAAACGGGGCTTACATTCACGGTCAGAGCGGAACGTCCAAAAACAACCCCTCCCCCTCTGTACCCATGCGCAATTTTCACAATGGTTGATTAGGTGGCGACACCCGCCTGGGTGCCACGCTCGGAATGAGGAAGGAAGGAAGGAAGGAAGGAAGGAAGGAAGGAAGGAAGGAACCCCTACAGCTGAAGGCACTGCGGTACCACCACCCCGGCCAGAAACATACAGTAATATTCCCCGTTTACAGATACTCCTATTACGGGGGGCCGTAGTAAATAGGACCTACGGTATACACAAAAACCTACATATTTATCTATTTTTACTAACAATATTTGGTCCTATTTACTATGGTCCCCCGTAATATTAATGCATGAATATCAAACGGTGCTTAGATTGACCGCCATAGTGATATGTTCTATTAATACTGCCGCATCGACAACTGCTGTAAGACAGAACAACATGGCCTCTCAGCTCTGTACAGAACTGCAGTCCCGTTTGGGGGGGGGAAAACCACTCTAATTCCAAGTAGTTTGTCCTCAAAACGGGACTGCAGCCCGAATGGGGGTTACTACCCCTATAATAATACTGCGTCATATTACGGGTGACCTTAGTAAATAGAACCAAGTATTGTTCGAAAAAACATTGTAAATACATACCAGGTAGGTTTTTGTGTGTATAAATATCGTTTAATTCGTAATAAATTAGATTTAAAAAGTAATTTCAATTCCTTTTTTTTTTTAGCTTTTTTAGTACCATTTGAAACTTTCTCTAAATATAGGTCCCACCTGGTATTACATGCTCACAGGATGGGTTTTTGCCAGCAGAAACACCTATCGGTACGTACGTCTGAGCAAAAAGCGGAATGATCTTATCGTCAAGCCGTCCTTCGTCCAACCCTTTTGGCGCTGCAGTGCCGCTCGTTGTCCCCAAAATGGAACTATTAATAGACTGCATTCAAGGGTTATAACTTTAGCACATAAAGTAATACCTACCCTCGTAGTGTTTACTAAACTACTATCCTCGAATACCTGCTAGTGTTTACCGGGTGTTAAACCACTGCTAAAATTATTACGGGGGACCACAGTAAATAGGACCAAATATTGTTCGTAAAAATAGGTAAACATACAGGTTTTTATGTATACGATAGGTCCTATTAACTATGGACCCCCCCGTCATAGTATTACAGCATTTAAAACTTAGCGCAAAAAGTAGTACGGAAACTATTTAATATTACGTAGTGTTTTTTAAACTAGTAATAATAACCTCGTATACCTGGTGGTGCTTACCGGGTTCTAAACTACTACTGATATGCAGTATTTAATGTAGCGCTTGCCGCTGAGCACATATTCTAAAAAAAGTGAGCCTCACGTTCTCTCGCTACGAAGGATATCTCTCTTATTTTGTAGGCCTACCCGTGGCATCAACACTTACTACCTGTACCGGGACTTAAGAGAGAGAGAAAAAAGGGGTCGAAAAACAGCAGTTTTAGTATATATATAGCGGTCTCTCAAAAGCAGTGCCGGTGTTTTAGTCTGGCACAGTTTTTCACCGTAATACTAGAACCTACATATACGTGGTTTTTCGCCTGGCGGGTACACCGGGATCACCACTGAGGGAGCACTATTAATATTAATACTGTCTAGGGTGACTGTTGATGGCGAGTCGACGAGGGAAGGAAGAAAAGGATGAAGTCTTCTCGCGACAAAAATGAAGGCATACACCGTAGTAGGGAGGGTGGGGGGGGGGGGGGGCAGTCTGCCGTGTCCCCGGATCGGAGTCACACGACGAAAAAAATTATGGGAACACAAGGGCGAAAAAAATGAATGGGAAAAGAAATTTAGGGGAAAAAAAAAAAAGAAAAGGAAAAGAAAAGAAAAAGAAAAGAGAAAAAAATGCATTGGGAAAAGAAGAGTAATAAAAAAAATGAATGGGAAAAGAATTGAAAAAAAGGAAAAAAAAAAAAGGGCGTCATCGCCCCGGCGAGAAACAGTCCGGGCTGCTGCTGCTGCTGCTGCTAGTTGGGTGTATGTTGGAGATGTGTCCGAAGAAGCGCAACGTGGGGTGAGTCAAACAGTGTTGTGAACCGAAACCGAGAGTCGTTTTTTTTTTTCGGTCGTTTTGTGTCGGTTTTTCCCGACCGAAAAGGTTTGTCCCCGAAACGGGACTGCGGTTCTAACATGGTTAAGGGATGTTTTCGAAGAAAACAGGTTTTGAAAATCACACGGGGTGTTGAATCTTGCGTATTATGCATACCAATCTGGGCGTCAATATAAGGGCCCCTTGTTTTCCAATGTTGATGTCCGAAAGTTTACTATATTTTCGGCCAAATGTGGTACGGGAATTACATACCGATATTGTTTACCGTAGTTTACGAACAAAAACGCAAGTGTCGGGGTGTGAGGGTAAAAGAAAGCATGAACTACTTACTGTGTGCAAATACCAACGCGTGAATATATAGATAGCCCCGGGCAGGCGGAGTCTAGAATGGGTACTTTGTTCACACATCGGCCAGACAGATCATCTACACACAGATCATCTACACATAGACAATCTAGATCCTTATCTGCCGTTCTGAGGTACTTTGCAGAGTATGTACAGTACAGATCTAACCCAGAAAACGTGTCCTCAATCATGCAGATTATATGGCGCCCACACAGCAACATGAGCTATTAATAGATCATACAAACCATACAGATCATACACTCGGAAAAAAATTATCCGGCCGGAAAGATCTAATACGGAGGGAGGACCATAGTAAATAGGACCTACGGTACACACAAAAACCTATGTATTTACCTATATTTACTAGCAATATTTGGTCCTGTTTACTATGGCCCCTCCCCCGTATATAGGTCAATAAGTGGGAATCGACGAGCTGTTCCATGTGTTAAAACGCACTACTGCTGTTGTAATATTCGATTAACAAAAAAAAATATGAATCTGCCCCAAATGCTTCAATTCAACTCTCAAGCGCGCCCGTCCGGTCCTTGCCTCTTTCCTGAATGCGATCTCAACTTTTATTACGGGGATCACGGTAAATAGGACAAGATAGTGTTAGTAACATCAGCGAAATATATACCAGGTAGGTCTTTGTGTTTGCCTTAGGTCCTATTCAATAGGGTCCCCCGTAAATAGTCATCCTCGCTTTCTCCAACATGTACTCGTATCGTATCCGCGAACCGCGCATGCCTCTTCCACGCCGCAATCTTAACGGGCCATCTTAACGGGGACTTTCGGCTCTTTCACTTTGACATGATTATTTTTTTTCTAATTTAATTTAAGGGCTCATCTTATATAGAGAGACTTTCGGTTCTTTCAATTTGACTTGATTTTTTTTTTCTAATTTAGTTTGCATCTGATTAAACGATATTTAGTGTTCCCCGTTAAGATGGGCCCTAACGCGTGTAACCCCCCCCCCCCTCCCCCCCAGACCACTGTAGGGATGCGAGGGTCTACGGTCATTCGACTGCGGCCCATGCACAAATAAGTCAGGAGACAGCACTTTCACCCCTTGACAGACAGCAACTTTTCCTTGACACGCCATGACTGACGCCAAATCACTAGGTTTTAGTGCGGAACGACCGGCCCTACCGCCCTTGACAGCGCACGTCTCGCCTTGCTTGACATGTCTCCTGCCATACTTTGTCATGCATGATAATGACGCCCCCCCCCCTCCCCCCCGGATCGACTTTTCGGACAGCCGTGGACAAGATAAGTTCCAGGCCACCCTTTTCGGCCTTCTGCGACATTCTTCTTAACGTGAGGTGTCGAGCTCGAAAACTCTGTCCGGGGAGGGGGGGGGGGGGGGTACTCATTATCGTGCATGGCCGTAGTCGTATGTATGACCATAGACCCTCGCATCCCTACAATGCCGGGACGGAGCACGTCGGGTTTTCACCGACCAGGCAGACATTGCTTGCACCAAGCGCGAAGCGCCGTGAGGTGTTGGGCGAGTCGCATGAAGGGTGAGCTGCATCCTACTAAGAACCGCTTCACAGGCGAATTTTCTTGCAATATGGAAGAACAGCATCAATGAATTGATTTAATGTCTGGCGTGGCCACTTCCAGAGACAGCAGCGGGTTTACTATGCAACTGCCTCGTGGGTGCCTCACCACACACACACTACGTGACACGATGGGGGCGGGGTGGGGGAGGGGTCTACTCGTTTTAGGACTGGACTCCCGTTCCTTGAATGCAAACATCACATGGCACATGGACTTTCAACAACATATAAATACACCTTCCTCCAATTCTGCAGCTTCAGGTTTTGTCCTCCCGCCACATACGGAATGTGTGTCCTACATGAGGCCATATCAAACCCGCATCAGGCCGCGATCGAAGTAACACTATTACGGGGGACCATAGTAAATAGGACCTACGGTACACACAAACACCTATATATTTCCCATTTTTACGAACAATTTTTTGGTCCTCTTTACTATGGCCCCCGTAAAACAGCATCACACCCAGCTTGCGGAGATGATGGATTTCGACGACATGCTCGATATCACAGCGGTTGTTTTTTTTATTTATTTAGAAATATAAGATATTGCGTTCGTGTTAAAACTTCGGTACTACAGCAGTACATAGTATTAATAGTAGAACGACGAAGATTCAGAACCGCTCTACCAATCCGGAATTCCTACAAGTTCTACTGTTGACATTATCGTCCAAACCAGCCCCATCCACAAGCAGTTCTACGAGAAGATAATATCATATCAAACTGGACGTCAATATAAACAACGCGTAGGCACTAATATGAATATCAAACGCTTGCTTACATTTCCGATCATAGCGATACCTATACGATACCCGAACAATACAACTAGGGGTGGCTTGGCCACAGCAGCAGCAGCAGCAGTATTTCTCGTGTCATCGCCACATGATGAAAAGGTAAAAACCAGCTGTGATAGGGTGAATCCACAGCCAGTTCAACAGCAGTACTGCACACAGCAGACAGTAGTAGCCAACACTCAACAGTACTTTCAAGGTCAACCGTCAACAGACAACAACGTCATCGGCAAGCAGCCGATCAACAGTCAACAGGATGAAATAATGCTGCTCAACGTGTGCCGGCATCAGTTTCCATCATCCATCATGTTGCTATACCGCTCGTGTAACAATAATGCAAACAATCCCGACACTCGACTACAGCACTCGGATGCTCGACTACTATTTACAGGGGTCCATAGTTAACGGGACCAAATTTTGTTAGTAAAAATAGTAAAATATATAGGTTTTTATGTACACCATAGGTCCTGTTAACTATGGACCCCCGCAATAATATTAACAAACCCTCTTTACACGCCAAAAAAACGTGGTATCGTGCCGAAGAAGATGGCCTTACCTTTCACTACTGACTTCGTACCTGGTATACTATTACGGGGGGCCATAGTAAATAGGACCAAATATTATTCGGAAAAATAAGTGAATATATAGGTTTTTGTGTGTACCGTAGGTCCTATTTAATACGCCCCCAACTAATAGTTCCATCTTCCATCCAATCCTTTTTTTCGTGAGGACGGAAAGATTCACCTGGCCTTAAAAAACCCCTTCAGTACTGCGGTCCCGATTTGGGGACAAACCATTCTAATTCCAAGTGGTTTGTCCCCAAAACGGGACTACAGCAGCACTAAAAGGGTTAACTCCCGAAAATTCTCCAACCCTTCCAGGACCGCGCCGTACAGAAACGACATTGTCAAGTAAAATTTTCAAGGCACTGGTCCCCGAAACGGAACTGCTGTGGTCCCAGATGGGTGAAAACGGATGATCTTCGTAGCACGGGTTTATACTTTTGTACATGACATTCGATTTCGCCATTGCGGTCGGTCCCCGCACAACATACTGCTGCTGTAGGCAGGACATGATACGCCACTTTGCACCGGAGCTGTAAGAGCCATGCATTACGAAGGGCCTCAGAATACACCCCAACATTCTCAAATGTCATCCCCAAGTATAATATTATTATTAAAAGTACCAGGTACCCCTCAGCAGTACGTATATAGCTTTAGTAAGAAAACAGGTACAACCAGTGTATCCATCCACTTCGCAAAAAATATGAATATATATATAGATATATTCGCGTACCAGGTAAACTATAAACTCAAATATGAATACAGGCATGTAGGCCGAGCAGGGTGACGTTGTCACGTGGGAAGTGTTAAGCGTTCGTCACGAACTATTATTCTTCGACCTGCATCGACGATTTTTAATTGGGGAAAAAAAAGGTTGAAATTAGGTAGGGTTGGAACAGTTTTTTGGAGTTTCGTTTTTCTCCGGCAAACCTCGGCCCGTTTTGTGTTCCATTGCGCGCGATGTATACCGCTCTCGTTTGGCCCCCTGTACCCTGCGTTGCTGCCGCTGCTGCTGCTGCTGCTGCTGCTGCTGCTGCTGCAAAGGGTGTGTCTGGTGTTCGGCTTAATATATCTAAAAAGCAGAGCTCCAATTTTCATGTTTTCGTACATCACAAAACGTACTCGCATCACAAAACCAAATACAAAACAGCCCAGCATCAATTGCCAAGAACTAGACCCGCGACTCGGCAGGATTTTCACGATCAACAACTAATCGGTAGGAGCGGTTGGCCGACTGACCGACTCTAGTCGGCAAGTCGGCTGGTGAAGCCGGCTGATGGCCAACAGACTTGCCGACTCAAGAGTAAGGCGAAGGCCTCCCGGGCCAAGACGGCCCTGCCCGAAAATAAACGAACGCACTTTTCTATTTTTGAGATGTCGCATTCAACAAGCCCTCAAAAAAACATGGAAACCCAGTGACTCGTGTCGTCGGCGTCTCCGGGAAACAACGAACTTTTACGCAGTCCGACGCGTAATTACAGATAAGATGGCGAATAAACTCGTGCCGACTCATAGCTAGCTAGCAATCAGAGGATACGAGGGGCGGGGGGGGGGGGGGGGGGGCGTAGTTATTTGTTGCTTGTCTTAGTCAGTTGAGCATTGGCTATGCATCCCTTTCGAGGCGGAGCGAGGAGCGGGGGCGGGGACGGGGGGGGGTACTCGATATCATGCATGGCCGTAGTCGTACGACCATAGACCTTCGCATCTCTACAATGTCGGGGCGGAGCATGTCGGGTTCGCACCGACCAGGCAGACATTGCTTGCACCAAGCGCGAAGCGCCGTGAGGTGTCCGGTGAGTCGCATGAAGGGTGAGCTGCATCCTACCAAGAACCGCTTGCGAGGCGGACTTGCATACGGATGACAGGTTCAATGAGTTATTTATTTATATATTTTTGGGGGGGAGGCGTAGTCATTTGTTGCTTGCCTCAGTCGTTTGGTCATTGACCACGCATCCCTTTCGAGACGGGGCAGGGAGGGGGGGCTCATCAACATTCAAAATATACACAAATGCAATACCAGGTACTAATATAGTACCGATTATTCCCTTTCAATGGGGCCTTATGCCTCTCGTTCTTTGGTCTTTGGGCTGCAAAAACTTCAACATGCAACAGCTGATGGGCTTTTTTTTCCCAGCTGCACATACCGTCAACATCGGATTTTGACCTCTCATGACGCCGTTACCCCCCACGCTCGGACGCTTACGTAGGGGAGGCTCCTAACAGAGTACGAGTAGAAGTACGCAATATACTTGGTGGCGTACAATAGCTCTTGTTTATGGAGGACTCACCGCGAAAATACCGTATACCGCTGAGTAAACCGCCGCAAAAAAATGTATCCACCGCGTGTGTATGTACAAGCTTAACGCCAAGATTTTGACAAACATCTTGTTAGTGTACGTATTTTATTTACAATCCACTATACCTGTACGTACCTACTATTGAAATTCGCACAGTCGCACAGCAGGATATTTGTGACTGTCGTCAACATGTGTGCGTTGGAGTGCTGGATTCGTCGGACGCGCCAGGCAACTCGGAAGGGGTCTCGACTACCTCCGGCGCTGTCGAGACCAGAGAGTCCCGTTCGCTCCGTAATCGTAATTAATACCAATATGTCCCCAAGATCATCTTACGGGGGTCCATAGTTGATAGGACGGTCCATAGCTAATAGGACCTATGGTCCACATAAAAACCTATATATTTACTTACTTTTACTAACAAAATTTGGTCCATTAACTATGGACCCCCGTAACCATAGTTAATAGGACGGTCCATAGTTAATAGGACCTATGGCATACATAAAAACCTATATATTTACTTATTTTTACTACCAAAATTTGGTCCCATTAACTATGGATCCCTATTACGGGGGTACATAGTTAACAGGACCTACGGTCTACATAAAAACCTATATATTTGTCTATTTTTACTAACAAAATTTGGTCCCGTTAACTATGGACCCCCGTAATAGTAAACGCTTGGAATTGAATCTTAACCCTTTCAGTACCGCAGTCCCGTTTTGGGGACAAATCACTTGGAATTAGACAGGTTTGTCCCCAAAACAAGACTGCGGTTCTAACGGGGTTGACACACAAGCGGCAGTTGTCTTTTGGGAAATTATCTCAAGAATAGTGGTGGGTCCACACACGAGCTCCCACCATAATCCTACCGTTGAAAGCCACCAATACAAACCCCCCGGGACTACTTGCTGTACTACTGCAACAAGAGTCAGCAATCAGTTGCACCACCACCTCCCACCAAAATACCGTTTTTTTTATATCCGGCGCTGGATCTCGCCCAGTAGACCAGGTGGAAGACAAACACAGCAGCAGTGTGCCGTACGGGATCTCGCAGCACCAAGTACCACTACATGGCGGGTTCACGGCGCTTATTGCGGGCTGACACGACTCTGGGCGTAAATATAACGACCGCTTGGTATTCATGTTAGTGTCTAAGCAGTCCTTACATTTCCGTTCAGAACAGCACCACATATTCAACACTATGGTAGCTGTATGCTGGAAGAAATATATACCAGTGATTTTTTTATACCTTGGTACAGCACTACATGCATCATCTCGGCCTCGGTCGGCGCGGGATAAGGGAGGGTGATCGGAAGACCCTGCCGACGGCTGAAGATCATGTAGCCGAAGCTAAGAAACTCGCGTAGCGACCAGGACAGCTGCAACCGTCGTCAACTTGTTGGTGGACGGCGTGTGTGCGTCGGAAAGTCGGCTCCGGAAAGGTGTCCCTATCTATTGGCTCCCATCACGATCAGACGCTCGCATTCGCTCGTCAATAGGGTACACAGGTACACGGGCTGAAAAAAAAATACTCCACACCTCGGGCGTACAGATCATGCATAGATCATGCACAGATCATGTACAGATCATTTACAGATCATCTACATCATTCCCACTTCATGATCTAGACATTTCAAGGCAGATTTATTCCCGAATATATATATATATGTCTAGCCCCTTCATGTTGCCGGGGGGGGCACGGTCTAAGGTCTAGCACACGTTTCCTGTATTCGAGCTGTACTCTTCAGATCTTTACTGGGCTCTCGCAGCGGCAAGTGAGGAACTAGATGGTCTAGATGATCTAGATCATGACCTATCTGTCCGAATTGTGAAATACACTCGTAGGAACCACCAACATCTCGAGCCAAAGCTGTCGCACCCAGAACTAAAATGTGAAAATCGAAGTTTGCACCAGAGACAACTCAGTACCAGGTAGTCAGCAAAAAAAAAAAGCAAGGCATCACATCGGCACAGCCCCGGTTTCGGATGCAACATGTTGTAATTTTTAATGCGCGCAGTCTCTTTGTAATCGCTCATGAAGAGTTTCGCTGTAAGCGATTGCTGGCATTACATTCTGCTCGATTATGACTTTAGAGCAGTCAATTATTCGAGCATCTTCGCGGAATTTGTTTTAGGCGCGCCTTAGGGGACCCGGAACTTGCATGTTTAGAAAAAAAAATCACACGCACATGTTTCGTCTAACAATTCTTGACCTTTTTTTGAAGGCCTGTGGTGTGAAGGGACCACGGTTTCGCCGCTAGCGCCTGTCGTAGGTCCTGAACGAAAGGACTGGCTATGCCGCCCTCTTGCGCTGTCCACGGCGGTCAGCATGATCCCAAGCGTGTGCCATTGACGTAGCAATTACATGCGGCATTCGTGCCTGACACAATTTGTGGCATTTGGCATGAACCAGCCTGTATGTGACAAAATTGGAATAAGACCTCGTGTTCAGCGGCAAGCACTATACTACATACAGTAAATTTTACCATTGTACTACTATATCAGCACTGCTATAGTTCATGGTATTACTGGGGTCCATAGTTAATAGGACCGATGGTATACATAAAAACCTATACATTTACCTATTTTCAAACAAATATTTGGTCGTATCTAGTTGACGGTATTCATACATACCACATCCTGGACAGCAGGTTTCAGGTCAACAGGCAATCAATACCCGTACAGATGATCCTATTCCAATAAGAGGCCCACAGCCGTTGTTTTTGGTGATAGGTATCGAAGGACACTTTTGAAGCTCAAGTGTGGCCGGCAAAGGGTATCGACCGACAATTGCACCCAACTGATGCGGGTCACAATATGCATCGACACGTAATACCCCAACCTATCGACAGACCAATAGGCACATTCAGTAGGCCATCGTCCAGGGTGTGTTCATATGCTAGCCTACGCTCGAGGTCCAGGGTTACTCGGGCTTGGCGTCATCACATGGTTTCTTTCTTGTCTTCTCTCTCACTACTCTCTAGTCCATATTGACGTCTATCACGCCCAATTCGACGCGAATCGGTGAGGGGAGAGAGAGCAACTACGGAGGGCCATAGTAAATACGACCAAATACTGCTGGTAGTAAAAACAGGTAAATATATAGGTTTATATGTATACCATAGGTCCTATGAACTACGGACCCCCGTAATAGAGTCTTTTCGCCATCAAAACGCAAGGCACGAGCCTTGGTGGGGAGGGGGGGGGGAAACGCCTGCTATATATGAGACCCCGATTATGAGTTACGACGAGGAGGAAGACACGAAAGCAAGGGCGGAGATGAAAAATGGGAAGAAAAAAGAAAACACATTCCACAAAAAAAAAGTGCTACGAACCACTGCTGTATGTGGTGTATCAGGGACAACAAAACAGGGCGCGCATACGATACGTGGTGTATATACGTGTGCCAAGTACGATACCCGGCATGTACATATTTTTGTTCACCTCGTACCCATGGCACAGACAAGTACGTAGGTATCACAAAGCGAACAAGTTCCGGACAGCAGTGGTGCGATCCGTTCTCGGCGCTTGTCCTCTCGAAAACTGAGTGAACACATTTTCGGAAAACTCTCTCAACCAGATCGTTCCAAAACGCAAAAATTTCGTCACTCTGTTTTGTCAACTTTCTTTCCCGTCGACGAAAAATCGGTCGCTCAACACTGAAAAACGATCGAAACTCTGCGCCGAGCCAAGGAGTTTTACTGCATTGCATCACGTACTACCCAATGCACTGCTGTACTCCGTACCGTACACCGTATCACGGCCTGTGAGGCAAATCGGGACATTTTGGGACTGAATTACGGAAGTTGAAATCAGCATTATCAGGTGACCGGTGGCCCACCAGGAGTACTAGATGTGTTCCACACTCCGAAATGCTGCGAGTACGGAGAGTACTTCGCACTGCGCGTACTCATACAGCAGCACCGACAACCGAAAAACTGCGAGTTGTGACAGTATGAGCAGCACTGCCAGCCGAAATGTTTGCGAGCACTGGCAGTATGACCAGCACTGACAGCCCAGACACTGCGAGCACCGGCCGCATAAGCCGCACAGAGCCCCGAGCACAGGCAGCACCCGCAGCGCAAACATCCGAAACACTTGACGTATCTCAGAGTACACTCAGAAAATAAGCAGTATCACTTACGCCCCGAAATGCTGCGAGCACTGGCAGAGTGGGCAATACCGAACCCTGAAATACTGCCAGTATCCTCAGTACCTGCAGCCCCCCCCCCCCCTCCCTCCTGCCTGTTCGGTGGAAACCCGACGTGCTCTGTCCCGGCATTGTAGGGATGCAAGGGTCTCTACGGTCTTATGACTACGGCCATGCATGACAATGAGTAACCCCCCCCCCGCTCGAAGGTTACCTGCTCTAAACCCCAGTCCTGAGAGCATCTGTGTATGTTTCCTGCGGACAGCTGTGGATCAATCATGAGGACGTCGCACAGATGCTTCCTGTATACCGGTAACAATGGCTTCGAGGACACTGGCAGTAACACCGAGATATTATGTGCTGCCAGTACTCGCAACACTACAGCAGTAACGGCCGATATACTGGCAGTGCTGGCACCATCCGCACACAGAGCCCCTAAAACACGGCGAGTACTGGCAGTACCCGCAGCATCAAAACCCCGAAATACTCGCAAGCACAGGGAGTATCCGGAGCACAGAACCCCAAGATACTGCGGGCACTTGGAGTATGAGCGGTATCGAAGCCTCAAATACTGTCAGTACTCGCAGTACCTCCAGTTTTCCCCCTCGAATTTTCCTTCCTTCATTTACTCCCTCCCCATCACTGGGAGCATCCGTGAAGGGTCTCAAGGTGTTCCCAGCAGTACAACAGGCAGTGCCAGTATACTGTAGAGCAACAAGTGTTTTGGGCATAGCGTAGTCGAAGGTCTGAGGTACCGGAAAGTTCCCCATCAAGTTGGGCATAGCGTGCTCTACGGTACTGGACATCGGGCATCCCGTGCTGTGAGGTACTGTGGGGTACCCAGTAATGCGGACGAAGGGTACTCTGAGGTACTGAGGCGTACCGAGAAAATAAAGCACATGGTACTCAAGGATACATGCGGACTCTTCACCCCTCGTTGGGGCTTCGGAGCGGACAGTTACATTTCCACGACAATCAGTGACAATTTCAGCGACGGCAATTGCGTGTACAGGGGGTGATCCAAACTGGCGTCGGAGTTCCAATGCAAGGATTCGTGAGGCAGGGGCCGCAACGCGGATGCTACCCGTATTCCTAGTCGCTCACGCTGCTCCTAGATACTGCTGCGGTTGGTAACACCAAAATACAGCAACGTTTTTTTAATCGCTACTGGTATTCTCGAGGGCACCGCCAGAGTCAAGGTGCTGACACTGGCGAGGTACATTCGCGCTGGCAGCGTTCTCGACGTACTGGCAGCAGACTTGACGGTATACTGGTTTTCTTGCTCTACTCTCCACCCACTCTGTAGGTCAATACAAGCACAGCAGTAGTACAGCTAAGTGCAGGGAGTATTTCAGGCATGGCGTACTGCCGAGGGGTACTGGGACGTACTCAGCATTTTGCCCATGTCGCACTTTGAGGCACTGGACCATACGCAGCAATTTGGGCATAGCGCAATTACTCTCAGGGGCTCATGCTGGCGACGTATACTGGGGTACAATTGCATAATACTCTATGCTGGTGTAATGGCACCGCCATACTCTTGGACCTCACAGCCCCGCAACAGTACACAGCAGTAGCAGTAGCAGTACAGTGTTTCAAGCACCACGTACTGGTTAGGTACTGGGGCGTACCCAGCACAGCAGCAGCAGTAACGCTCCATCTCGAGTCCAAGTAGTGCCGGTATGCGCCGGCCAAAATTTTGCCGGTATGGTATGCACCTGCCAACAATACTGACATCAAAGCGGCAACCGATACAACTGCCAAAACTGCTGCCACACTGGCTAATCTCCATCTATGCCAAGCGATCTCACAGGTACTCACACAGCGGACAGTCGGCAATACTAAAACCGGCACTCCGGGGGGATAACTACCCCCGTACTGCGTCTGTATTTTGGGCATACCGTACTCTGAGGTACTGGAATACTCAGAGGTTGGTTACTCTGAGGTACTGGAATGCTCAGAGGTACTGGTACTGGCCACGTACACTGGCAGTATGTTCATACAGGTATATACTGGTGTGACGACCTGTGACAGGGGCACCGAGAAACAAAATCAGGATCGCCCCTATTTTCAGATTCGGCCCCCCTCGTCGCCACACACACTTTCAAAGGTACGCTGATTAGGGGATGGTTCACACCCATCCCCTCCCTCCCAAACGCCTCGCGATTTCTGCGGAACCCCGCCGCGGATACTGGTATCAAGTTTCAGCTGTTGGGAGGCAGAGCCTGAAAATCGCCGCCGACGAAATCGGTGCCCGGAAACGTGCAGATCGGGTTCGTCGTTAGTGTTTGAACAGGCGGGCACAAAACATACCAAACAAAGTACAATACGCATTATCACCAAGTACGATTTTTGAGGCGGTCGGTCCGCACTTTCGTTTCAGTTATCATTTTATAAATTTTGAAATACGTCAGCTGTGAGTTCTTATCATTAAAAAAAAACGCGGTTACGCCGCGCGCCCGCGGGCCGTATATGTTACAGCAGTACGTATTCGTACGAACATGCTTCGCATAATGCGTACCCTTCGCGCGGGTGACGGTTGGGGCGAGGGCTAGGGTTAGGTTGGGTGGAGGCGCTCGCTAAATTATTAACAAAATTCCCAAATACCCAAAAACACACACAAAAAAAAACGAAACTCTTATGAACCCTTCCATAATAGAACCGCAGTCCCGTTTGTGGGGACAAACTACTTACAATCTGATTACTACGGGGGTCCATAGTAAATAGGACCAAATATTGTTAGTAAAAATAGGGAAATATATAGGTTTTTGTGTCTATCGCAGGTCCTACTTACTATGGTCCTCCGTAATAACTTGAAGTATTAATATAACCGCTTCCGAGTTCCTAATTTTCCCGAAATGGAATCCGGTACTACATGAACGGAAAACAAACGAAACAACACTGGTATTCGTATCACAAAATGTAACTAATAATATTAATATATGATGATATTTACAGACAGGGTTCTTATATTATACTCGTACCTCGTGTGTGTACTATTGCGGGCGACCATAGTAAATAGGACCAGATATTGTTACTAAAAATAGGTAAATATATAGGCTTTTGGGTGTACCGTAGGTCCTATTAACTATGGTCCCCCGTAATACAGTACTTACTGCTGTATGTGTGTACGTGTGTTTTTTTCCCATTTTTTCCACATCAATAAACCGTTATTTCTACCCGTCGACATCCAGCACAACCAGTGACCATGCCGATTCTTCAATCCTAAAGAGCTACAAGCTCTCTCTGCGCATGCGGTGACACCTCGTACGAGTACTCATAAAACACACGAGCGTGGTCCATACAGGAGTACGGCTGTAGTGCTGGCAGCCTGCTGTCCGGTTTTGGAGACAGACTACTAATACCTGGAATTTGAGCGGTTTGGTGCTCAACCACAGCACTGCAGTTCTAAGAGTAAAGGGATTACGAATGCCTTGTTCTTAGTTTTAAGCAACGTACATCTGGTGTGGTATGCTTGTTGCGTACAAGGCTTGGTATGGCCACCCGTGCTACGTGGCCAACAGCAATAGTTATTAATAGTTAATGGCAAACAACACACCCCTTAGAAAATAACAGGTACCAGGCGACGCAGAATGAACGGACATGCTCAACGAGGTATAATATACTGACTGCCGCTGCTGTGATTTGTGATAAATAAACGCATTCTGTACGATGTAGCTCTGTCGGCAGCCCTACGCAAGTGCAATTTCCTCCAAACCAAATCATTCTAGGGGAGGCGTGCACGATCATTACAAGCAAGTTCTCCCCGCATACCAGAACTACAGCTGTACTACTGCTGTACACGTATAACGAGGCATGGCTGGCGGGCTAATGAGCTGCGAGGAGCTGCTGCACGCACGCAGGTATATCGCCCTTGTGCAGGTGTAAGAACAACATATTAATAGTAGTGTATAGAGCAGCCGCAGTTTTTAGCAGGTGTTGAAAATGGGATTGGATACATACTAATAGCGATCGTGTCTCATCGTCAGACAGGTACATAGGTCAAGGAAAGCACATCACACATAAAATCCGATCGAGCCTTCGGTCGAATGCCCGCTGGTATACAGGCAGGCAGGCAGGCAGGCAGGCAGGCTCACGGCCTTCCATGAGTTCCAGCGAGAGACCGGAGCGAGGCGCCTACCCACGAAATAACGCCCGCAAGACAAGGCTCGTAGGGTACGCCAGGCCAAGCCAGGCCAGGCCAGGCCAGGCCAGGCCAGGCAAGAGGAGAGGCAAGACAGATTCTCAAATATAGACACCCACTCCTTGAATTCTGCAAGCTTCAGATGTTATCGTCCTTATTTATGATATACGAACAGCAGTTAGTTATGCCTCCTGCATGAGGCCATCCAAAACCCGTCCTGCTGCTATGTATGCATAGGCGATCGAAGTACTGTCTGTATCACACAGCTTGCAAAAATGTGAGTTCCGACAAAATCCTCCATCCATCTCATTCATCACACAGAGCTGTTTTTTCGGTTTTAAGATAGAACAACACCAGAAGACATAATAAAACCGGAGCTGTTTGTTTTGCTGTTTGCTTTTGCAGTTTGTTTGTGGCTGTTGGAGAAATATGTACAAAAACTACGTAGCCTGGGTGAGAACTTGAGACAGAACGAGCCGAGAGATCAGCCGACCGTGTAAAAAAAAGGTAGTAGTCGCAAAGATGGCCCGGGTTGGGACAGGAAAGATCGATAGCCACACAAGACGGCAGTGCGTCTGCACGGAGCCCTGCGAATGGGTGGGGCTTAGCGAACGGAGGCAAAGCGGCTGAGTACCGAAGCACGAAACTCCGCGCCGGAGAGACAGGGAGAAGACACCCGGAACTCGAGGGGCGCTCTCTTTCTCTCTTTCTCTGGCTAACCGCATTCGAGCTACATCTAATCTGGCCGTTCGCACAAAAAACAGCCAATACAGGAATATTAAACAGCGCCGGATGGTCCCAATTCGATCTACCAAACTCACCTGGTGCTCGGTAAACCAGCAACGCGGTCAACGAGAAAGCAACCCTCCACAGGAAGAACCGTGGCGCACGCCCGGCTGATGCCATTGCCGCGTTACTCCCGCCTGCCCTTGAGCCGCCCTTGCTCGCGAACTCAATGATATCCCGATCTGAGCACAAACAACGAACGCCTCAAAGTTGTCGCTCTCGCGCTCAATCCTTGGCTCTCAGCAGTTATCCCGCGCAGATCAGGGCAGCAGCTTCCCACTCTCTACGTCGATTGCTTCCAGGTGCTATTCGGGAGCTACTGCTGTGTGCGGTTTAGTTACGCGTTTCGGCCTCGTATTGCAGGATGTGGAAAGAAGAGGGCAGTAGGTGGTGACGAAAATCAGAGAGGATTTCATATAGAGTAACGAGGCTTTACGAGTTGAGACGAACATTGGGCGGGCGGGCATGCTACGTAGACCCGCAATTTATATGCGACAAGAATCGCACCGCCTGGCCGAGCAGAAGCGTGCACGCCAGGAAATACTGCCGCGTCCTCACCTGCGCAGGGATAGGTGAGATGTCCCACCGCCGTGCTCCATGTGTTCCGGAGCTGCGGCCGGCCAAACATGCCTAGAAATATATACCCTCTTGACTCGTCTCTTAGAAATGTGCGAAAGGCGGATTCCTATTTCCTGCTTTTAATACCAGTTGTGTACCAGTGTACTGCATCACTCGTTGCCTTGTCCCTTCTGTTTTTTCAAGACGATTTTTTGACCACTTCGATGTTCTCGTCTACCTGGTAGTGAATGGAATATGGTTGATATTAATGTAGTAGAAACAAAGAATCGCCGAACCAAACTGTTTGCTCGCTGCTGCTGCTGCTGCTGCTGCTGCTGTCCGTGAGTCATGTCGAAATTAACCCGCACTTCGCGGGGGGGGGGGGGGGGGGGGGCGAGGGGGGGGGGGGCGGGGGGGCGGGGGGGGGGGGGGGGGGGGCGGGGGGGAGAGCCCGGTACGAGATGCCCAGGGGGTGAAATCGGGGGTCCAACCCCAAGCTGTTGCGCCGCGAGCCCTGAGCTTCCCATCGCCCATGTCGTGCCCTCCTGTATCACGATACGATACTGCTGTCAGCAACAGCCAATTGACATACAGCAGTAGCAGTACCAACCAAGTACCAACCTTTACGTACCGAACCCAAAATATTTTTCTTCTACCTTTGTTTTTTCGAGTGTGGCTTTGGGGTCTTTCCGCACCCGGCACGGAGCACGGGGGTTGGAGAGTAGTGGAGAGGCGCCTTGTTGTTGTGGACGTCACATCGTGAAAAAAAATCCCGGATTTTAGACGATGATTTGTTCGACTTGCTACGTGTGGGTAGGAAATGGAAACGAAACACTGCAGCAGGGGCAGCAGCACCACCGGCACCAGTAGCAGCACCAGCACCAGCACCAGCAGCACCAGCACCAGCAGGTGGTCCGCTTGCTCTCTTTCTTGATTGCTTTATTTGCGTCACCGCCCCGCGCTGCGTTTTCGATGTAACAGCAGTCCACACGCTGCTGCTGCTGCTGCTGCTGCTGCTGCTGTCGAGGGGGGGTGGTGGTGGCAATAGAAGACCCATCAATGCCGTGATGTCTTGTACCTTGTACCTGCACAGCCCTGTACGGCCATAGCAAGATGTTCACATAAGGCGTACGTCGAACTCTATCACATGCCGAAGTGAAATACCGGCCCTAAAAAACCGACCTCCCAAGTCTCCCTGGTCTGTCGGTAAAACACACCTACTCTCTACGTACGTACAGTAGTACTCGCAACGTTCTCAGGCCCAATGCCTCGTTCGTTTCTATCGTCGTGATTCCATTGCATGAACACAGCACAGAAACGGGTACTCGTGCATACACGTTTAGGTACCATTATTTCGGGGGACCGTAGTAAATAGGACCTACGGTACACACAAAAACCTGTATATTTATATATTTTTACCAACACAATTTGGTCCTATTTAATATGGTCCCCCGTAATAGTACTACGTACCTGTATTTCTAATATTCACCAGCACTGCTGCTGTAACACGAAGAGCATATGTACGACGTACTGCTTGCACGAGTATGTAGGTACGAGTATCTTATCTTGACCCGAATGTACTGCTTCTCCGCCGACGGCAAATTAATCGGTTGGCGGTCTTCTGCTGTAGTTTTTTTACCCGTCAATACCTCCTCGGACTTGACGACATCAGTTTTAGTGTGTGGGTATTTCCTCGACGATTGTCTGTCAACAGCAGTACTTCACGTCCGTCCGTCAATATTTCTTGACGACTGTCCGTCGAGGGACGAGAGTGGTGTCGATGGACATCCTTGGCCGACGGGACTGAATCTCTGAATTTCCGAATTTCCTTGAAATTCCGGCTTCACTTGCGAACGAAACAAAAACTCTACGAGTACGGATAACCAACCTCGTACGACATACGTACGTAAGTATACGATAGGCCTCATTAAGCTCTACGGCCTATCTTATAGAGCTCTACATAGTAGGGGCGGTAGCTGTCGCAAATCTCCACTTGTCTACGACCAGGTATGCACGAGCCTGTAGGATAACGTTGGCACACGTCACTCGTCGGATGATGGATGGTATTTTAGATGCTAGACCTGATTTTAGATGCTAGACCTGGCATCATACGCAGAACGGGCGTACGCTTGCTGCTGCTACTCGTTACTCGCTACGTACCGCCGTGTTCTTTGGTGTATGGTCTAGGGAAGGCAGCGGCAACAGCACCATTGGCACGAGCGTGATATTAATATTAATAGTATGAATAGCGGCATTATAGGCCTCCTCTGCTCCCGAGCATCAGATGGCTTGTTTCACACTGCAGCAGCAAGCTGTACGTATGGTATTCATCGTACCGGTGTAGCAGTCCTTGGTACCATATACCAGGTGTATCATGATATACCAAATTAGAGTACGGTACTTGTACTCGTGTCGTATATTGATACCTACGTACATCGTCTACTATGTTTACCGCCTATTAATAGCAATGATGATGCAGCATCTCTGAAGGTGGCGTAGTTTTGTGACCACAGAAGTTGCATCTCTCCAGGCAGGATTGAAGAATCGGCACGGACACTGGTTGTGCTGGATGTCGACGAGTAGAAAGAACGGCTTGGGGCGACGAACACACACACATGCCTGGCAGTAGGTATTGCTGCTGTTGCTGGTCCACACTAAAAAGACATAGACGGGTGAACGAGTACCTATTGTTAATATTAATAGTACATACCAAGTAAGTACGCACAGCACATGTATCTACAGCAGTGTATACAAATACCTACAGCAGTTGGTGTAAGATTGTGCAACTCTACTTCTGTTTGTCTGAATGAATACCAAACCGTTCCTTCTACCCACACGCCCAACGACCGAAAGAAAAGAAAGAAAAAAAACGACCGAACGACAGACACCCACCATGCCCATGTCCATGCCCAGTGTCTTCCGCGGTTTTCTTTTTGTTTTTGTTTTTTCCCTCCCATGTACTAGCTTCGCCCTTCATTCCCCTCCCTCCATTCAATGGCCGGAAACTGTCGCATTGCTGGCTCTTCCACCTCCCCCCCAAATACTGTACGTATGCGCCTTGCTTTTCGGCCACGAGAAGGGTCCATTGAGCTCGTTCTTCCCTCGTCGATCTACGTCGATTTGTGCTTACCCACGCTAGGCGCTCTCGGCAGCTTACTACTGTAAAGCCTACCGAGTTGTTTTTTATGCTGCGATAGAGAGCGATGCACATGCCGGGGTTGACTCACATGGGACAGAGCAATGCTCTGATGCATTCTGCCATTGGGGAAATATAGAGTTGGAAAGGGGCCTCCAGCCGTTGCTGGAGACTCCCACCCCGGAACATCACCCTCCTGCGACCATCGTGCTAGACGGCCGCGGGCGGTCTCAACAGCTTGAATGCTGTTGACGAAAATACATGTCATTCCTGCTTTTGGTGCATGAGCAGTATATTCAGGCCGGGAGGGTGCGAGGCCGGGATGGTCCGTTTCTTTTACGTACACCCCTTTCCCCCCCTTTCCACTCCGTAGCAGGTGCTCAGAGGCTTTTTTTCCCAAGGAAGACTGCCGTCTGCTGAGGGCTGTCTTGCATACACCCTCTCGTTCCAGCACTTCGACACTCACTCGTATCCCGCGTGTTGTTCCTTATTCGACTGCGAGATTCCCGGTGTATTCTGCTGTTGTTTAATTTTGGGTTGTCATTTGGCCTCCAGCCTTTGCTGGTACTATCACCCGTATTTTCTGTGTCTATATCGCCATAGCGTAGGGGTCTGTCCCCGAGTAAGGACGTGGCGGCGTGCCAGAGCAATGTGACCGCCTGCCTTATTTAGGGAAACCGCCTTATTTAGCCCAGGTTATAAGTGCAATTCTCCAGACGCGCCAAGCGGTCTGGACCGCCTTATATCGGGATACCGCCATATATCGGTATTCCGCCTTGTGGCGGGACCCCTAGTGTATTACGATTGATGCTCTTGTCACCTATTGCGGGGGACCATAGTAAATAGGACCAAATATTGTAGGTAAAAGTAGGGAAATATAAAGTTTTTGTGTGTGTGGGGTAGGTCCTATTTACTATGCCCCCCTGTAATAGCTCGTCTGGGGACTCGGGTGGCTCGCACTCCCCGTCTTCTTCGGGGTTTTTTACACCCATACTTTGACTCACGCTGAAGGCGGCCTTCCCGTGCCTTGCGGATGGTTTTCCTGGTAATGCGGCGTTTGCGGCAGTTTCGCGAGTTCCGGCAATGTGGGCAACTCGTTCGCGTCCGTGTACGGTCACACCGTAGCGAGCGTTGAGTCCGCACAGCGGGGGTGCCACCACCGTTTTTCAGCGCTCGATTTTTCCAGGCTGAGGGGAAGGTGTCAATACCGAACAAGGGAGGCGTTTTCGGGGGGAATACTTGATCTAGAGAGACTTTCCGCAAATCTGGTGTTCGACCTTAACACCCTTACCGACGAAATGAGCGCTGAAAAAACGATCGTAGCACCCCTGCTGTGCGAAGTCAACAACGCTCTTAAGGTACTTGGCACTGAAGGCTGCCGTGGGGGGCGTTTCGTAGTACGGTGGCGTTTTACAGTTTCGCGAATTCTGGCGATGTACGTGGGCAACTCGTTCGCGTCCATGTACGCTTGTGCTTTGCGTGGAGGCGTGAAACTGCTGTATACGGGTTTGCCACGAAGAGATCCCTCAACGTACGGCAGCCTTCAAGGTATGCTTCGAGTATGTAAGAGACCTAGAAGAAAAATCGGCGCGAGCCTCATGAGGCACGAGACCGGCTAGGTGATACGAAGGATAAGGCCCAAGCACCCGACAGGAAGTATGAGTGATGACGCCAGCATCGGCTGGAGGCCTCATTCCAACCCGATACTTCAATAATGGCCGAACACATCAGTACTCTGTTTCGGGGGGACATGGTAATCGGGTCCAAATTTTGTTAGTAAAAATACAGGAATATGTATTTTTCTTGTGTATATGATGGGTCCTGATTACTGTAGTCCCCGGTATTATTACGGGGGTCCATAGTTAACGGGACCAAATTTTGTTGTGAAAATAGGCAAATATATAGGTTTTTATGTACACCATAGGTCCTGTTAACTATGGACCCCCGTAATAGGTGTCCAATATATGCACCCGTCGGCCAGATAGATCACTGTCATCTATTATATATATATTTCCTAGCCTACCGTTGTAATATCTTGTGCAGGATCTGTGCGGTACAGATCCTACCCAGGAAACATGTTGTACGTGCGGTAGATCATGCAGGTTACACGGCTCACACCCAGCAACAGAGCTAGGTCATACAGATCAATCTGCTCTGAAAGATCTAGATCGTCAATGATCTATAGATGATCTAATTCATGACCTGTTGGAGGTGTGAATACACGGAACCAAACGCGATCTACGAACCTAATTCGAAGCATTGGAACAAGAGAATAGATGTGAGCAGGCCACCCGTACGCCTTCAGTCTGCTTGGAGAAAGCCTAGGAGAATCTACTACGAAGTGGAAAGAGGACAAGTACAAAAACAGGCCATCCCACCCTCCCAGCTTGGATATACTATTTGCGACCTGGTATATACCCGATTACCATCACTAGAAAGAGCATGTATTCATGTCGTTTGCACCCAGGTTGTTACCCTCCCACGGGTATCTAGCACGATGCTCGCAGGAGTGTGATATTCCGGGATGAGAGTGTCCACTCTCCAGCAACGACTGTTTCCGAACGAACTGATTTTATATGTTCTATCGTGTATTAGATAGTGGTGCAAGTGCCGTGATTGACTCATATAGGACAGAACAGCAGAAACGTCTCAAACGAATGGAGATCAGCAAATGGAACGCAAACGTACCGGGTACGAACGAACATAAAACACACAAACACACCGATAACAAGATCTACTGCTGTACCTATAATAATGCCTCCAGTATATCAACATACCGCAATCTCATCAGTTTTTTTTCCTGCCGTTTTCAGCGCCTGTATTTCGCCGTCAACTTGGAACACAACTTTACGTTGTCAGGAATATCACACCGTGTTTGGTGTTGAGCCTTGAAGATGCCGCCCTTCTCTTACGTAAGTTATCACCACCCCACAGCAGGAAACTCCTTCGCGAGGATTAATAATGTTGAAAAACAAAATGTCAGGTATGGCAAGGTTGTTGATGGCGTCGTTTTAACCCTCTACTTGAGGGAAAGTTGCCGATAAGACGTGACGAAAACATCAACTACAGCAGTATATACCGCTGCGTGATTGGGGGATGATATTCTACAATGGTTGGTGTCCGAGTTACAATGGGTGAATGCGAGGAGTCGTACAGGGACGGGCGCAGCATGATCATCCTACCAGTACCTCTGGGCCGGCCCTAATCGCTGCTCGTAAGGCAGGCGGCTGGTGGCACTACAGTGCTCGGTGTTGTGGTCGCCACCACCTCGCGGTTATAGATTGAAGGGGCTGCTCACGGGTCAGATATAAAAACTCGCGGGTCGGGCCGGCTCGGCTCGGCTCGGCTTGGGTCAGGTCAGGTCGGGTCTGGTTGACTCGACCCGACCCGACCCGACCCGTGATATTTCGAAAACCTCCTGTTCCGACCCGACCCATGAGCTTTTGAAGATCTCCTGACTCGACCCCCGCCTGACCCAACTCCGCGGGTCGGGTCGGGTTGGGCCATGACCCGTCAAGAGCCTTTTAACCCTTTTTTAGTATAGTCTCGAAGTCTTGGGGACAAACCCCCAAAATCTGAGCAGTTTGTACCCCCGAAACGGGAGTGCAGTACTGAAAAGGGTTATGATGCCAGCCCCCTGTCCCCTGTGGCGGTAGACCTCCCAAACAATGAATCCGGATCCCAGATTTTTGGGAATGATGACAACATGAACGTCACAAGGGGTCCTGACAAGAGCAGCGTGAAGGTGCGCAGTGGCGCCGCACACGGAGAACAATGATGGGGAGGGGGAGAGCCCTTCGCCGCGGGCTGAGCTGCCTGTCTCCATGGACAGGACGTGTCCGCAAACGAGGCACCATCCGGGGGTTGCTTAGCACTTGTTCAAGAACATGGTTGACGCACACTGCTGTGTACGAGACGGATAGGAACTACCCCTAGCTAACAATAAGCCAATCGGAGCAACCCTAATCTTGACCCTACTGTAAGCCAATCAGATCACAAAAAATCGCATAAATAGTAGGCTCTACTGGCTCCACCTGCTGCCGCGACACCGCCTTCCAACGCGCCTCAAGCCACCGGTGGGCTTCGAGCTGGGCCAGCTATTACTCGGAGAATCAGTTGGCTGGCTGTTGTGCCACGGCTCTTGCTCCTTGGGAGTTGAGCACTGTAGCACCGCGGCTCTTGCTACTTGGCAGTTGAGCGCTGGAAGAGCTGACTCTCTGGCACAATTGTGCGTATGCTAGTCTTGATTTTTCTGAGTCCGAGTCGATGTCGCCGAGATATTGGAAAACACGGCTCAAAAGTACTTTATTTTTCAGATATTTTTTTGTCAAAAGTCGTCGTTCCCGATCAAGGTGGAAATTGGTGTAAATAGGCAGTGCTGAAAACACAAGGACGACACGATCTGTATCAGTTTCGTTTCTCAATTTTCCACCAATCAAAAGACACTATTACGGGGGACCATAGTAAATAAGACCTACGGTACACACCAAAACCTATATATTTTGTTATTTTTACTGATAATATTTTGGTCCTATTTACTATGGTCCTCCGTAATAATAGCAAGAATAGCAGTAACGGTAACAGCAGGTATTTCCTGCCGTGCTGCGCTCAGTTTTGGAATTTCATCTGAAAATTGTAACGTCTTATGTATTTGTGAAGCACGCTCAACGTTAGTCATTCCGGGCGTTTTGTACGTTTGTTTTTAGTGGGAAAGTTAAGCTCGCTTGTTTGAGTTTCTGATTGTTTTCAACGGTTATATATATATATCGGAACGGAAACATGAAAAAAACTGAGGCCCAAACGGAACGTGTTGGCTGCCGCAGGACAACGCCGTGTCATTTTTATCGCGTCCAACTGCGTGAAATTGGAGGCAGCATCGCCTGTTGACCGTTGCCCAGCCCGGCAGAGTCTTGGCTTTGGCTGGCCCAGCTCGTACGATGATGGCAGGCTTTCTTCTCACCCTCGAGCCATCTCTGCGGCACTCAGACATCGAGCTCCGAAAGCAAGCGCGTGGTGCGCCAGCCGCCGTAGAGCGTGCCCCGCCTTTGCCACCCGTATAGCACTGCTGTCACGCGTGTGGTATGATGACACACCCTCCAACGAGCTCCGAAGCTGGTTCTCTCGACAACACGGCGAAGGTGCAAACAACGCCAAGTAGTGGGCCTATGTTGTTGTTGTTGTTGTTGTTGTCAGAACAGAAGGGGTCCGCGGTGAGACAAAGGTGCTTTTTCCCGAGGAAGATCCGAAAAACTTGGAAGAAAAAAAAAAAAAAAAAACTGGTGCATCTGTGGGAAAATGTCGTCGAGATATTCCCGTGTGGTTATGATGTGCAGGTATATATTATGAGAACACCCCCCCTCTGACGAGCTTCGAAGCTGATTCTCTTGGCAGTGGGGAAGGCGCAAACGCCGAGTGTTGGTTGTTGTTGTTGTTGCTGTTGCTGTTGCTGTTGTTGTTATTTTTTTCTCACCTTTAATCTCGAATTAAAGAGTCCGTGGTCACACACAAAGGTGCTGGAGCCCTCCCTACCCTACCTAGAGGAAGATCCGAAACAAAAAAAAAAATTCAAGAAAAAATAGGGGAAAAAAAAATGGTGCGTCTATGGAAAAATATCTCGTCGAGGTATTTCCTCAAAGCCATCGGTTTCGCTGTGTTTGCCTCCGACGCTTTGGAAAAAACTTGGATCAGAAATTCGTTACAGGGGGTGCCTTATCTTATCACCCAGGGTGATAGTTGGTTTTCGGCTATTAGAGATCAGTTGGTGTGCAAACAATACAGGTATTTCTTCTACACGTTGCTACGCGTATGTACGAGCTGGTCCAGCCGTAAAAACGGATTTCACTGGAGCGAGTTTTTGGCACCCGTTTGGATGTAAGTAGGACTAAAAAACATCAAAAGCGGTGTTCCCGGGCTTGCATCGCATATGCAGACGTTAGAAAAAGAAATCGAGTGCGAGTTGTTTTGGTGGGGAAAAGAAAGGTCGAGTAAAATCCCGGATATCTCGATACTGACGTGTGTACGAAAGTCCGAAAAAAGCTGCATTGCAGATGACGCTGGTTCTCGGTGTGAACTTGCCTTGCAAGCGTGACAAAACGATCGATGTCTCTCACCACCATCGCCGATTTCGTCCCTCGCCGATATCACCCCCCCCCGCGCTCACGAAAAGCCTCCCCACTGTGATATATAGATAATAAACGAAGAAAGCGTGCCTCTTTATCGCCGGGGTTCGTTAGCCCCCACCCTACCGCAGGGTGCCAACCACCCCGTGTGATTAAAAGAAACAAAGTTAAAAAAAAAGCGAAACAATTTTCACACACCCGGGGTCGTTTGCTTGGGGGCAAAATACGCGGTCCATCCTTTCTTTGAGAGCTCTCCATAATATATAATATAGCAGTTGGTACTATCCTGTCAGCGGGTTTCGGGCAAATAATTCGCAGATCGAATAGATCTCTGATTAAGGCCGGATGGAGACTCCACCGGGTTTTTTTTTTGGCCGCAAAGGTCGAAAAGGCCGACTAAAAAAAAAGAAGGCCCGGTTTTTACGAAAAGGCCGTAATTTTTTTTCCTCGCGCCGATTTTTGGGGAGAGAGAGCCGATGTTTATTAGTCTCGGGCGGGGGGGGGGGGGCGAAATCTGCTGAATAGCCAATTTTCACTCGTCCCCTGTACAAAAAAAACTAATATTTGGAATTTTTGAAGAATGTTTTTAAATATATTTAAAAATGAGAGTTGTATTAGGGATTTCTGACTCCTGCTGGCCGATACTGGGCAGAACTCTGGTGATAATGCACGCCGATCGAGCCTGGTTCCAGCACAGTTAAAGTCCATGCCGCGCGACAAGCCGATTTTCAAGGTTTCGAGCCAATTTCAACATAGCCAAGCCGAAAAATGCCGAAAATGTGTTTTTCGGAGCCGAAAAAAAAAAAACGATCGAATGTGTGTTTGGCGTCTGCTGTTTTTGTTTTTTGTTTTTGGAGTCGATTTTTGTTCTTTGAGCCGAAATGAGCCGCGAAACGTTTTTTTTTTTTCTTCAAGATTCCGGCGAAGAAAGTCGAGAAAACCTTTTTTTTGTTTTGTTCAAAGTCGAAAAACAAGAAAAAAAAAAAAGGAAGGAAGGAAGCCGGCGGAGACGCAGCCGATCACTGATGCCCAACGGGTTCGGGCAAATATTTCGCACGTCAGGCAGACCACTGATCCCCAATCCATGGTCCACGAAACTACAGTAATTAATCAGTCGAACTCACAGCTGACGAATTTCAATTTTTATTTAAACAAAAAAACAGTCAGGTACAGCAGATCATATTGCGTCCGGGATTGGACGTCCCTTACATAGGTACCAGAAGACTACGATAGAGGTACTAATGTAAAGCACATTTTGGCCAAAAATATTTTCTGAATGACGGGTCTCCTTGACCCAAAATCGTCCGAATTCCGTTCTTGTTTTATGCAAAACTATGTTGTTGTTGTTTTTTGTGCATGCCCAGGCCATCGGATCATTCCATCAACCATATGCACTCTGATTTTCTGAAAGGTCAGCTTTTTTGTGTGCCTCACTATTGGCGTAAGATCTCCCCTCTAGCGGGGAGCCTCAGAAAGAAAACGGTACGCCTCGTACCGCAGAATGCGTCCCGACGTCCCTTATCAGAGTTAAGAGTTGGTACCCACCCCTTGCAGTCAGTAGTGGACAGAAGTGGTGGGCAGAAACTTGAGTTCCCTTGTAGCGTCTGGTGCTTACCGCTTTCCCTTGTCGACGGGTCCGTTATCGCGGGGGGCTGGGTACCTACTACTGTTTTGTAGACTTCTTGGGAGCAGATCAATCCCTCCCCTGAGAATCTGTTATGATCTGTACGATCTGTGTGATCTATTGATAGCTCATGTTCCCGGGTGGGAGCTGAAAGAATCGGCGTCATCTCCCGCTGTACCGCATGGATTCAGGGTTGGACGGGAGCTTGTGACGTACAGATCCTGCGCAGCGACGTTTTGTGTGTATCGTGACGGCGTACCAGTACATCGAATCTACTCTACTGCTGTAGATAGACTGTCTACTGGTGGACCGTACCGTGATACTGTCCGACGAGTGAAATGTTTAACCCTGGGTAAAATCAACCTCATGAGACCTGGGACTATGACAATGGGATCTC
This sequence comes from Macrocystis pyrifera, assembly GCA_031763025.1. NCBI lineage: Eukaryota > Phaeophyceae > Laminariales > Laminariaceae > Macrocystis > Macrocystis pyrifera. The sequence goes on along the minus strand of JASSKH010000021.1, from coordinate 2,024,737 downwards.
GAATTCTAAAAGTTAAATATGTATATATATATATACCTGGTGTGTATGTATACATCGATTGCAAGAGACAGCCGAAGATTATTGTCGTTCCGCCGTGGGAAAAAACGGGGGAAAATGTTGGGGGGGGGGGGGGGGGGGGGGGAGGTTCGGCGGGGGGGGGGGTTTCAAACGGCTGAAGGCGGCGCAATTGTTATTTTTTATCGTTGTAAATTCAGTGTTATTTGATTTAGGTTCCGCCGCATTCGGAACTTGACGTCGTTTGTCGATGGTGCGCGCGCTACAGAGGTCACCTTCTGCTGATACCACGGGGGTGCACGTGGGGCGAAAAAAAAAACAGCAGCGCGCCTACGTCCCTTGAAGCACCATCGATTATGCCGTGCTGTAAAATACCAGGCATGGGGTGATGGGGTTTCCAACAGTGTTCATGTTTTTTTTTGGGGAATCTATCCGAAACATCCCCCCCCCCGCCTTGTCACCGAACACAGTTATCGTCATAACAGAGGCGCCTGTACGTGACATCTTCTCAGACTTGGCAGAGAGGTGCCCACCATCAAGTCAGTGGTGCCTGCCCTGTTTTTTCCTCTGCAAGCGTCCGCGAACGATATTTTCTGCTGTCCGGACTCGTCGACGAAAAGTGGGGTCGTTGCTGGGAGTAGCAGCCTCGGAGCGCCTCGCCTATTTTTGTCGCCTGACGAACGAGGTCAAGCGTCAGGCAGACCTAGCAGGCTTGGTCCCAAGCTTTCCGTCGGTGCTTGATACTTCACAGTTCGCCTGAAGTTAGAAAGAGATATTCGCGATCGACATCGACCTAGAAACCTTACGTACGTGTTTCCTATGCCGAGGGGAGCCAACGAAGCCTGCGGGCTGGTCGTCGACCTGAGAAGGCTCTAACTTGGGCGCTGATTAGTTTCACCTCTCGATTGAACCTAACAAAAAAACGTGCTCACGTACGCAAGTAAGTCAGTCAGTCAGTCCCCTTCCGCACAATAGTCCCGGAGCGCGTCCAGTTATCTCCCTCTCGGCGGAGCTATTCGACCTCTTTCCCGCGAGGACCCGTGTCTCCATTGGTTTGTAGTTTTTTTGGCGGCATGATTTGTACAGGGGCTGAAAAAAATGCCTGATAATAAATGCGGTCTAACCTAAATCAAGTAACACTGAATTGTCACCAAGCTTGACAAAAATCAGCTCGTGAGACGATAGACCTTCGATCTCGACGTAGAGTCAGCCCACGGCCAACCCGCTCGGTGTCGGGCAGTGCCAACGGTTGCAAATGACGGCCTCCAAGATATCAGGTGGATCCATGGTCGAGGGGGCGAGAGCTTGCCGACGGCGTCCTACGCTGTTCCTCCCAAGCTCGAACGAACGCCTGCTTTTTGCCATTCGAGACGGATCGAGAATTTTTTGTCTTCTGTTTTGTGCACGCCAGCGGCCAATTTTTTTGTTACCTTACGCCTGACCAGCGCCCGCCACATATCACCGGTCATCGTGCGAACACGATGGCCCTGGGGTGGGCGGGAGGGAGACCCTATCACGAGCGCACCCTGTTCAGAATTCGTGATGCAGTCGTTGTTTTTTTTGTCGATCGATGCCTTTCGAGGACTGGGAATCTCATCGCCGCTGCGAACCGAACATCCGCCTGAGGTTTTTCTGAAGCAGATCTTGGCCCAACATCGGCCCCAGACTTGTTTTCTTCGGGGTTTTTCCAAAAGTTTGGGACTTTTCGTGTGAAGAATCGTGCTCATAGCAAAAGCTTGTTCTGAACAACTCTGGCGGGTATCTTTGAAATTCACACTATTTATGGAACCTTTTGCGTTTCCATTTGGCATAGATAGGTCTAGGGCACTGAATCTTGCGCAACGTTTATGTGTACCATAACGACATACATGGAATCTACTCTAGATTATCTACTGTAAGATCGAGATGTGTACTATGTGTGAAATGTTCGGACCCTCGGGATAAATCCGTTCGGTCAAAAAAAAAAACTTGCGGAGAGCTCTCGCAGAAGTGATGGACCTCTCTTGTGACAACATGGACAACACAAAGTCTTATCCCCAAGTCCCCCGCGAGATCTGAAATTATGTTCAAAGGTACTTACTCTGTATTGGTACTGTGGTAAGCTATACTGGTACACAGGTACCAGGTATGTAGTTGGTATTAAGGGGGACCGTAGTAAATAGGACCAAATATTGTTCGTAAAAATGTAAAAATATATAGGTTTTTGTGTCTACCGTAGGTCCTATTTACTATGCCCCCCCCCCGGTAATAGTAATCTATACTGGTACACAGGCACCAGGTAGTATATGTTTCGGGGTATCGGTACGTTTATCATACCATGTGTACTGTTGCCACCAGCGTACCCGGTGTCTTGATTGATAATCGATACAAAAAAAAAGGAAGCCCTTTTCGTCTGTGTGGGAGTGCCAGTACGGTTCGTTACTCTGGACGGAAAGTTACAGGAGGGACCGTTGGCTGTTCATCGTCATCTGAGTTACTACTGACTGCTGCATGGTTCTATTGCCTGTAGGATGGAGAGAGAAAATAATGGCGAAAATAGCCAAAGGGATGGAGAAACATATATATATATATATAACACCAGTATATACCAGGTATGTATTTATACTCGTATGCATATATTACGGGGGACCATAGTTAATAGGACCTACGGTACACACAAAAAAACCTACGTATTTTCCTATTTTTACTAACGATTTTTGGTCCTGTTTACTATGAACCCCCGTAATAATATATATTTCTGTATGTTGACAAGACAGACACATGCTATTGTTATAGGGCGAGATCGGGGTATGTCATAAGCTTTTGAGGCTCCCTCACTTGAGAGAGCTCTCTTGCCTCATGCAACAACCTCACAGAACCCTAATCCCGAGATGAACAATCCCATGCCCTATTTTTCACATATGTATATATTTATCCATCCTCTTTTTTTATCCTCGCCCCACCTGTTCCGCCTCCTCCCAGCAGGAGCTCAGATCCGGGGTCACGTAGAGGGGGCTCCTCCCGCCCTCCCCACCCCCCACTTCGGTTCCCCCTTGGGACTGCAGTCTCGATTTGGGGACAAGCCCCTCTAGTTCCAAGTAGTTTGTCCCCCAATCTGACCTAAAGAGACTGCAGCCCTAAAAGGGGTAACCTAATGTTTTCTGCGGAGAAAATTCGGCGTTTTCTGATATTAATAGGATGGTACATAGTTAATAGGACCTATGGTATACATAAAAACCTATATATTTACCTATTTTTACTAACGAAATTTGGTCCCGTTAACTATGGACCCCCGCAATAGGATGGTACACAACGAATGAAATTACGATTATCGTTGTCACACATGGGTGGTGGGATTCCAACGACATTACGGGTTGTTTTGCGAAATATTTTTGGTTTGACCCCCAATTTGGTTATCCAGTAGGGGTCTTGTGGTCTGTTTCCCCTGATGCTATCGTATTGACAGATGAATGACCCTAAACCATGGAACCTTGCCATTGAGGGGAATTATATCCGACCGAAGAACGATTAAGTTAATTAAGGGAGGCGCTGCTTCTTTTGGCCACCACTCTTTGTTCGCCACAAGCTTTGTTGTAGGAAGAATTATTCCGTGTACTATTAATAGTAGGGGACAGACCAACAAGAAACCCCGACCCAAATCGGTTTCAACCAAGGTATTCGCACGCCGAGTATCATACCATACCGTACCATACCATACCACCACCACTACTACTGCTGCTGCTGTGTTCGTATACCATACCATACCATACCATACCACCACCACTACTGCTGCTGCTGCTGTGTTCGTATTTTAAGGACCACCCTTTTGATTGATTGATTGATTGATTGTTTGTTAGCCCTTGTACAGTAGAGCCGCAATCCCGTTTCTTAGACAAACTACTTGGGAATTAAGAGTGGAACTACTTGGAATTGGAGTGGTTTGTCCCAAACACGGGACTGCAGCACTAAAAGGCTTTATGTTACGGTAAGGGGCCATAGTTAATAGGACCATATATTGTTTGTAAAAATAGGGTAAATACAAGGCGCTTCGCTCCGCGGGCGGCCTACGCCGCCCGCTACGCTCGCTCAGGAAGGAAAAGTACGTAAATTTATGCGAAGCGGACAGAGGTCCATGATTGAATATAGTTGTTTTTATGACTGCTGTAAGTAGTTGCAAACTGGCGACTTGATAAGGCCAAGAGTCCCGCCGCCATGCATGCTTAAGGAGAAAACAGTTCTGTCGCCACATACTCTTCGCGTCGCGGTCGGTTTTCCGCTACGCTTGCTCACATGTCGTACGTACTTACATACCCCAGGTAGGGTACTTATTTTCTTCTTTCGATATGCTCTGTGTCTGTACTCGTATGTACGAAACATAAAAGCACAGCACGGCACAGCAACACAGCAAAAATAATGAAAATGAAACCGAAAAATCCTGAAGAAAAAAAAAATCCCCGTCCCCTTTGGCGTAATAATTTCCTGCCTGATTGGAACACCAAACACCATACACCGGTCAAAAAGAAAAAACGTAAAAAAAAAAAAATAAAAAAATCAAACAGCAGAGCTTCTCCCTCAGCCTCGTACGCCGCCCGCCCCTCTCGCAACGATCTCGCCACCGATTCGGTCCGGGCAAAGCTTCCCTCACTCTCTGCCACAGTGAGCCCCGTCGCCCGCCTCGCGTGAGGCTCGGTGCTCACCGTGGCCGTGGTTCGCCAGCTCGACAATGTTGGTGCTCAGCCTGCCTACCTGCCCCTTTGAGCTTCAAGCCCGGTCGCAAAAATAAGCACCGCTTGAATATTATCTTGCAATCCCGAACGACCCTTACAAACTCGTAGATACTCTATCAGCAGAAACCACAAATGGAGGCCAGACAGACCCCATTCATGCTTCCCTCGTGCCTCGAGGCACACGCGACGCCTAGCCACGAACCCGGCGACGGCGCTCCTTGCAATCCCCTGTCTACCGGCCACCATCCGCCGACACCCGCGACGGCGCCGGGTTCGCCCGCGGTGCCGTGCTCCGAGTACACGCACGCACACGAAACGAAAGAAGAATAAAAGGAAAGAAGGACTGGAAGTGCCAAGAGAAATTGGAGAAAACAAACAAAGACCCGCTGTAAAGGTCCGGCAAGTAATAAAAGGAGGCGATTCCCAAGTGGGAGCTCTGAGAGGCCAGGGACGTACCAACCGAGCACGCTCAGAGATCGAGATATCTGTAAGTAGTTCTATATAGGTTTTTGTCTACACCGTAGGTCTTTTTTTACTATGGTCCCCCGTAAAAGTGAAGACCGTCCTAGTGTACGATATAGGGACAGAATTTTTAACCGTTTTAGTATTACGGAGGGGGGGCATAGTTAATAGGACCAAACATTGTTAGTAAAAAGAGGTAAATATATAGGTTTTTGTGTGTACCGTAGGTCCTATTTATTATGGCCCCCTGTAGTATTAATAGTACCGCACTCCTGTTTGGGGATAAAGCACTCAATTTTCAAGTAATTTGTTCCCGAAACGGGACTGCAGTACTATTATTACGGGGGACCGTAGTAAATAGGACCAAAATATTGTTGGTAAAAATAGGTAAATATATAGGTTTTTATGTACACCATAGGTCCTGTTAACTATGGACCCCCGCAATAATACTATTAAGGGTTGTGTGAGTATTTTATTACGGGGGACCGTAGTAAATAGGACCAAATATTGTTAGTAAAAATAGGTAAGTATGTAGGTTTTTGTGTGTACCATAGGTCCTATTAACTATTGACCCCCGTATTATTACGGGGGTCCATAGTTGACGGGACCAATTTTTTTTAGTAAAAACAGGTAAATATATAGGTTTTTATATACACCATAGGTCCTGTTAACTATGGACCCCCGTAATAGTAGAAACGGTGGTTGTATTTAGGGAGAGAGTGGCATCTCTTAACCCCTTTTAAGGCAAACTGCACTCCCGTTTTGGAGACATACCACTCTAATTCCAAGTACAAGTATTACGGGGGGCCATAGTAAATAGGACCGAATATTGCTAGTAAAAATAGGGAAATATGTAGGTTTTTGTGTGTACCGTAGGTCCTATTTACTATGGTCCCCCGTAATACTACGCTCATAAAAAAATGGGACTGCGGTACTAAAAAGTTTAGTCTTAACCTGCTAGGAAACAAACCCACATGAAAAAAAAAGAACTGTTTTCAACCTATTTTCTTTGCAAGCACCATTCCACCGTTACCGAGGAGGTCCTCGGTTTTAGGGGCCCCGTCGATCAGAATTGTTTTGGCCCGAAAAACGCCTCCACAGGTGACCGGAACCCCCCCCCCCCCCCCCCCCCCCCCCTCCTTTGCAGTGCACTGAACAGTGTGGGCGTGAAGCAATCCTTGTAGAGACGTTGAACAACGTACTGCTGTAGCTCACGATTAGGTGCACCGAATTGAGAGATTTTTATCGACAACCTTGTGGAGCTTGCTATTTCGGGGGGCCATAGTTAATAGGACCTATAGTGTACATAAAAACCTATAGATTTCATTGTTTTTACCAACAATATTTGGTCCTGTTTGCTATGGTCCCCCGTAATACAAGAAAAAAACAAAAGTTGTTCGGTGTGTCCGCAAGGGTTCTTTTACGCCCACATTGCGCGAGGGGGGCGGGGGGGGGGGGGGGTCTCGGCCACCTCCGTTCCCAAGGGTACTTACCTGTCCGTCCAATGTGGTTACATAGTACCAGTAAGAAGCAGGAGAGCCGGTCCAGGCTGCATTTCTTATATGAGAACAGGTGGGTTCTACACTTGATCCCGTTCAACGGCTCTTTCTTGTTTTCTTTTCTTTTCTTTTTTTTTTTTTTTTTTTTTCCCTTGTCATTGAAATGTCAGGCTGCGTTTCTTAGGCCGTTTGTCATGCGGGACTTTGGTTTGACGTTGCGAACCTATTTTTTCTTTTCTGCCTTTCAAGTTGGGTTTCCCCCACGTAAAGCTAGGAAATCGAGCCGGCTCTCCTCGAAATGAGTCTTGACTACTTTCGGAGAGGCACCTTGACCAGTTTTCCACTTCTCGAGGGTCGCAGTTGCGAGCAATTCGGACTGCGAGTACTACTCTGTAAGTGCTGCAGGTCGTTTTCCGTTTTTCTAGCCAGAAAAAGTGGCAATTGAACGAAGCGGGGGCTCTGTTTGCACAAAACAGAATCTGGTTTGTTGTAGAGTTTGGCGTGGCCACCGACCGGGGTCCCCGTTAAGCTTGGTCTGTTATTTGCCCTTTGCTCGGCAAACGAGTGCCAGTGTACGTACATGTCGGATGTATGTTTTTTTCGAAGCTCGTCGTATATGCCTTGTTCTCTTTTCCCACCGGCTCGGGCCTCAGGCCTTGCGGCGGTAGCACGCAGCAGCAACAAGCAACCTGCAGCAGCTTTTTCCTGTCATTCGTATCTCCGTGTGTACCACCTGGTGTGGTGTATTTATTAAGTGTGTGTTACAAAAAATTCAGGAGCTGTTCTACTCAACGTTGGCGTGGTCCACACCCTTCTCAACATACTATTACGGGGGTCCATAATTAACGGGACCAAATTTTGTTCGTAAAAATAGGCAAATATATAAGTTTTTATGTACACCACAGGTCCTGTTAACTATGGACCCCCGTAATACCTCTGTCTCTCAGCTGTTACTACCGTTAACATCTTCAATACAGTTTCAACACCTACTGTTACGATCGGCGTCCCCGGTGGCTTGGTAGGTGGTCCGCGTGCCTGTCAAGATCAATTTCGTGGGTTCGAGTCTCACCGAGTGCATGCTCGTAGGGGCTGTTTCTTGCATTAAAGAGATTGATTAGCGGAAAGCGCGAGAGCGTGAGTTAGCTACATTCGATGAAAATCGACGAGCAGTGGGAATGCTGAACCCTGTGCGCGATAAAAAATAAAGGCACGTACCGGGGGGGAGAAGGGAAGACACCTGTGACCACGGCTTGTCCAGAAGGTCGTCGAGGGTAACACCTCTTACGAATTAGGCTGGAAAGTGATAGTAAATGGAACCAAATATCGTTAGTAAAAATAGGGAAATATATGGGTTTTTGTGTGTACCGTAGGTCCTATTTACTATGGTCTCCCGCAACAATAGTGATGGGCCCTCTATGGTGTGCCGGTGTTGTTTGTGCCAAGCCAGCAATACCGGCACTATGGCGGCAACCTCAACCGGCACTGATTACTCCGTACACTTGCCGCGCTGGTTATAATGCCGTATGTGCACAAGCGGTTTGGCAGGCGCTCTTTGCAGCGGGCGGCCGGCGCTGTCTATGCCCAACCGCCACGACTTGAGGGACCGCCATGTACTGCTGTACAACGCTGTCCCGAAACATTGGCACATTATGTTTGTAGATTACTATTTACGGGGGTCCATAGTTAACAGGACCTATGGCATGCATAAAAACCTATATATTGACCTATTTTTACTACGTAACAAAATTTGGTCCCATTGACTGTGGACCCCCGTAATATGTAATCCAAACGATCCTTGTGTTCGAAGACGAGAGTGGTCAGAAGTGTTGCCGGGGGTCATGGTGCCGGCTTGTCATCACGCGAGCGCTGCTCTTGCGCTACCGAAAACTGGTGCGCCTGCGTTAGTGTTGGATGCCGTTTCGTACTAATAATTGTCGATATGCATACGGCGGTAGTATGTGGAGGCCTCAACTGCCCCCCCCGGTAGGGGAGGTAGACCCCTGGATATTTGATAAAGTTTTGAGAAGAAAAAAAACGACCCGACAACAGCTGGGAGATCGATGAGGACGATTTCTTCGAAACCCATCCTCCTCGCAAGCTGTGTGTCATACTATACTATTACGGGGGGCCATAGTAAATAGGACCGAATATTGTTGGTAAAAATGGGGGAATAAATAGGTTTTTGTGTGTACCGTAGGTCCTATTTACTGTGGCCCCCCCGAAACTCACCTTTGCAAGGTGTGTGTGACACTTCGTAGTGACACTAGTGATACTACGATCGCGCGTGTCTCATGGGAAACTCTCTTTGTAAATGAGACCTTTTGATCGTGCAATCTTTCTGTCCTGACGTATTTTTTTCTAAGATTTATCACGACTAGGTAAAACAAGAATATTATCGTATACAAGGGTCTCATTTGCGGAGAGGAGATGATGACTGATTTGTTCCCTACTACGGGTTGTATATGGCCTCATGATCATGCAGGGTATACAGTCCGTATACGAGGAAGACAAGAGCTGCTTGAGAAGCTGCAGAGTTCAAGGAGTGGGGGTGTGTCAATTTTTTGGGACTTGAATGAAATTTCGGAGGTTGCACGTAGCTTGCCACGAGTGAGAAATCCCCCCCTCCCCTCCCCCCCCCCCCCCCCCCAATAGGATGCAGCTCGCCCTTCATGCGACTCGTCCAACACCTCACGGCGCTTCGCGCTTGGTGCAAGCAATGTCTGCCCGGTCGGTGAAAACCCGACGTGCTCCGTCCCGGCATTGTAGGGATGCGAGGGTCTATGGTCATATGACTACGGCCATGCACGATAATGAGTACACCCCCCCCCCCCCCCCCTCGCCCCACCGCTGTATATTGAGGTGTCAGCCTTCCATAGGGCGGTCACCGCCGTGTTGATGGTTCCAGTCGTGCCAAGCAATGTTGGCCGCCTTATATATAGAGAGACCTCAGGGTCTGGAGAACCGCTGCTGCATCGAGAGATATCGAAGTTTCGATGTGTCCAGATATCGGACGTGTTTTACCCTCCATGCCCTGCTGGCGTTGACCCAGAGGACACAGCACACCTTCATTATTTCAGGGAGAACAGGCTGGGTCCTCACTTTCTCTGTCGAGATTCCTGTGAGGTCGGTCACCATTGGTCGAGGTGTCTGCTTGCTCGATCCTCATTGGTCGAAGTACCTACAGGCTCGGTCCCCATTGGTGGAGGTACCTGTGAAGACCGCACATGCAGGCGTATTGACCAATGAGGACCGAGCATGCAGACATGTCGACCTATTGAGGACCAGTACGTGGCGCCCATTTTGCGGGGTGGGAGGAGGCGTATCTCCTGTGTGATTTGTGGGGTGCGCTTCCTGAGTTGGATCTGTACTCTCCAGATCCTTTACAGCATGTCCAAGCGGCAGGTTAGGGTCTCTGCCAGGCGTAGGAGTTGTTTGAGGGTGTTGAATTATAGTGCCCGAAACTGACGTCTGCTTCTTCAGACATATTTGGAAAAATATGATTTGACACCGCTGATGCAATGAATGAACACTGAATATCTGATACGTTGTAAACCTAGGATTATATCACAGTGTCGTTTGCGGACAGCAGCACTGATGCCTTCTTCGTATGTACAAGACCCGGTCTGCCACATTGTCGTTTCCGCTTGGTGTGGCCACTTACACACGACAACACCGAACAAGGCTGTGTGGTGTGATTGATAGTTCTGTGTTCTGTAGTTCCCCTTTCTTCCCATTTTTTTTTTTGTCCTTCGGTGGATTGGAAAAGTAAAAAAAAAAAAACTTCAAGCAGCACCTCATCCCAGGCGGTCTGATGCTGCAGACAGATAGCTAGATCACTCAGCGTGCCTTTCCTCTTATTTTTCGGACGAAGAAAAGAAAATAAACAAGATGATGAGCCGAGACTACCACACCTCCAACACATACCACTCATACAAGAAATGCGTAGACATCACTACGGGGGACCATATCAAGTAGGACCAAATATTGTTAGTAAAAATAGGTAAATATATAGGTTTTTGTGTGTAACGTAGGTCCTGTTTACTATGGTCCCTCCGTAATAGTATGAAGACCAAGTGGTCCTTAATGTTTTAACGTCCGAAGACTCTGCCCCTGAATATAATGTAATTTTGCACTATTACGGGGGTCCATAGTTAATAGGACCTATGGTACACATAAAAACCTATATATTTACTTATTTTTACTCTCAATATTTGGTCCTATTTACTATGGTCCTCCGTACTAAGTATTAATAAACGAGCGCTCCTTTTAGATTTAGGGACGGGAGCGGTATAATAAAATGGGAGGCAGTGTGTTGACCTTTTTACTACAGCTAGTACCTGAAGTGCACTGCCTGCACATACTAGACGCATATCTGAATGTACTGTAGTCTGACAAGAAAGGAGGGCGCGGTTTTATCTACGGTGTGTTGAAGGCTTTTTACCCGTCGCTTCCGTTGCTGCTGCTGCTGCTGCTGCTGCTGCTGCCTCGGGCGCGTGAGTGTCCCGGCCTCTGGTGTTTTGCTCGGAGCAGCCGCGGTCAAGTAGAAGGCCGGCGTGAACCCTTGCGCGAAAAAGGCCGTGCTTACGTACGGCACGGGGGAGATGCACTTTTTATGCCCAGGCGTTTTTGCAAATGACGGGCGCTCCTTTTTCTTCTTTCTTGCGCTGCTTGTCTCTCGTTTCTTTTACGCGTTCTGCTACGATGTCTCAAGGGTAGGTACGTAGCACTTTTTGCCTTGCAAGGCATTTTTTTTTTTTGACTGATGGGACTTCTCGACTGAAGAACTACTGTACCACCCAACATGTTTTTTTTTTAATTTTTTTTTTTTTTTTTTTTTTCTTCTCTCGTTACCGTCCTACGCCGTGTGAATTGGTTGCTCATTTTCGGGGATAAAGCGTGCAATCTGTCTCACGGCCAGTTTTTGCGGAGATGCAGAAATCCTCGAGTGAGGAGCCCCAGAAAATTCTCAAAATATTCAGGTGCTACCCCTATCTATATCGCAGCTTTTCAGTCGTGACCAGCTTCCCCTTCTGAAAAAATCGAGCGCTGAAAAAACGATTGCACCCCTGCTGTGTGTGAACCCAGCCTTTTTTTTTTTTTTACGGTACTGCTGCTGTACTGCTGTAGCCGGGAAAACCCACCCAGCCAACTGCCTGCCAGCCGTCGCAGATGTGCTGCTGCCTTTGGTGTGTCAACTACAACACAAGGAGTCACCCGGCGGGACTCAGCATTGCACTGCTTGTGCTGCTGCTTCGGTGCACTCGCATTCACTCGCACAAAAATCGATCGTATATAGAACCGCTTCTCGGGGGTCACGCGAGAGCCATGTGGAATAGTTACGTTTTTCCATGGGTGAATCGTATTAGAATCGCGTATCTGGGTCTTAAGTCCCTTCAATTACGGGGGACCATAGTTAATAGGACCTATGGTTTACATAAGAACCTATATATTTACATATTTTTACTAACAATATTTGGTCCTATTTACTATGGCCCTCCGTAATGATACAATAGAAGTGCAGTCCCGTTTTGGGGACTAACTGCTCAGATTTTGACCAAAACAGGACCGCCATCCTGGCAGTCTTGAAAGGGTCTGAACTGGATGTAGCCCTTTCTCGAAGGAATTATACGACAGATCATGGTATGTCATCAATAGTGGGATTCATCTTTCTCAGGGCAGATAGCTAGATCATGGCTGATCTGTATGATCTGTGTGATCTGTGTGATCTAGCTCATGTTTCGAGGCGGAAGCCGTATATGCTTGCTGCATGATCTAGCACGCGTTTTCTGGGTAGGATCTGTACCGTACGGATCCTGCACAGCACCTTAGAACGGCAGGTAAAGATCTAGATGATCTGTCTATCTGTAGATGATCTACCTGATCTGTCCGACTCAGCCCGATAAGTATTCCCCCATGGGGTATGCTATGACCTTACCCCGCGGTCGTTCCAATTTGGCCCTGTGTATATTACGGGGGTCCATAGTTAATAGGACCTATGGTATACATAAAAACCTATATATTCACCTTTTTTTACTAACAATATTTGGTCCTATTTACTATGGTCCCCCGTAATAGTAGGTTGTAGGGGATAACGCCTCCTTCAATGGTGGACTCCAATGGAAGAAAAATTGTCGTACGACGAGCGCGTAGCATGGAGTGTCGTAGGCTGCACGCTCTGTCCACACTACGATGAGACCGGGCTCCTTTTTTTTGTTTTGGCGGATAAAATGGACATGCGTCACAGCCAGCCAAAGGTGCCTACTGAACGGACATGCGTCACAGCCAGCCGTCGATGACGCCGCTACGTCACGTACTGCTGTAGTTTTTGTTTCTTGTTTGCCGTCGCGTGACAATGTCTGCTGTCCCCTACAAGAAAACGCCTACCTACCTTTGTGGGAGCCCGCAGATGTTGATATTGATATCCAGGACAAGCGCTTGCCAAACAGCACGCGGGGTGGTCAGGCGCACGGGTGCACATAAACACGCGCACACTTTCTAGTAAGAACTGTCTCAGCACCAGCTCGCATCACCTTCTGATAAAATAGAAGGCTCTTTCTTTGAAAAAAATAACGGGGACGTTGGGTTGTCGCCCCCGGTTTTTTGGCCGTCACAAGACGTCACGTACGGTTGTGGTGCAATCCCGGTATGCCCACGAGAGCCCAAGTTACCGCCATTGGGCATCTTTGGTTGTAACAGCGCACAATTTGGCCATACGTGTCATTATCTACAGATGGATCATTTACAGATACAGTAGATCATCTAGATAATAACCTGCCGTGATGAGATGTTGTGAAGGATGATCTGTGTAGTACAGATCCAACCCAGGTAGCGCGTCCCCTATATCATGCAAGTTATACGGCTCCGACCAGGCAACATGAGCTGTAGATCACACAGATCACCCAGATCAGGAATGTATCTACTGTACCTCCGTTATGATCTGGATCGTCAAGTGGGAATCATCAACTACCTGCCCGCTGTGTGTTGATTGAACGTAATAAACGTGGGGTTTGTGAAGCTGGATTGAGCTTTAATCTTTGCGTCATCAAAATGACCTGAGCTACGAGTTGTTTGGATTAAAAACTTTTCGCAAAAGAGGGAGACTACCTATTTGCGAAGCACGTTTGGTTAAGGGACGCGGTACGAGAGAGGGCGAGGCTTGATTTTCTTAACCCGGTATGCTATTATGTATCCTCGGCACATCCACCCCCCCCCCCCCCCCCCCCTCCCTGCTCGACCCTCTCATCTAGTTTACACCCCCCCCGCCCAACCCTCTCGCCCTCTTGCGCCCACTTTGTACCGACCCGCCGACCCAAACAGAGCTAGGAAGTGCCGAAGGAACTAGAGGCCCCACGCGAGGCGATTGAGGTACAAGAGCAGCCCTGGGCCCTCCCTCCACTGTTGAGGTGTCACTGCCGCGCGTTGATCAAGCACCAAGCACCACCGGTGGGTCATTCGAGGTGGTAGCTTCATTGCGAGCCCGGTTCTTCGGGTCGGGTCGGTTCGGTTCGGTTCCGATCCTCCAGAGGCGCGGGTATGGGAAACAATCTCAGCTCGTCCTCACATGACAGCACAAACAACGGGGGCGGCGGCGGGGGAGGCGGGGTGGGGAACAGAGTGAGAGCGCGACGGACGTATTTCTCTGGTACAAGCGCGGCTAGCCCCGCTGTCGTCAGCAGCGGCAGGCGGCGGTAGTAGCGCGGCGGCGGTAGTAGCGGCGGCGGCGGCGGCAGCGGCGGCGGCGGCAGCGGCGGTGGCGGCGGCGGCGGCGGCGGCGGGGATTGCTCGCGGAACCTCCGGCTTTGGGAACCGCACGACGAGATGGCTGCGCGTGTCCGAGCCGATAGGGCCATCGGGGAGGCGACTCTCTCGGGGGGAAGTTGCCGCCGCCCGGTCGCGTAGCACCGGGGGGGTAGCGAGAGGGGCAGAGCGTACGCCTCTCGCGGAACGGGCGCGGCTGATACTTTTGATGATGCGGACAGCAGCACCAATGGGAGTGCTCTCGGCGGGGCCGGCGGCGGCGCTGGGAGGATCAGCAGCAGTAGCAGCAGCAGCAACAGCAGCAACAGCAACAGCAGCAGCGGTGGTGGTGGGGGTGGCGGGGGTGGTGGAGGCGGTGGTGGCGGCGGCGGCCGCATTGGAAGTGTTGGTGCTCCGAGAAGTAGCAGCAGCAGCAGCAGCAGCAGCAGCAGCAGCAGCCGCAGCAGCAATAACAGTAGCGTCGATGATGGCGGGGCCGGCGGCGGCGGTGGTGGTGGTGATAATGGTGGCGGTGGCGACGACGGCGGCGGCGGCGGCGGCGGCGGTGGGGGCGGCGGCGGCGGCGGCAGTACTACCACCGCCAGCAGTAGCAGTAGCGGTAGCAGGAGCAGCAGCAGCAGCCGCAGCAGCGGCAGAAGGACTACGGGTAGCGTGGGGAGCGGCCCCGACGCTGCCGCCAGCGGCGGCGGGATCCACCGATACGTGCGGTCCCGAATTTTGGGACCGCTCACGCGGCGCGGAGGTGGGGGCGAGGAGGAGTGATGGGCAGGGGAAGGGCGAGAACACACGGTTCGAGACCGAATCGGAGCGTGTGGGCGGGGGGAGGGGGGAGCTTAGATGTGGAGCGGACGAGAAGTGGGGAGAGGGTCGCAGAGTGGAGCGGTTCTTCCAGGACGATACCAGGCGGTGAGCGAGCTTCTTTTTTTTTTTCGTCCGATTTTTTTTTTTCAATTGTTTTGACCACAGATGCTGTCAATTTTAGCTCCTTTTTCTTGAACTTGTTTATTTATGCTGTTGATAGCAGGTGCCCCCGGTGGGTTTAGTGTTACCGACGAAGGCTATTATTACCGACGTTTGTTGCTGGAGTTCGATTTTTTTAGCGTGTTTGCAAGAACAGGTAATGCACGTTAACCAACTGCTGACAGCGCCTATTAATCGCAGCGTGGGTATAGGCGCGATGCGATGCGAATATTGACACACGACACGAAATTGGAACGTGGAAGTGTGGTGAGCTTAAGCTTTATTTTTACCAATCCGCCGGAGGATAAAAAAAAAAAAAAAAAAAAATAGACGAGGGAAGGTAGGGCCGAAATATTGTAGTGGGGAGGGAGGAGAGAGAAGAGCCTTATGATACTTTGTGACCCCGGCTCTGAGGAGGGGGAAAAGAAGAGCGAATATCATAAATAGGATGGAAACAAATATATATATATTATATATATTGTATATACAGTATGTACGTATGTTGTTGTTTTGTTGTTTTGTTGTTTTGTTGTTTTTGTTGTTTTTCTCGGATTATCTCATCGCCACAATACAATGCAGATATGTATAACCTTAACCCTATATATGATATATAGATACAACTATAATTACGATTTTTGAGGTCGTTGTCACTTGCTAGCTCTTGGCAGACAGACCGTCAGCTCTTCGCAAACAGCCCTTCTTCTTTGAAACAGCCGAACAGCCAAAAAACAACACTTTCTTCCTTCTTTGAAACAGCCGAACAGCCAAACAACCTTTCTTCCTTGTTTGAAACAGCCGAACAGCCAAACAACCTTTCTTCTTTCTTCTTCGCCAAACAGCCAAACAACCTTTTCTTCTTCTTCTTCCGCAAACTGCCAACCAATAATAGACAGCTCTTCGCACGGCGCCTAAAAGAGGCGTCTCGCCTTCGACGAACGGCATAGATAGGTGCAGCTGTCGGCGGCCAAGCTGCTGCTGTCGGTGGCGAACCTGCTGGTGCTGCAACCCCCGCCTCTCCCTTCTCCACGCCCCCTAAGCTCACCTCCCCCTCGTCGAGAGGCGCGTGGTCCTCGCCCTCTGGCAAGAGAGCGGCAACGACAAAGACCGACCTGGTGCCGGCTGTTGTTTGCGACCAGTGCACGGACCAGCACTTGGTCAAGAACTCAAACGCCTGGTGGCAAAAACGTGGCCTTCGCCACCTGCAAGGATCTCACGTGCGTGGTGGCGGAATCATCCTGACAGGGCAACCAACTGCGAGTTCTGTGCTCGCCCGATCAAGGAGGGGACTGTCTCGTACTCCCTCGAGACTGCTGACAGTGGTGAGTGTCTTACGTCTATTGTGCATGCTGTATGTTGCCAGTACCTGGTACGTTTTTTTTGGGGTTTTCAATTGCCTTTTTGCATACAATCCTACGTCAAAGCGTTTATATTTAATTTTTACTCATCCATGCTCGTTCTTTCCCCTTCGTGCGTTGCGACACACAGTGCACGCGAACGCGCACATGCACAACTGTTTGCGGGACGTGCACGAAGGAACGGAGGATTCAGCTGTCGCCGTCACCGCTGCACGGAACGACGTGAGTGCTGCTGCTACTGTGGTGCATTTTCGGTGCATGCACACAATTTCTGTGTGTACATGTTTTGGTGACCCCACGTACTCATTTTTTGCTCGTTTTCGGCTGCTGCTGCTGCTGCTGCTGCTGCTGCTGTCAGCGCCACGCCATGAGTGCTGCTGCTGCTGTGCACCTGCTTCTCCTGTGCACTCGCTGCTGCTGTAGTGCTGCTGCGTTGTTGCCGTGCTGTGCACCTGCTGCTCCTGTGCAATTGCTGCTGCTGTATGTAGTGCTGCTGCGTTGTTGCCGTGCATCATGCTGGAAGCGTACATATTTTCGGATCGTCAATTCCGTAGGTTTTGCGATGGCGGCATACCAGAGTACATGCTTTTTTTCTTCCTTATTTTCATATCGTTGCTATGCTGCTGCTGCTGCTGCTGCTGCTGCTGCTGCTGCTGCTGCTGCTGCCAACGCTGCCAACGCTGCGGCGATTCGTTGCAGCTTCTGCTGCTGCTAATGCTTCTGCTGCTTCTGCTGCTGCTGCTGCTAATGCTGCCGCAATATCCACTGAATGTTCGTATGTACTCGGATTACTGTTTTTCTTGGTCGTTTTTGTACTCAAATGGTTCCTTTTGATACGTGAAAAAATATTTTTGTCGTTTTGCTCCTGCATTTTGCGTACGTACTGCAATTTCTCGTTTTTGGCTTGGTTATTTTCATATATATCGTTGCTATGCTGCTGCTGTGGTGCTGCTGCGTTGTTGCCGTACATCATGCTGCACTTTTGTGTGTACATATTTCGATATCGTCAATGAAATTCCGTAGGTTTTGCGATTGCGGCATACCAAGGGTACATACTTTTTTCTTCCTTATTTTCATATCGTTGCTATGCTGCTGCTGCCAACGAGGACTATTGTTTTCATTGGCCATTTTTGTACCCAAATGGTTTTTTTGATCAAAGTTAAAAAAATATTTTGGTCGTTTTGCTCCTGCATTTTGCGTACGTACTACTTTTTCTCGTATTTCGTATTGTTGCTATGCCGCTGCTGCGTTGTTGCCGTACAGCATGCGGAGGTGGGTCTATAGTGAGGTACCAAAAATACTTTTCGGACGGCCTCGGGTACATCCTTTTTTTCTCCCTTCTTTCCATATCGTTGCTATGCTGCTGCTGCCAAGGCTGTGGCGATCCGTTGCTGCTTCTGCTGCTGCTGCTGCTGCTGCTCTGCTTTAGTGTTGCCGCAATATTCACTGAATGTTTGTATGTACTCGGATAATTGTGTTTCCTGGTCGTTTTGTGGCGCTGCTGCGTTGTTGCCGTACATCATGCTGGACATGATTTGTGTGTCTATTACACTTAAACTTGGTGCGTGTGTATATATTTCTGTATCGTCGATGATTTTTTTTGTGCTGCTGCTGCGTTGTTGCCGTACATCATGCTGGACGTGATTTGTGTGTGTACTGTACTACACTTGTGTGTCTACATATTTCTGTATCGTCAATGAAATTACGTACTTGCTGCTTCTGCTGCTGCTGCTGCTGCCGTCGTATAGCAAGCGATTACGTGCTGCTGCTGTTGTGCCGTTGTAGAGTAGTATAAATAATGAACTCTGCCCCCCCCCCTCCCCCGCCATTCCCTGCACGCCACTCCCTCCCCGCGCACCCTATATGTTTACTTCGACCAGGTCCGTGGCAAGTGCTACAACTGCCGCCTGACGGACTCCACCATCAAAGACGGAGACATCGTCATAAAGCGCAAAAAGACTCCCTTCCATTTCGCCTGCTCCAGGGCTTCGCGGAATTCCGAAGCAGTACGCCAAGCAGATTGTCGCCATCCAGGACGAACGAAAGGAAACAATTTGTTTCCCACATTTCCCAAATCACGATTATTTCTTCCTAAACATATCCAACGGGTTCAGCAGCGAACATATCCACATTCTGGGCCTCCCGCCTCGATACTACAGCGTCCTGGAAGACTATTTACATATCATGTCTCATCCAAACTCCTATGCTGGCTACATCGAAATCGCGGCCGCCCAGCAACCATACAACATTTCCATAACCGTTGTCGTTGCCGTCACTGCTGCTTTCTCTCCTGTCCCAAACCTTCCTTTAAACAACAGCCTGTATGTTGTATATCATCCACATGCCAAGCACTACTCCACTCTCTCCCCACACTGATGAAAGATGTTACTCTTATTATTAGACGAATGTCATTCTTACTCTTGCGTCACCCGATCTTACGTTTCACATTACATTAATAAATAACCGCGATTAATACATCCTTCACCGTTTCTTACACAAATACGTTTAGTTTGGTTGGCTTTGGGCTATGTCGCCAATTAATTGAAGTAACTGTTATATGTACACGAAACGACGGAATACCCACTCCGAAGGAAAGCCTTGTATATATATATATATATTTGACCAGATGCAGATGTGTATCCTTTTCTTTTACGTAGATCACTTCTTTTTTTTTAATATATATTTTTCACGATATAGATGGGGGTGAAACTCGCTATTTCGGGGGTCCATAGCAAATAGGACCAAGTATTGTTGGTAAAAAAAATAGGGAAGCGTATAGGTTTTTGTGTCCAACGTAGCACCTATTTATTACTACGTTCCCCCGTGGTAGACCAAACTCGCTCGTCTCTCGTGAGCCTCAGCCAATAAAACTTTCTTCTCGCGAGAACAACCCAACTGAAGTCGCTCCTCGTGGGATGGGAACCGCCGGTCCTACAAAGGCGGGAGAAAACCACCACATGCAAACCGACAGCAACAACCGAAAAAAGCAGCAGCAGCAGCAGCACCACCACCATTACCATCCTTTTGTTTTCGCTCTTTATATCATATAATGTGTATGTCGTGCCTGTCGCACCCAGTGCGATGACATGGCATGCAGCTGTGGTATTGTAGTGGCTTGTGTTTGCTTGCTTGCTTGCTTGCTCACGCGTTATATACACGTACGTTTCTAGAGCGTTTAAATTAAACACTTTTAAAAAGAAAACTCGCATAAAAACGGGCAATTTCGGTACAACTTAAGTGAGTTTTGCACAATATGTCGCCATAAAATCAGGGGGGGGGCGGGGGGGTCGACTCTGTACGTATGGGGGAAACAACGCCTGCTACCACGGGTGGACGGAAGCACAGGTGTTCGATATTTCCAAAATACAGCAGTGATTGTTTCCCCCGGACATTTGGCCTGCGCGCGTTCGGAATATATATATTTTCTTGTTGATTAGTCTCCTTCTCTGCGCCACATGAGTGATGTTTGTGACCGCAGAGTTATGTCTAGATGTGAAGAATTAGCACGGACACTGGGGGGGGGGGTTGTGGGGGATATATACATCGATGGGTAGAAACAGAGATTTAGCCTCTTTTGAGATCCCGACGTGGGATAAAAGAGAATTGTAACTTTTTGGTGTTGTCATCGGTCTACATGCGAGCACGGCGTGAGCGCCCAGAATTACGCGCGGGGGTCGTTCGCAGTGTGATCATGTTTGCGCCCCGTCCGTGCCTGCGGTACGACTGCTTGCGGTGGAACTCGGACACCGATTTACATAAAACATGAATCACGCCGTGGTCGCTTTGCCGTAAGCGCCACTTTTTTGTAGGGTCAAGTTGTTGCCTTTGAGATCCCAGGAGGGAGAGGCGTGAAGAACACACACACGTGTGCATACGTTCCCACCGAGAGTCAAGCGTCACCCGCTGTGCAGAGTTTGCGGGGCTTGGTACTTGGTATATATAGACCGTATACTCGTACAGCATGGAGACGTGTCCGTGCTCGTACGTGACTGGAGTTTTTGGCCGTCCTGGCGTTTCTCGACGACGGATCATCTCGGATTCCTTGAAAAAAAAAAATCAGAGGTGTGAAAAACGCGCTGAGGACTCGCGGGAACGATGGTGCCAAAAAATGGAGCTTAAGACATGGTCGAATAAAAATGAGTGCAAAACTTCCGATCGAATGAAGACGTGTTTTATGGCTGGACCAGCTCGTACATATTACTTAGATACGACGTATATAAGTAATATATACCAGGTATATATTTGTATTTTCCCATTCTGTCCCGATAAATGAGGACTCGTTGAATATTGATGTTCAATTGAAACGATCCTTGTGGTTCCGCATAGTGGTATGAGGCGTTGCAACGACAGAGATACGTGTTCGAGCTTTTTTTCAGGGCTGCTGTCACGGGTCGGGTCAAACCTCGCGGATCAGGTCGGGTCGGGTCGGGTCGGGTAAGGGCGACCCGACCCGACTTGACTCGACTCGACTCGACCCGACCGGTGAGATATCGAAGACTTCCTGACCCGAGCGACGGGTCGGTCGGGGTCATGACCCGTGAAGAAGCCTGCATTTTTTTGGCAAGACCGTTTTCTTGCTGACGGTGGTCCTGATGAAGGGCACTCTAGGAACAAAATTGTTGTTGTTGTTTGTTGTTGTTGTTGTTGTTGTTGTTTTTTGCTGTTGCTGTTGTTGCTGTTTTTACCATCCCATTTCTTATCCTCTCGCCCTTTATCGGTCCTGCTCCTTCCGTACGTAAAATAGCAGGCGCTCTCTCTCTCTCCCCCCCCCCCCCCCCCCCCCCCCCCCTCCCTCCCTCCCCACAAACGTTACGACGTGCCTTGCTTTTTTGTCGCGACAAGGGTTCAGCGCTTTCTTCCTTCGTAGACTCGCGTCGAATTGTGCCTCATACCCACCCACCCTGCTATGGCCAGTGTGGCGCGCGCGCGCTCTCGACAGCCTTTGGTGTCATTTGAGAATATATATAGCCCCATACCCATACGGGGACTCGAAGCCCTGGCCTCAACGCTGCTAATAGTTTTGCCCTTCGAGGCTAGCCCACTAGACCGTCGGGTCGAGGCAACCATGTGTTGATCCCCAACATCGTCGGAACCCTATTAATAGTACTCCTTATCATTATTGCGGAGGACCATAGTTAATAGGACCTATGGTACACACAAAAATCTGTATGGTTACCTATTTTTAACGAACAATATTTGGTCCTATTTACTATGGTCCCCCGGTAATAGCAATAGTCGTAGTAAGCCTAGACACGTGGATACACTTTTTTTTATTAAAGGTTATTACGGGGGTCCATAGTTAACAGGACCTATGGTATACATAAAAACCTACCTATTTACCTATTTTTACGAACAATATTTGGTCCTGTTTACTATGGTCCCCCGTGATAGTTTTTTTTTTTTTGGTGGTAGTGCAGGTACTGAGCTGTATGGGTGCTAGACGTAACCCTTCCGCGTTCGGTGCGCGGATCGTGTCGGGTTTATTTTTGGCGTGAAAAGTTAGGTATCTATCGTCCCCTCCCAAGCATACTACAACTCCCCGCTTTTTTCTTTTCTTTTCTTTTCTTTTTTTCTTTTCTTTTGTTTTTCTCTTGAATCGTCCGGCGGAAATGTAAGGACCGTTTAGGCACTATTACGGGGGTCCATGGTTAATATTAACAGGACCTATGGTATACATGAAAACCTATACCAGGTATATATTTACCTATTTCCACTAACAACACTGGTCCTATTTACTATGGCCCTCCGCAATAATATTACTGCCAACCGGTGCTTGTATGCACGGCCACAGTGGTGAAGCTTGACTTCACCACACTCCGGACAGTTCATGAGCTGCCTGACCTGTAGATCGCATATATCTGTAGATTGGTGAATGTGTATCTGGTACACCCTACTACAGGTTATCGCGTGGAGCCGTGAGCGTATCACACAGATCGTATCAGATCCTATTATTAATAGTATTAATACTGATACTGCGATGTGCTTGGTGATGCGAACCCGGGGACACGCATGACGACAAGACAACACCGTTTCGATCACTCTTTAGATGGATCTACATCTGATATATCTGTAGATGACCTATCTGTAGATGACCTATCTGATCTATCTGTAGATGATATATATGATCTGTCTGATCTAACCGAGGTGTGCAAGCTTCAGATGATCCCCCCCCCCCCGGAGGGGGGATACTCACCCGCATCCACACTTACTGTCCGCGCATGGCTTTGTTTATTTGTTTCGATTTTATGTATTGTCGTACCGTACTAATAAACCACACCTCGGGCAGGCAGAACATGATGAATCTATCTATCTATCTGCTGTGGATCATGGTCTAGATCGTCAGAGGTTGTGCAGGATCTGCTTGGAACAGATCCAACCCAGGAAACAAGTCCTAGAAGATCATGCAGATTGTACGGCTCCTACTCGGCAACATGAGCTACTGTAGATCATACCAGATCGGGAATACATGTGTCTCGAAGGATCTAGATCATGCGGTGGGAACATATGATCTGCGAATGATATGTAAATGATCTGCGAATGATCTGCGAATGATCTGTAGATGATCTGTGAATGATCTTTGCATTATTTGTCCGAGATAACTCACCGCCTGATACGAGTTTCCCAGACGATTTTCTCGAGAATCATGGAGCGTCCGGCACGTCACCATCTACACCAGATACAAATCTAGATCCTTCGTACGACGGGTGTAGCGTGTCATTGTGATTAGTCGTGCAGGGTTTGCATAGCGCATATCCCAACCCAGGAAATGATATGACCTGGATCACGCAAGATGGGCTGGCACGCAGACAACACGAGCTATCAATAGATCATACACACCAGGGATCTGTCTGACCTGGAAGGCCTAATAATTGAAGTTTTTTTTTCGTGAGGTGGGGATCGGTTACCTATTCACTTGAGTAAATGGGAGGAGGTCCGTCACTCGCCTCGTTTTAGGAGTCACTGTTATGAGTACCGTTATGAGTACCGTTATGAGCACCGTGATGGATGAGTTACAGTTATGAGTACCGTTACGAGCTACAGTTATGAGTGCCGTTATGAGTACCGTTACGAGATACCGTTATGAGTACCGTTGTGAGTACCGTTATGAGCACCGTTTTGAGTTACCATTTTGAGTTACCGTTATGAGTACCGTTATGAGTCACAATTATGAGTGCCGTTATGAGTGCCGTTATGAGTACCGTTGTGAGCACCGTCAGGGGCGTTCAATTCTCACAGCAGGGGCGTGAACGTTTTTTTTTCGGCGCTCGATTTTTCCATACGGGAAGGTTAAGGTTGTCAATACCGAAAAAAAAAATGGTTTCGGAAAATATCTGGTCGACAGAGAGCCTTCCGAAAATAGAATGCTCGTTTGACCTTAAGACCCTTACGGCGCGTTGGTAAGAGGAAACGGGCGCTGAAATACGATCGCACCACCCTACTGTGCGAACTCAAATCTACCATTGTTTTCGTTTTTCTTTTATGCTGATGGATATTGGGTAATGGTGGTAGATTTTGTTGAAAAACGTTTCCTCACCTCGAGCAGATCATGTAGAGATCATGCACAGATCACTCCCACTTCATGATCTAGATCCTTCAGGACAGGCCAATTCCCGACCGTGTATCATATGATCTACAGCAGTAGCTCATGTTGCCGGGTGGGACCCGCCTAATCTGCATGATGACCTAGCGCATGTTTCCTGGGTTGGATGATCTGTACGGTACAGATCCTGCACAACCTCTCACATCGGCAGGCAACGAACTAGATCATCTAGATTATCTGTAGATAGATAGATACACGGAAACATGCCGTCGACGCATTTTGACGCGATACACAGCAGTAGACATCATCGTTCGCTGTTTGCATCCGCTATATATGTGTATGTATATACCCGTCGTCAAAAAAATCAGCTTAAGAGAAATTAGGAGTCGGGTACAGTCGGCTTGGGTCCCAGTGCGTTATCACCTTGCGGGTTTTTCGGTGTGTATATGCCCACACGGACTGGTGATCCACGCGTTTTTGCGCAGTTTTGTTTTCCGCCCTGTTGGCTATGCTGACGCTTTAATTCGTCGAATTATTTTTTTTGTTTTCGGTTTTTTTCGACAGGAGACAGTTTACATCCATCCTGTATACACCCCAACTCAGGGCAGTTTACCCCCCACCCGGAGAAATTAATCAACTCAATGACGCTGTCATCCATATGCAAGATAATCCACCTCTCTCAAAAGCGCTTCTTGGCGGAGGATGCAACTCACCGTTCATGCGGCTCGCCGAGCACCTCACGGCGCTTCGCGCTTGGTGCAAGCGATGCTTATGCCTGGTCGGTGGAAACCCGACGTGCTCCGTCCCCGGACATTGTAGGGATGCGAGGGTCTATGGTCATACGACTACGGCCATGCATGATATCGAGTATCCCCCCCCCCCCCCCCCCCCCGATCAAACACGGAGGGGGTAAGATAAGCAAAATTGTTCAATGTAGTATCAAGTCCGACGTACGAAGTACGTAAGAAACACGAATTGAGCGCCTAGACGTTGGAGGTGTCTAACGGCGGTGCTCCGTCTCGGAAGGGGTGCGTGGTCAATGGTGACATGACCAACACGAGCAACGAATAAGTAAGCCTGTAAGCCTGTAACCCCCCCCCCCCCCCCCCCCCCCCCCCCCCCCCCCCCCCCCCCCCCCCCCCCCCCCCCCCCCTTACCCGCGGTTATGCCTCACAAGCGGTTATAGGATGTAGATCTCCCTTCAAACGACTCGCCTAACACCTCACGTTTCGCTTCGCCCTCACTGCAAGAAGTGTCATACTGGTCGTTGAACTCCCGACGTGCTTATTTTATACAGGAATGCCAGGGTATATGGCCATACATACGACTACGGCCATGCATGGCACTAGTACCCCCCCCCTTGCCCTCTCTTCCCCCCACGCGTCCCCGCTACTCCGCGAAGCTTTTTTTCAGACCAATTCCAGATGGTTGAAACAGCCTCACCTTAAAAACTCCGACTTCTCCGGATTTTTCTGAGGAATATACCGGAATGGAGACGTATTGAGGAGTTACTACTGCTGTTCGTGCGTGTCGTCGATATTTTTTGTCGAAAAAAAAAGAGCCGAATCGAAACCCCGAACCCCTCGGAAATTTCTGAGAAATTTCTCTGAGAATCTTCTCGGAATGAAACATGTAACCAAGAAAGCTTGTGCGTGTCTTCTTCGTTGCTGTGAGGACTGTTGCCCGAAAATAGTCCCCGGTAAGATTTTCCCAGCGGTGGGGCTGTTCGTTCGTTGCGGGCTATAGGACATAGGAAGCATTTTCTGGTCGGATCAAGGTATGGGCGTAGACCCAACCCAACTCCTGCTCACCTTAGGGCCCATCTTAACGGGGACTTTCGGCTCTTTCAATTTGACTTGATTTTTTTTTTTTTTTTTTTAATTTAATTTACAGGCCCATCTTATCGAGGACTTTCGGTTCTTTCAATTTGACTAGATTTGTTTTTTTTTCTAGTTTAATTTACATGTGGTTGAACGAAATATAGTGTTCCCCGTTAAGATGGGCCCTTGACCCTTTTGGTACCGCAGTCCCGATTTGGGGACAAACTACTCTAATTCCAAGTGATTTGTCCCCAACACGGGACTGCAGTACTAAAAGGGTTATAACCCTGATCCCGAAACGGCCCAAAAACGGATGAGAAACGCGCTGCGCCGCTTTCGTTTTTTTTTTTTTCTTTGTCTTTTTCTCATTATTCCGAACCTGCGGACCACGATTTCCCCCGCCCACACTGTTAGTGACTTTGTGAAAATCCCGGAATCTTCCCGGAAATATCCTACCGGATGAAACGCGAGTGCTTCTCATGCTGCTTTTTGTCGAAACTGGGCCAATCCAACCCCGGCCGTCTCGGAACGGGGTGGGATGTTCTGTCGGAAACAAGATGTTGATGAGGAGATACACTGGGCCAACTCAACCCCGACCGCGTCGGAATTTCGGGGAAATTTCTCGGAATGGAAGATGAAAAATGTCGAGGAGTTCTTATTGATATCAATAGTGTGTTTTGTCAACCTCTGTGTGGACACCGAGCAAAAACTGTAGTTGTTGCGTTTCGTAGCTGATGTCGTTATTTGTTTCTGCTTGTACAATACATACCCAGCATGTTCGCATCAGCTCATCACAGACAGTATCACATGAGCTCAACCCGCGGTCGTAGGCTAGGGCTCCCGATATAATCCCGGGAGTGGAAGCAAGGAAGCAAGAAAAGTGCGGGGAGGGGGGGGGGGGGGGGGGGGGGGGGGGGGGGGGGGGGGGGGGGGGGGGGGGGGGGGGGGGGGGGGGGGGGGGGGGGGGGGGGGGGGGGGGGGGGGGGGGGGGGGGGGGGGGGGGGGGGGGGGGGGGGGGGGGGGGGGGGGGGGGGGGGGGGGGGGGGGGGGGGGGGGGGGGGGGGGGGGGGGGGGGGGGGGGGGGGGGGGGGGG